>CM039481.1:15667554-15730454 GCA_022433065.1 Begonia loranthoides
CCCTGGTTCGAACCAGGGGGGAGAATGACCATCAAATCACAATGCTCTAATTAAAGTATTATTAAAACATCATGGATTATATCACAATTATTCTTATAACGGTACCTATATTATTTCTTATCCTTAGCTTACTAATTATTTATGGTATCCTTTTATGTTATAGCATATTTTAGGATAGTTAAGATTTAACAATGAATAACATCGATGAAGTTGAAAAACTACAAATTAAAGATCTGCACCTTAGAAATATAACTATTGAAATTACTAACGTACCGAGAATTCCTTTTAAGGAAAAAAATAGTTATTCTACCAAAAAACCTACCTATCGGAACTAATTACGCTATAGGAAGTATAAATTCACATTTAGATACATCTGATAATTCAAAGATAAAAGCTCTTTTAAATAACATTATGGAAATTCTATCTTATCTCATAATTCATCATAATACAGATGATTTACAAGAAATACAAAACAATGTAATTTACACAAATGAATTCCAGACTGAATATTACTACAAACTTAAACAAAAAATAAAAAATACTCATGATATATTTATAGAAAATCCAGCTAAACTTTAAAAAATAGAACAAGAAATTGCCAACTTAAAAAACCAAGTTATAGATACTCAAATAATGATAACAGAGTTAGAACGCTATTTACGAAGTCAATTTAGATGAATAATAGTTTTCACGAAATAATTAAAAATATGGAAAATATAACTATACAACTTAATGAACTAAAACAACAAAATATAGCACAACATTGCGCACCTATCAGTTTGCTACCATTCCTGCCCATACTGGATGGCGTCCCCTACGGAGAGCTACGTTTCATAGTAGATGCTTGGAGCTCTTTGCTTAAAAGCTTATAGCTCTGATACCACTAGTGCTTTATGGCGTACACTCCTGGTCATTTGGCGGATTATTTCATGGATCATCTAATGGGATTAAATGATTAAATTGGTGTGTTGCTATGAAGTCTGGACATTCTTGTAAATGTAGTTGTAATATTTGTTTTAATCGATATAAAAATCGTTTAAAGGCTAAATATTCCTGTCTAGTATATTCTTGAGCTTCTGGTGTTGAATCAGCCTCTTCTAAATATTCGTTAGGAAAATCTTCTAGATATTCGTTAATAAATTTAATAAAATATTGTATTTCTTGTTTATCAAGGAAATATTACAGTTGTTGTCTTATGCTGCATTGAAGATGATGCTAAGAAAACTGATAGTGTTTTTATCGAGGCATTGAGTGCTTCATTTTTTGTTACTAAAGTATCTGGTAGAGTCTGTAACTCTTGTATTTGCTGACGGATTTTGAATATTTCTTTTTCCTTTGATTACTGCTATTCCTGTATAACTTTTATAGTGGCTTCCATGATAGTTGATCTTTGCGTCAAATCTCTGTTTGAATATTATGATCCGAAGTTCTAATAAGACTTTCAAGCTTTTCGCTTTCTTCTTTTAATATAGATATTTCTTTCTGAAGCTTCTGTATGTTCTATTGTATGTTCAATATTTGTCTCCTTTACTGCTTCAATGTTTGTTTCCTTTTTTGCTTCAACTTTAGCCGTGTTTGTGTTGATAGTAGTCTGACAGTTGTGCTAATTTCTGATTGATTATTGATTTGATTTATTTCCTGGTTGTAATATTTCTGTTCATGATCCTGTTTTCTTCATGATGTGAAGATAATAATATCATCAATGTATGCTAAACAAATATTTTCTAATCCTTCTAGATTATGATCCATAAATCGTTGATATATAGATGGTACTTGTTTTAGTCCAAAAGGTAATACATTCCATTCATATTTTTTTTTGTGGAGGACAGTTAAAGGCTGTTAATGGTTTAGTATTTTCGGCTAACCGCAGTTGCCAATATCCTGTTTTTGCGTCTAATGTGCTAAATAGATTATTTCCTTTGAGTTTTTCTAATATATAATCCTTTCTAGGTAGTTTATAGTTGTCTCATATAGTAGCGTCATTTAATTGTTTATAATTTATTACCATTTTTCTTTTGCCTCTTTTAATTTCATTTTTATTTTCAATATAGAAAGCTGAAGCGCTATGAGGACTCGAACTTTCTTTTATAATTCCTAATTCTAAAAGATATTTACATTCTAGTTGGAATTCTTCTATGTTTTTAATACTATATGGTATCCGATTAGGAACATTAATTTTAGCCAGGGGATCTTTAATTTAATAACAATTTCTTCTTTATTAGTATTTTTGATGTGATCAAGAGGGTTGTCACTACAAACTTCTTATAATTTTTGTTCTAGAATTTGGTGAGTAGTATATGAAAAGTGAATTATATTTAATGTTTCGTGACCTATGATTTTGACTACTTCAAGAGGGGTGACTATTTTGTAGTGATTTGCTGTGGTTTAGTGTCTTCCTCCCCGGGAAATGTGAGAGAAATAGTACGAAATCGTTGAATAAAGGGTTCATATAATTTTAGAAAATTATTGCCTAAAATAATATCTACGCCAGAATCATGAAGATAAATAGTTTTAGCAATAAACAAATATCCTTCAATAATAATAGGAACGTAAAAACGAACATACCATATTGAATGAACATATTTATCAGCAACAATAATTTTAAGTGGAATTGATAATTTAGTCCATGTAGGCAAAACTTGTCGTTTAGCAAAACATAAAGTTGATCCAGTGTCAATATAAGCATAATAAGTTTGATTTCGAATAATAGTTTGAATAAAGGTTGCATTAGGATTTTTAAGACGTAATTATTTACTCAACACTAGTGGTTCATTATGAAGAATAGTCGGATTCATAAGCATAAATGTCAATATCGGAGCAAATATCAGAATCTTCAATAGGAGCATAGCCTATTTCATAAGCTAATTTCAAAGTTTGGGTCTTAGTATTATTATTAAATCTTTTAGGGCATTTATTGGCATAATGTCCTTCTTCATGACATAGCCAACAAGTACATATTTTCTTTTTAGTTGGACAAAATTTGTTAGGTTGTGTGAGTTTCTTCCGTCGAAATTGTTGTCTATTTTAAAAATATTTCCCAAGATTTTTCCATTTTCTTTTTTGATATTTAGCATAGGGAACTTTTCTCCACTTTTTCTTTTTTCTTCTTTCGTTACATCCATATTTTCCTATTCTATTTGTTATTTTGTCACGGCATAACTTAATCTTTGCTTGTCTTTTTGCTATTTCTTTATTACGTGACTCTTGCATCCATACTCTTAATACTGTAATTCTAGCACTTAGGGAATCTGGTATGACATTCATTTTGATTCCTTTACTATAATTTTCTTCTAGTACTAAGTGAATCTGAGATGGAAGTTTTTTGTAAAATATTTCATCTGCTGGCTTTTGATGTTTATCATCTAATTGATAGTATATATTTTTTAACTCACATATAAAATTTTCTAAATAACAAAGATCATATATTTGTAAATTTGTTAGTTGCCATAACGCATTATTAATATAGGCATCTATTTTTTCATTTTCTCTGGAATATCTTCCTATGAATTCTTTAGTTAATAGTTGAATTATATTTTTGAATGTAGTTACTGTATCCGTTTCTAATAATACTACTTTCGAAGGGAGATTTAGATTTGTTAAATAATTATATACTATACCTGTGGTTTGATGAGTTACGTAATTAAATAAATCTTCAAGAGTTAAATCTTTAATTTCTTGATTTAATTGTATGAAAATATTAATTCCGTTCTTCCAATCTTCGAATACTTTATATTCATTTTCGACACAGTCTAAATTTAATATATTGTTTCCTAGTAAATTTTTTATTCTTGGAATATATTGGTTGGGTATTTTAGTCCATTTATTTTTCTAGTAATATCCTTGTTTATTCATGTATTTTTTAAAATCTTCATCTTCAGTTTCGTCATGCATTCCTTTTCTATTACGATGACTAGATTCAGGTACATCTTGTTTTACATAATGAGGATTATATGGATTTTCATATGAGTTTTCGTCTGAGGTATAATCGTAAACTATTTCATTGGTTTCTGTTTCTGCTTTTTTGTTCATTAATAAATATTCTTCTTGTGTGTCTTCTTTAGGTATATCTAGTTCGGCAAATAAACTAGTAAGTTTAGCTATCTGTTCTTCTAAATTTTCCATTATATTGTAGGAGGTGGTTGAATGGTTAGTTTTTGCTTTATCCTTCTACCTAGATTGATTTGTTTAAGATCTTCTATGGTAATATATCTATTTTTTCTTGTATGATTATAATTTGTTGAAGACTATCAATTATTTCTACTATATCCTTTCTGTAATTTATTGGTTGACTTTTTTTTCTGGGTCTTTCTTAAACTTATCAATTAGTAGTAGAACTATATTTTTTTGCCTTTGTTAACTCTGTGTAAGTTTCTCTAGTGACATTTATTTCTTTTACCATTTGTTGGATTGCTATATTTTGTTGTTTTAGTTTATTAAGTTGTATAGTTATATTTTCTATTATTTCGTGAAAACTATTATTCATTCAAATTGACTTCGTAAATAGCGTTCTAACTCTGTTATCATTATTTGAGTATCTGTAACTTGGGTTTTTAAGTTGGCAATTTCTTGTTCTATTTTTTGAAGTTTAGCTAGATTTTCTATAATTATATCATGAGTATTTTTCATTTTTTGTTTAAGTTTGTAGTAATATTCAGTCTGGAATTCATTTGTGTGAATTACATTGTTTTTTTATTTCTTGTAAATCATCTGTATTATGATGAATTATGAGATAAGATAGAATTTCCATAATGATATTTAAAAGAGCTTTTATCTTTGAATTATCAGATATATCTAAATGTGAATTTGTACTTCCTATAACGTAATTAGTTCTGATAGGTAGGTTTTTTGGTAGAATAACTATTTTTTCCTTAAAAGGAATTCCTGGTACGTTAGTAATTTCAGTAGTTATATTTCTAATGTGCAGATCTTTAATTTGTAGTTTTTCAGCTTCATCGATGTTATTCATTGTTAAATCTTAACTATCCCAAAATATGCTATAACATAAAAGGATATCATAAATAATTAGTAAGCTAAGGATAAGAAATGGTTTATTAATTAATTAATGTTTTGTGGTTGGTGATGACCATTCTCCCCCCTGGTTCGAACCAGGCTCTGATATATTTGTTTATTCATTTCTACTCTCTTCTTTATTCATTTTATTTGCTATTTAGATCATTACATTCAAGCATTTTGATTTTGAAGTTTGTTTTAATTAAAGTACATATTTTTATTTCTGCTATGAACTAACTCATTTTGTCTAGGGTTCGATAGAACCAAAGCTATTGATTTAATTTGATTTCTCTCTTTTTGATATCATTCTATGATTTTAGGTTTGTTTTATCCTGATTTAATTGATTGTAATTGACTGGTCATCAATGAAATATGTTAGAATTCTAATTGATTTGAAAAAATAAATTAGGGTGTGAAATTGTATAAAAACAATGTACATCATCTTATTAATTTTTTAATAATTTGATTTACACATAGAATAGAAACATATTTATGCGTTATGTGTCTTCATTGTGAAAGTTGTATGCTTAATAAAGTTGTTTGATTAGTTTCTCATAGGAATATAAGGAAAATAGTTAAATAACTATTTTTGTAAAATCTCTGAAGAATTTTATAAATAATTTGGAATACTTAGTTGATCCAATTGCATGTGTAATGAGTTTAAAAGAGGAATAGATAGTTAAATTCATAGTTGAGGGGAAGTTGAAATTCTAACCTTTTAATTGATTGATTAGATTTAAAAAGTTTTGGTTTGTATTGTGTTTGCGTGACTATAATTGACAACAGTGTCATACATAAGTTGGTAGATTACCTAGATGATATGTATTACATAAAGTGTCTATGAAGGGTATGATTACATTACATGTGGGAGCTCACCAATAAAAAAATGACACATGTACGAAAGAGAAAGATATAAGATTAATAATAAATCATATAATGAGGTTAACAAACATAATAACCTAATGAAAACACAAAACATATATTTTGTAAATAGTTAAAGTAAAGTTTAATTTATTGAGCTTTATAAAAGTATATTATATGGTCTCTCCTTATTTTACAAGACTAGGTAGCAATAGTTTAGCGAATAAAGGCAAACACAAGTGATAGTTTTGAGTACAACATAGGGTTAGAATATATTAGTATAATTCAGAGTGTGTATTTCATTTCGTCTTGTATATGATAAGACTCGTGTTGTATATCTGTGGGTGTCTATGGTTATATTTTATTTTATGGTGGCCCTAGTTTAGTTTAGATTATTACATGTTCAATATAAGTTGTAATGCCTAAAATACATATTTGGTTATGAGTGTATTACGAGTAAAAGATGCTAGTTGAAGACTGAAGTTGCCACGACTGACGATTGCCAAGTAATAGCAGCAGTTATTTTCAGTTTATTTCTATTCATACAGACTTCCATTAGTTGTGTGTATCAACCAGTGTATCACCCAGTTGTAAATATCATTTACTGTTTTCTAAAAGCTGAATCAACTGGTGTATCAACCGGTATATCACCCAGCTATGCAAAAGGAACTTTGTTATATAAAGAGTTGCCTCAGTTCTGTTAACTGAATATTGCAGTTTTAATAAAATTCTTCATCTTCTCCAAATTCTAATATGGTATCAGAGCAATTTTGCTCCTCCTTCTGCAATTTTTTTCTTCGATGACTCGTGGTAAGAACCCTATCAAAGCAGCAACTGTAGGAATTTCAACAGCGACTTCAATTCCAGTTGTTGAATCTTCTCCTACAGCCAAACCTTCTTCTTCGGGTTCATCCATAGAGCATTCGTCTGAATCTTCTAAATCTTTATTTAAGTCAGTAATGGATGATCCTAGCAATCCTTTCTTTTTGCATAATTCTGATCATCCAGGATTGGTGCTTGTTACGCATCCTCTTCACGGCCCTAATTTTCACACGTGGAGACGAGCGATGACGATGGCACTCACTGCCAAAAACAAGTTTGCATTTGTTGATGGATCAATTTCTCAACCTTTTCCTTCTGATGTGAAGTTTAATAGCTGGAAGCGAGGCAACAGTATGGTAATATCCTGGATACTAAATTATGTAAATAAAGAAAGCGCTGATAGTCTGCTCTATTTTGATTCAACTGTGGCGGTTTGGAACGATATTACTGACAGATTCAAACAGAGCAATGGTCCACGATCCTATCAATTGCGTAAGAATTTGTCTTCATTTTCTCAAGGCTCCATGGATGTTAGTTCTTATTATACACAAATCAAAATTTTTTGGGATGAATTACAAGAATTTCGACCAATCCCAAATTGCACTTGTGGAGGCATGAAAACTTTAATTTCATATCAACAACAGGAGTGTGTTATGCAATTTTTTATGGGCTTAAATGATTCTTTTTCTCATATTTGTGCTCAAATTTTAATGATGGAGCCATTACCCACAATTGGTAAAGTTTTCTCTCTGGTTATTCAAGAAGAAAGACAACGATCTATTGGTGACTCTTGGTTCTCTAATGATCTAGCATCTCCTATGTCTTTTCCTTTAGCTAGCATCTTTTACTCGTGATAGAGGGCATTAGTTCCTATCTTCGAATACCCAGTGAGCTTGAGTGCGTGTCACATTCTAGCTAGATTGTAAAAACTACGCCTATTATCTCTCACCTCCCACCATGGGAATCCAAAAGTCAGGGTTTGGATTGGCAGTGTTAAAGACTAGCCCTGATAACTCAAGATTGTGACACTTGCCATGTTGTAACACTATGGTGTTAGATGACACAACGCTGTATTATGTGGAATTCGTCAGCCGTGGCAACTTCAGCTACGTCTTTACTGTCTACTCCATCCTTTAAATCTAAAAAGGATCGTCCCTATTGTACTCATTATAAAGTACAGGGCCATACCATTGAAAAATGTTATAAGCTCCATGGGTACCCTCTTGGTTACAAAGTCAAAGCTAATGGCAAAGGTTCTGTCAATCAAACCAGTAGTGATCCAGTTCATGCTAATGCCACTGCAAGTTTGGTTTCTAATGATGGATTGTCAGCAGATCAATGTCAACACCTAATAGCACTCTTGAGTTCACAACTGCAGCGGAATTTTCCCTCATTTAATAATAACTCAGACTGCTCTCCTTCTATTGCTTCTCTTTCCACTGCTTCGACTTCAAATTTCACTGGTACATTTTTTCTTCTTGTTTTAATTCTTCTCATTCATTTCATTACTCTTTTTCATCAAATCATTGGATCATTGATATTAGTGCTACTCATCATGTGTGTTCCAGTTTTGAAAATTTTTCTGATTCCTATTTAGTTTCAAATCAGTTTGTTACTCTTCCTAACAATTCTAGAATACCCATTAAATGAATTGGTTCTGTACACTCCAAAAGTTTATCTATCCAATGTCCTTTTTGTTCTAGATTTTCGCTTCAATTTACTCTCTGTTAGTGCTTTTACCTCCTCTTTAAATTGCTTAATTCTTTTTCGATCCGACTATTGTTATATTCAGGACCTTACCTCGGACCAAATGATTGGGATGGGTGAGAGACGCGGAAATCTTTATATCCAGCATCAAGGTCTTCTAGATAGCCATTTATCTGTTACAAACAAGTCTTTGAATAATCATGTTCCTTTTACAGTTTCAGAACAATCAGTTTCTATTATAGATTCTTATACATCTAATCTGTTTGAATGTAATTCTAGTTTTTGCAATTCTGATTTTCCACTTTGGCATAAAAGACTTGGACATCCTTCAAATGTTGTTGTTCATGCCATTAAAAACAATTTGTCACTTTCTGTTAATGACAATATTTCTTTTCCTTGTACAATCTGTCCTTTGGCTAAACAACGTCGTTTATCCTACATTTCTCACAACAATCTGTCTAATTCTCTATTTACTCTAATACACTGTGATGTTTGGGGTCCCTTTGCAATTCCAACTCATGATGGTTTCAAGTATTTTCTCACAATCGTTGATGATTGTTCAAAAGCTACATGGGTATATCTCATGAAACAAAAATCTGAGGTTGCAACTCTTATTCCTCAGTTTGTTCAACTGATTGCAACTCAATTTTATATAAATATTAGTAGCATTAGATCTGATAATGCCTCTAAATTTTTGCTTGTTGATTTTTACAACAATAAAGGCATCATTCACTATAAGTCTTGTGTTGAAACACCTCAACAAAACTCGGTTGTTGAACGCAAACATCAACATTTATTAAATGTAGCTCGAGCACTCCTTTTTCAATCTAATATTCCATTGCCATATTGGGGTGATTGTGTACTTACAGCAGCTTATTTGATAAATAGGTTGCCTTCTCCTCTTCTCTCCAATAAATCACCTTTTGAAAAGCTATACAATAAGCCCCCTTCTTATGGTCATCTTCATGCATTTAGTTGCCTTTGTTTTGTCTCCACCTTATCTAACAGTCGGAACAAATTTAAACCAAGAGCTCGTGCTTCTATTTTTTTGGGATATCCCATGGGTTATAAAGGCTATAAGACTCTTGATATTGAAACAAATGCGATTGTTATATTTAGAAATGTCATTTTTCATGAGTCAATTTTTCCTTTCATTTCTTCATCTGTTGTTTCAGAGTCTGTTTCTTCCCTTTTCCCTGTTTCTTCAGAATCTTTACGTGGCTCTTCTTCTATTCCTAGTTCCCATCCTATCTCAGATTCTGTACATGACAAACCTTCTCTTGGCTTATCTCCTCTGCACTCCAGAATAATTAAACCTCCATCATATTTGTGAGATTATCATTATTTTTTGTCTAATGCATCTGATTTTTCTTCTTCATTGTCTTCTACTTCCAAATATCCTATTTCAAATTTTCTTTCTTATCATGGGTTTTCTCCTTCGTTCAAAGCATTCAGTCTTGATATTTCGTCAAATTTTGAGCCTAAAACTTTTAAGCAAGCTGAGAAGTTTTCTGAATGGAGAGATGCAGTGCAAGCTGAGTTGTTAGCTCTTGAACGTAATTCTACTTGGTCTGTTGTGCCTCTTCCTCCTAACAAAAGTGTTGTGGGATGCAAATGGATTTACAAGATTAAGTATCATGCTGATGGGTCAATTGAACGTTACAAAGCTAGGCTGGTTGCTAAGGGCTTTACTCAAACCAAAAGTGTTGATTACTTTGACACTTTCTCTCCCGTTGCTAAACTTGTTACTGTCAAGTTGTTGTTGGCTTTGGGTTCTATTAATGGTTGGCCTTTGATTCAACTGGATGTCAACAATGCTTTTCTTCGTGGTGATTTGAATGAATAAGTATATATGGTATTACCTCCTGGTTATACGAGACAGTTTTCTTGATCTTTGCTTGACACTGGTTCAACGTTAGTTTGTAAATTACACAAGTCTCTATATGGTTTAAAGCAAGCATCTTGCCAGTGGTATAATTTTTACAAAATTTTCAACTGAGCTGCTCTCTCTTGGTTTCAAGCAATCTCAGTTACATTCATCTCTGTTTTTTCGGTTTCAGTCCAGCTCTTTTGTTGCTTTACTGGTTTATGTTGATGACATAATTTTGACTGGAAATTCTCTTCGTGAAATGAATTCTGTTAAGGATATTTTACACAACAGGTTCATGTTAAAGGATTTAGGTCCTCTCCATTATTTCTTAGGCCTGGAAGTTGCAAGAACTGCCAAGGGAATTTCTCTCAATCAACGCCACTATGCTTTGCAGCTTTTAGAGGACACTGGTTTTCTTGGATCTAAACCGTCTTCTACACCAATGGATGTCAATTGCAAATTGTCTGTTGATAGTGGTACGTTATTAGATGATCCTACTATTTTTAGACGACTCATCGGAAAACTTCTCTATTTGACTATTATGCGGCTCGATTTATGCTTTGCTGTAAATAAATTGAGTCAGTTTTTGGCAAATTCGAGATCTTCTCATTTGCAAGCTGCTTATCGTGTTTTAAGATACATTAAGAGCTCTCTTGGTTGTGGTTTGTTTTATTCTGCTACTTCTACTCTTCAGCTGAAAGCTTTTAGTGATTCGGACTGGGGTTCTTGTCCTGATTCTCGCCGTTCTATCACTGGTTTTTGTATTTTTTTGGGTAACTCTTTAATCTCTTGGAAATCGAAGAAGCAACACACGGTTTCAAAATCATCAGCAGAGGCCGAGTATCAAGCTATGGCTCTTACCACTTGTGAACTCATTTGGTTGAAAGCTCTCCTTGCAGACTTTCGTGTTTTTCCTTCTCAGTCGGCTCTGTTGTTTTGTGATAGTAAATTCGCATTACATATTGCTACTAACCCAGTATTTCATAAGTGTACGAAACACATTGAAATAGACTGCCATATTGTTCGTCAACAAATTCAGCAAAACAACATTAAGACGTTGCATGTTTCTTCCAAGCATCAGTTAGCGGATATCCTCACTAAACCAGTTTTTCCTGATTTGTTCCATGCTCTTCTTACCAAGATGGAAATGTTGAATTTGCATTGTCCATCTTGAGGGGGCCTACTACGAGTAAAAGATGCTAGCTGAAGACTGAAGTTGCCACGGCTGACGATTACCACGTAATAGCAACAGTTATTTTTAGTTTATTTCTATTCATACAGACTTCCATTAGTTGTGTGTATCAACCGGCTGTACATATCATTTACTGTTTTCTAAAAGGTGAATCAACTGATGTATCAATCGGTACATCACCCAGCTGTACAAAAGGAACTCTATTATATAAAGAGTTGCCTGAATTCTGGTAATATTACAGTTTTAATAAAATTCTCATCTTCTCCAAATTTGAGTACGTTGGGCTATTCTTCTGGATAGCCTTGGTGGTTGTCATATGTCATGCCAGAGTGCTGAAAGAGTTTACTCCTAGGCACACAGAAATTGTAAACATGTGTGCCTACGTGTAGAGGCACAACGACACTCTCTTGGGGTTTGTAGTGCTATCATAGATTTTTTGAAATTCTCTTCAAATATTCTCAAAATGGATTCTACCCTAGTTGTAGGATACACAGGTCAATTTTTAGAGTTTAAGATGTATTGATGATAGTCCTATTGTAGGTGTTGGTGATTTTATCCAGTGTGAACAAAAAAGACTAAGAATACCGAACCTAATGGTATGAGGTTAAACTTTCATCGAAGTTGATGTTATTTTTTTTATTATATTAAGCAGTAGATACATATTTTTGCAAAACCTATTACATGATATATTATAGAAAAAATTAGTATTTTCCAATCGCACAACATATCAGATCATATGATGCTAAATGTAAAGTCCTTAAATTTTAAATTAATAAAAATTTCAAGCAATTTTTTTCATTTTCTTGAGGTCAAATTGTTTTAGGTCAACTCAAATTTTCTTAACTCGTCATATTTTTTTTTGTTTAAATGGTCAAAGTAGGTTACTATATTATTAAAAACCCAAAATAGTGTCGGATAAATTGAAGTTATATTAGAAAAAGTGGTGAATGATATTTATATTTTTGACCAATAAAGATTTAAGAACTTATTTAATATATATTATAATATTTTGTATTATATTTTAGGAAAAATGACAAAATAAATACAATTCTTTACTATTTTTGACAAATAAACCATTATTATTTTTTTGCTAACAAATTAACCACTAAATTATGACAAATTGACGACACTAACATCGCTATCATGTTTGTCGTTAATGCTTTGACGACGAACTATAGTGATTTGATGACGAACTGTGGCTGTATGTCATAAAACCGAGGCAGTTTGATGACGAACCGTAGTGGTTTGTCACTCACAGTTTGTCTAAAATCTTTGATCGCAAATTTGAGGGCTTAAACGTGTGATTTTGGCTTCGAGAAATGTGGGTCATAGGTAAATATTATAATATGTTGTAGATCTCTGAGAGAGCTTCAATTTGATATCTTATGAAGTCAATTCTGACACCCGTAGCCAAAGTTATGATCATTTGAAGTTGAAGAGCTCAAAGTTATGGTCTTGATTCCATAAACTAGGAATCGCGGCTGTTTCACGACAAATCGCTGCATTTTGTCGCCAAACCGTCGCGGTTCATTTTCAAATAAAAAAAATTCATTATCTTATTTGTATAAAAACCCAGACAAATTGTGATTCTCTCATGGACTGTAAAATAATTGTAAATCATCCGAAAACTACAAATATTAACATTCTTTTACAAAATCTTCTAAATTATAAAACCCGAAATCTTCTAAATCCATTATTTTACGAAATCCAAAATCTTCTAAATCTATTCTCCATGAATATTAATTGTTTTCAACTGAAAATCTATTTTAAAATCACGAGTTCTTCAATTTTTTTTTCGTGGGTATTTGTTCTTTTGCATTGTAATTTTGAGAAAGTTAACGTGATTTTCAGAAAGTTAACGGTGATGTTCATGGCGGCAATTTTTTGAAGTTCAATGGTTAAATTGTTAGCCAAAAAAAGATAATAATTGGTTTGTCACTAACAATAAAAGATAATGATTGATTTGTTATTTTCCCTAAAATATATAAAGAAAATAGTGTCGAGAAAATTTATTTAAAAATATAAACCTGTAAGTAAGAAGGAATACCAAACGTTGTGACATTCCTTCTCCGAACGTTGTGGCAAAATAAATGCCATTGCATCCATTTAAGGACGTTGTGGCTTTTGTCCTACGTAAAAACAATTGGCGTTAACCAAACACACTGGCATTTTGACCATCAGAACGTCGGGGCACTCATCAATTTAATTGCGCGGCATCCACATGTCAGCATTTCATTCGCTGTGTTCTACTGCCATAACATCGTGGCATATTTCAGAAACGTCTCGAGCTTAACTACATTTTGCAAACTCCATCTCTTGCCTTGACCTCTGTTCTCAAACAAAATTCTGACCAATTTCATGCCAAACAATTTATTCCAATGTTTTCATAATCAAACTCTCTATTATTTGACACCATTTTTGTTAATCTAAATTCTTCTAATGCAAATTTAATCTATCAATTCACTTAATCTATTGGTCAATGAGTTCCTTCTGTTCTCTTCTTCCATTCTTTACAATTTTGAATGGAAATTTGACTATGGTTTTCTCTATTTGTTTTACGTCTTTCAAAAATCAAAATAAGACAAAAAAATCTAATATTGAAGATAGAATATCCAATTAAATAGTATAAAAATAATAAAAATGACCATATGAACATGATCAAATCGTAATTAACAAGTTAATTACAAGTCAATTAGACTAATTATAGATGAAACTATTATAGTGAATGTTTAGGAGAAAGATTACAAAATTGATTTCACAGGTGTCTAGACCATGAGATACCACAATGAAATGGAAATCTTTGACAAAGGGTCTCAATAGTCAAACTCGATCCATAATCCATGCTTTTAGCAAATGGTGCAATCATATCAAAGTCTTATAAAGAGGCATATGAAATATTCAAATCCTGAGTCAACATACTAATATGAAAATTACTACAAAAATATAAATTCAATATTTTAACACTTATAATTGGGGTTAGAAGCAACATCCAAACTTTAACTGAAGTTCTCAAGGATGGAATGGAAGACCTCTAGCCATGATTTGGACAGCTGTCACTCAAACCTTATGAAAAAGTGAATTGTAAAACTGATATTGAATAATGTGCATTTATTCTTATTCATCACCGATTTTCATATGGCGTCCTAGCGCTCATATGCGGCAATGGATGAAAATAATCATAAAAAAATTGTCAGCCCTAATGCCGACCTCAGGCCAGTATGCTGGACAAAGCGCACAGCTCGCCCCTTACAAAAATCCATAGCCTAGGCCTAGTTCAAGATGAGACCTGCCACAATGAAGGCCTTAATAAGAAAAACCCCATCCTGTCATATTTTAATAAAATAACTTATGGTCTAACAACATAGGCAGCGAAGTTAGGCTCGCGATCCTAATTTGAAACTGGGCAAGCAACCCTGTAAACGAGGGGGCTCACAGGCTGACTTGTTCGCTCGATGAGCTTGGCTCAACCTGTTTTTTTTTTTTTTTATTAATTTAGGAAAAATGACAAATCAACCATCGTGATTTGCAATCAATGACAAGTCAACCAGTATGGTATATTTTCTAACAACTTAACCACTCACGTATGGGTAAATGACAAATCCAACATCGCAGTCACGTTCACCGTTAACAAGCTAACGGGCGCCGCTACGGTGTCCTGGTTTGCGAAGAAAAGTAGGTAAATGTTGGCCTGGAAGCCGCGGTGTCTAGGGACGCCGCTGCGGTGTCCTGGGACGTCGCCGTGGCGTCCTTAGAAACCGCCGTGGCATCCCAGGACACTGCCGCGGTTTGCTCGACCCGGCTGCAAATTTTATAAGTAGACAGTTAACTGCTCTCAATATTCAGAGGCATTTTGGCAGTGATTAGCGAACCCTATAGAAGTCCGAGAGCTGAAGAGAAAGGAATTTTGTCAAAGTTGAAGA
Organism: Begonia loranthoides; assembly: GCA_022433065.1. Lineage (NCBI taxonomy): Eukaryota > Viridiplantae > Streptophyta > Magnoliopsida > Cucurbitales > Begoniaceae > Begonia > Begonia loranthoides. Next base: position 15,682,937 of record CM039481.1, read on the forward strand.
ATTTGTTGACAAGAAAATGGCGTCTTTGAGTGTTGAAGAATCTGTTATTAACCGTCAAGTTCAAGAGGGCCCCATAGAGACATTATTGGCCAATGAGAACGAGGTACGTGGAATTGGAAATGAAGTTACAATTGTGTTGCATTCTGTCTCAGCAAGTCTAAATGAAGAGGACAATGAGGACCTCCGATCAGCATGCCAATCCACTAGTGATGAAGACATTAACATGGCGGAGAGTAGGCCTAGATGCCAACTAGAAGCACAATGCAGCTTCGCTGGTATGGGCCTTGGCAAAAAGTACAGTTCATTGAATAAAATTACAGAAGAAATTGTTGATCATGCATTGAAGAATGAGTACGGCATAAAATCCACCCACAGTGATGCTCATCGGTTGAGGGCTGCTTGCCAAGAAGGATGCACGTGGCGGATGCACGCCTAAAAAATGCAAGGTGAAATGACGTTTCAAATAAAGTTCTACAACGACGTTCACACTTGCTCCAGAAAGATGGAAAGCCGCCATGCCACTGCCAAATGGGTGGCAACGCATTACTTAGACAGATTTAAAAGTCAGGCCGACTGGGACATATCTTCTATAATTGAGAAGTCAGGAAGGATTTCAACGTCAATATCACACCCAGCCTTGCTAGAAGGGCAAGAAATGCAGCCAAGAAAATTAACGAAGGGGATGACAATGAGCAATACAAGCTCATATGGTCCTATGCTGAGGAGATTCGGAGGTCGAATCTTGGAAGTTCACTGCGTGCTGCTGACCTTGATATGAGTGTATTTAAAAGGATGTACATGTGCTTGGATACATGCAAGAGGGCAGTGCTGAACTGTGGTAGACCTGTTATTTGTTTAGATGGTTGCCACTTGAAGGGAGTGACTCCAGGCAAAATGCTCATTGTTGTCACCATCGACGGGAATGATGGTATGTATTCGATTGCTGTAGCAGTAGTTGAAGTTGAAAATAGGGCTTCATGGAGGTGGTTTCTAGAATTGTTGCTCGATAATCTAAACACCCCATCTAGCAATGGATGGATAATCATTTCTAATCGACAAAAGGTGCGGTTGATTGCTTTTGGCTTATGTGTTTATTTTATGCATTTTGTACCAATGTTTGACTCATATTATGAATCTTTGCAGGGACTAGTGCCAATTGTCAGAGAGGTGGCAAGGCAAGTAGACCATCGGTTTTGCATCCGACACCTGTATGCCAATTTTCAAAAATAATTTAAAGCCAGGTTGTTAAATGATGCAATGTGGGCTGCATCTAGAGCCACAACAGTGAGCCAATTTGAGAGAGAGATGACCAAGTTATTTTTGCTTGAGCCGGCGGCCCACGACTATCTACGAGGCATAGATGTGACATGCTGGGCCAAACATGCCTTCTACTCCATCCTAAAGTGCGACATAAGTCTCAACAACCTGAGCGAGTCATTCAACGCTTGCATCCTACCCACCCGAGACAAACCAATTCTAAGTATGTTCGAGATCATTCGAAAGGGCATAATGGGTAGGATCGTGAAAAAAAGAATGAAAAGATGGCTTGCTCAACCGAACTATTGTGTCCAATGATCAACAACCGGCTCGCCAAAGTAGAACTAGCCAGTCGAAATTGGAGGTCCTAGTTTGCAGGAGCTGCCCAGTTTGAGGTCAGCAACGGTAACGAACAACACTCTATCGATTTGGATAGGCGTACTTGTACCTGTTACCGGTGGGAGTTGACTGGCATGTTAGCCTAAGTGTGTTAGGCATATTTATATTTTGATGATGAGCAATTTAATTAAAGTGTAAAAGTTGTTTATTCATTGAATTAATAATTATCTTTTTTGATGTTTAAATTGGAAATACCATTGATCAAGGGTATTGGAATTGTTTAATATGTTCTTCTAAGTCTATGTAGTGATATGGAAGATTTGTATGACTTAGAGGATGCATCTCGTACAAGATTGAAGTGCTATGTACACATGCGAACGTAGTTTGATGAAGTGCGGATGGCGTGGAGGCGTCCCGATTCAGCGTCCTCAGTGCAAACTATGTTAGAGCGGACGTTGCGGACACCACGGACACCATTTCGAGTCGTCCGGTTTGAATCTGCCATTTTGAAGATTCATGCAGACGAGACACACGGACGAGGCGGACGCCATTTGGCGTCCGCGTCCCTTCAGCGAAGCGGACGGGAGAAGAAGCTGAGGATGCCACAGATGCCAATCCGTGTCATCCAATTTGAATCTGTCTTTCAGAGCTCAACGCGAACGATTCACGAGAACGTTGCGGACGCCAGATTTTGCGTATGATTTGCCTCTGTCCATTCAATGCGGACGATTCTTGCGGACGGTGCGGACGGGAGAATGGCGTCCGCAAATAGGCAGATTTCTCCAACGACTATTTTCCAACGTTCGAATGCGGATGAACCTAAAGGTGTTGAGGACGTCTGCACTGGGAAATTTTATAAATAGAAGGACTTCGAAGAAGGAAGGTACTGAAGCGATATTAAACGAAGCTCTGCCAAATTTCTGACTCAACATTTGTGTACGAATTTGAGTGATAAAACATCCTCCAAAGTGCTTGTGTGAGATCATTAAATTTTTGGAAGGATTGTTGTATTTGTGAGAGCTCAACATTTTCCGAGAGAAAATTAAGTTATTGTAAAGGTTCGATTGACACCTGTGCAAGTTCAATCAATTGTAACTGGACGTGGTTAGTTGAATACATCTTCAAGGGAGGACCTTAAAGCGCGGACGTAGGCGTGCTTTGCCGAACCGTGTTAACAACTCGGTGTCAAGATTTCTAACTCTATCTCTTATATTATTTGTCTTATTGTGATTGCTTTGTGATTAAATTGACATTAGTTAGAAAAATTATTATCGCACGAAATTTAGTAAATAACCTAATTCCCGTGTGTCCATGCAATCCCGTGCATTCACTTCACGAGGAGATCTCCTAAGGAATTTGTGCATGTGTGCTATCACCGGGAAACATACATGGCGATGTACTCCCACTTTCTCCGCCCTGTCAATGAACCAATCGAGTGGCCTCCTATAACGAATCTTGATCCAATTAGCCCACTGCCATTTAAAAGGCTTCCAAGAAGGCCGTGCGTACGAAGAATACGGGATGTGGACGATGCCCCAAGCCAGACAGTGCTAACCAGAAGACATTTGAACGTCACTTGTGGCCGGAGTGGGCGTGTGGGGGCACAATTCCCACACTTACGATGGGGGAGGCAAGTCAAGTGCAGGGGCATGCAGAGGGAGCGGTAGAGGCAGAGGTAGAGGCGGTAGAGGAAAGTCGGAGGGCACATTTATGGGGTTCAGAGTTTTCGAGATAGCCCCCGAGACAATTCCTGACATAGTCCCTAAGACAGTTCCCGACAGAGTTCCTGGGATGTAGGTGAGCCCATTATCACGTTTACGTTTTCAAGTGTTATTTAAATTGAACAATACTAATTTCATTTGCAATTTTTTTTTCAGGAGTCGGATGCGCAAGGTCCACAAACACAAACGTACGCGAGTGTGGACCTAAACCTTCTGTGATACATTCAGTGGCATATGACTTTCTGTTTATGTTCAATTAGTTTTCATTTGCTTATAGTTATGTTGTTGTAATGTATGTTCACTTTAATTTGTTTACATTTGCGTTGTAATTTATGCGTAGTTTACATTGAATTTGCAAATGGTATGTTTGGATTGGATGATATGTGTAGTTAACATTTCATGCATGTTTAATATATGTTTAGATGATACTGGAACTGCGTGGGATCCTGTGCAGGATGTATGATAATAGCATTTGGGGGAGTAAAGAAACAAGGGAGACTTTGGCAAAATTTTTATAAATTGGGGTGAGTATAATTGAAAAGTAAATGTTGTATGTGTTTAAATTAGTACATAATCAAACAAAAGTTTACAAGCCGCGGGTGTTTCTCAAGTCGCGGCGTCTTCCTTATAAGCCGCAAAATTGCAGGGTTTTGCACAACGTCGCCGCGGCGTGTGTGCAAAACGCCTCAGCGGCTTGCTCAAACACCGCTGCGGCGTTGTGCAAAATGGGCGGCATTGTGCAAAATGCAGCGTCGGCTTCCTCACATGCTGCAGTGGCTTCCTCACACACGGTGATTTTGCGGCCTGTAAGCAAGACGCCGCGATTGGAGCAACACACGACGGTTTGTTTATGCAAGTAGTTTGAATTGTTGCACATTTGTTTGATTATGTACTAAATTCATCTCATAAAACATTTGCTTTTCACTTATCCTCACCCCAATTTATAAAAATTTTGCCCGAGTCTCCTTTGTTTCTTTGCTCCCCCAATGCTATTATCATACATCCTGCACAAGATCCCACGCAGTTTCAGTATCATCTAAACATCTAAACATATATTATACATGCATGAAATGTTAACTACACATATCATCCAATCCAAACATACCATTTGCAAATTCAATGTAAACTACACATATATTACAACGCAAATGTAAATAAATTAAAGTAAACATACATTACAACAACGTAACTGTAAACAAATGAGAACTAATTGAACATAAGGAGAAAGTCCTACGCCGCCTTCTTCTTTCTTGTGGTTTTAGGCTGCAGATCAGTGACCTCAAAAGATAATTGCAGGTCAAGTAATACTCTGTCTGCTTTCTCGAATAACGGACCCTCATAGTCAAAAATTGTAGGGTCGTGCTTGTAAAATTACTCCAGAATTGTACATTGTCGCATCACCCTCATCCCTGCACTCGTACACCGCAAGATGCCGTTCGGGCTGCAATGCAAAGGGAACAATTAAGAATTACGCGGAAAGCAATATTAAGAATTTAGACAAGGGAAAAAACATACCACTTTTTGTCAATGGTTGCTAAGATCATGGAGATTGCTTTCGGCAGCAATTGCTAGTAAGCATATTAAGTGTACAGGTCGACGGAGGACATAAAACAATTATGCTTCGGGTGTGTCTGCAAAGTAAACAGCGAATACGCTATATCAGTAAACATGAACGAAAACTCGAAGAAGCGAGATGGTTACTTACTTGAATCCACCCTAATGATAGTAGACTCTTTTCCTAATGAAACGCCAGTACGGGTGCGTCGTCCACCGAATAGCACTGCATATAAGTTCAAATGAGTACTCAGATAAAATCTTATTACCTAACATACAAACAAGGCTTCTCACCGTATCTGGCTTCCCGACTTGATCCGGGAATATGAGATTAGTGACGACATAATCATTGCCCATCAGCTTTCCCCCCAAAACTGCGCACGTCTTTTTGTTCTTCCGAGTATTTGAGTTGACATAAGATTTGAACGTTTCCATCAAATCCCAAGCCTGCAAAAAAAAATGTCAAAGCACCGTTAAACTAACAATGCATGAGCGTGAACATGAATGAACACACATATATAACAAAATGAAAGATGTACCACGTGCACAGTTCTAAGCGGCCGAGGCTCTAAGTCATCCTGGACCTCGGCAGACATGACTAAAGGAGCAGGTTGGCGGCTGACAGCACCGGTGCTGCAAATGAACAACACATCATTATGTCAAACACAAACAAAGTAAATAATGGACTTTGCGTACAAAGTAAATCACTTACGAGCGGTATGTTGCAGCTGTTGCTTTAGAGGACGATGACGCGGATGCCATATCGGTTGATCGCCACTCATGTTGCTGAATTGCTGCCACCACCTCATGGTGCCTCTCTTGTGCTCGCGCTTGCCGATCTACTGCTTGCATATGCCGCTCTTAGGATATGCGATGCCTCTCTTCTGCGAGGGCCGCTGCTTGCATATGCCACTCTTCGGCTATGGGATGCCTCTCTTTTGCGAGCTCCTCCCCTCTTCGTATCTGGATTTGTTGCATTTACAGGTGCTCCTCCATCATTTCAATTCTGGTCCTCGACATATTATAGAGCTCCTCCATCCTGCTCATCCAGGCGGATGTCTCCTTAGGCATCGGAGTAAAGTGAGATGACTTAGGAGGAGGCAGTTGTTCATATGAGGGGGCAGAATGTTGAGGCTTTGAGGGGAGGTGGAGGTGATGCCTGCTTCTTGGACAGGCGGAGCCATTCCCCTCCAACGTGGGTGAACCCCATTCGATCGACTTTTGCTTTGTTGTAGACGTCAATGAACGACTCTTCAATTCTCGGCTCTTTCTCTGAGATGGGTACCCCATAGTGCTCAACGATGCTCTGAATGAGCCAGTTGTACGAGAGGTTCTTCATTGGGTTGTTGAGCACCTCACTCATGTGGCTGAGGATGATATATCCAATGTCCACCTTTTTTCCTGTGAACACCTTCCCTAGCATATAAAGATCCATGCAACTAACATGGTCTCGATGCCCATCCCGAGGCAAAATTGTGTACGTCTGTAATGACCCAGATTTTCATAAACCTTTTAAAATGCGTGAAAATTTGAATTTTTCTTTTTGAAAGTAAATCAGAGTGCATCTAACCGGATCGCTACTAACTCTTTCTTAAAACTCAGTATAAAAATCCCACATACTAGAACTTTGCAGAAGCGTTAAATAAAATCATTTGAAAACATAGCGGAAGCGTAATTAAAATCATCATTTAGAAATTTAACTGAAACATTAATCATTTGAATGAAAAGACTAACCAATTTAAATACACTTTAAATAAAACTTATGTTAATTACAACTTAGACAACTTAATTTAAAATCATTTCTCTTTTACTCTTTTTATGTCTGGCCAGCCGTGAGCGTCCCTTGACATGCAAACCCATCATCCCTGCTTGCTATTGTTTGTTCTTTGTCTTTCGCTACTCCTAGTCCATGCGTTCCTCGTAGCGTATTAGTATCTACATCTACACCACAAGCAACTGTAAGCCCAAAGGGCTTAGTAAGGAAAAAGGGAAAATGCATTATGCTTATGACTCTCTTTAGTTCATTTGGAATGAGGGCCACCCAAACCAATTCTTTCATTTACGTTTCCTTTCTTTCTTTCTTTACTCGTACTTCGAGTTGGAGATTAGAAGAACCCGTATGGGATGGTATAGTGGGTCGGACCTAACCTCCTGTGGATAACTAGGTCCCGTTCTCGATATGGTATGGGCATTTCCTAATTATCAGGCTAGGACCGCTACCCATCCGCCTCCTAACTCCCTTTTCCTTTCATTCCTTTCCTTTGTCTTTTCATTATCATTTTACTTTCTCACCATGCATGTGAATACTACCCCTTTGGAGTACTCCCTACTTGATTTCTATTACATGATGCATGAACATACATTCTCAACCTAACATGATGCATGATGCTTCACAGTATAACATTCATAGAAAATGAAGTTCGCATATAAGAGAAGATAACGGTAACTGAAAACACATATAGGAAAAGTAGAGCACATAATATAATAAAGGAACTTCGCACAACAGAACACATTGGGTTAAGACAACAAATGAACAATAAGCTAAACATATTCACGAAGACAAGATGATTATTCTAGTTCTTTAGTTGTTTAGCGTGATTGATCTCCTAGTCCATTTACATGCTCCTTACATTTATCATTCATAGTGATTATCCTACTAAGTTATCCTAGGCAATTGTCATATTCTTGAGTAAATTTCATGTTTTTATTCTACTTAACTAGTCATGCTTTGGTTAATTGGGAAAATAACATGCTAAAGAAACAAAGTCGTAATTGAGATCGAAAGCAACACCAAAAAGATAATATCAAAACAATTACAAAACATTCATCCACTTAGTCATTGAACCCTTAACTCATTCACGTTTACTTTATTATCTTTTCGTCCTCTTTATCATTCTGATCTTTAGAAAAGTAAAACATTGATTATATATCTGGAGAGCGCATTAAATAAAAGTAATTGTAATTAAAATTGCATATATAATTGAAAGCATATATAAAAGAGAGTAAAACATTTAATAAAAGGCACAACCAAGAAGACAATGACAAAACACTCATTAGTTCACTCAAGAATACCGTTAAGTTGCTTATGCTAGTTAATCAACACCCATATTTGTCAACTTGTATGTCCTAGTCCATTTACATACTCGAAACAGATTACAATTATCAAGTTGATTAGTTATTCTAAGTAATTTATATGCTACACTAGTTGGTTAATTTAACATGTTTGAGTTGATTAACATACAAACATGCTCAACTAGTTAAACAACTAATTAATTACTTAACATGCTCAAAGATTGATTATTTATTACACAACTAATTAATCATGCTTACTTTGAATATTTAACAACTAGTTAGTTAATTAGTAAAAGAAAAAAACTCAAGTCTAATAAATTATTCCAATTAAGTAAATTAAGATACTAGCCTTAGATTCGTTAATTATTTAAGCATACAAGCTAAGTTAAATATGTTACTATAATCTACTTACTACAACTTAATTAATCACACTTAATTAATCTAATAATGAATCTAGTTAGTTTAGTAATTTAGCATGCTCACACAGATAATTAAACATGAAAGCTAAATTAAATATACTATGATTACCAACTAGTCGAATTCCCTCTAGGTAGATTAACGTGCTCAACTAGTTATTAACATGCTTAATTGATTAACCATTAATTAAATTGATTAACAACTAAACATACTAGGTTAGGAAAGTAGGCAACAGAGACTTAATGAAAATAATAGCAATTGATATTAATAACTAAACAAAAGTTGAAATATAACGATCATTTCATGGATGCCTCTTCACACTTAACTTTTCTATCTCATTCATTATCTAACTCTTACTCATACACCCATTGTTTAATCAGTTGTAATAGAACTACTAGCAAGAGATAAGGGAATTAATCAAGGAAACGCAAAGGAAATCTACCACCGTCAATCAAAGAATTAATGTAGAACACAGAGCACATAATAAAAGGAACATTCTGTAAAAATTATCTAAGGGATGCAGTAGCAGATTCATCAAGGAAATATCACCTAAACTAACCATAAACATTATCTTTATCAGCTTTTCTAACTGCAATCACAATTTAAAAGCAGGAAAAGATCATAGAGCATCAATAAAATCACACTATTCATTAACGAAACACACTTATGCACCTATACTTGTGGTGTAGGGCCTCAATGGCCAAAACACCGCTTAATCCTTACCTCGAGCTTTAATGCGCAATGACTGAATCTAATACCAACAGGGTATAATTCACACGCTCAATCATCAAAATCCATCCAGAATATCAATCTCAGCGTAACAGCATACCAATAACAGTTAGAGGGAAATTTTGTTACCTGAATCACCAAGGAGAGCCAACTTAAGCTACCAAACCAAAGCCCCCTGCCATTGCTCATGAATTCACAGCCCCTGTAGATTTTTCCCTCAATTTGGCGCCACGAAATCGTAAACCGACGCCAGTCCATTCATCGTCGACGAGCTTGACCAGAAATCGACAGATCGTCGATGGTTGACGCCAAATCTGGCGACCGGTCCCTCACGCCGAAACGATTTGTGAAGTCCGACTCATCGTCGAGAAGGACCGTCCCGAGCACCGAGCTTCCATCGCATGACCCAAAGCTTCGTCGTCGCCGGAGCATCTCTCATTCGCTGCCGATCTCTCCCGATCTCCCGATCGCCGCTCGCTCGAGCCTCTCGGTCTCTCACCTCTTGCCTCTCGCCTCTCGCCTCTCGCCTCTTGTCTCTCGTCTCTCGTATCTCGTATCTCTCTCTCATTTCCCTCTTCACAAAAGAATATGGGAAAATGACAAATCAACCATCGTGGTTTGATGTCAATGACAAGTCAACCAGTGTAGTTTATTTTCTAACAAGTTAACCACCCATGTATGGTAAAATGACAAATCCACCATCGCTGTCCGCTAAACAGCTGACGGGCTCCGCCATTTTATGCTTGGACGCCGGCGTCTAGGACCCAAGCCACCCCACCCAATCATTTTCCTTTTAAAAAAAAGGGAAAATGAAAATTAGGGCTCTCAGTCTCGACTCTCCCTTCCCGAATCTGAAACATACCCTAAACCTAACGATTTGTGAGAACTGAAGCGAGAAAAGAAAGGTATTTTGGCAAAGTTGAAGCATTTGTTGTCAAGAAAATGGCGCATTGGAGTGCTTGGAGTGTCGAAGAAGCTGATATTAACCGTGAAGCTGTAGTGGGCCCTTTAGAGATATTATTGGTGAATGAAAACGAGGTACGTGGAATTGGAAATGAAGTTGCAATTGTGTTGCATTCTGTATCTGCAAGTCTAAATGAAGAGGACAATGAGGACCTCTGATCAGTGTGCCAATCCACTAGTGATGAAGACATTAACATGGCACAGAGTAGGTTTATATGCCAAGCAGGAGCACAATGCAGCTACGTTGGTATGGGCCTTGGCAAAAAATACAATTCATTGAAGAAAATTAGAGAAGAAATTGTTGATTATGCATTGAACAATGGGTACGGCATAAAATTCACCCATAGTGATGCTCATTGGTTGAGGGCTGTCTACCAGGAAGGATGCACATGGAGGATGCACGCGTCACAAATAGAACGTGAAATGACGTTTCAAATAAAGCAATACAACGACCTTCACACTTGCTCCCGAAAGATGGAAAGCCGCCATGCCACTACCAAATGGGTGGCAACGCATTACTTAGATTTAAAAATCAGGCCGATTGGGACATATCTTCCATAATTGACACTGTCAGGAAGGACGTCAACGTCAACGTCAACGTCAACATCACGCCCAACCTTGCTAGAAGGGCAAGAAATGCGGCCAAGAAAATTAATGAAGGTGATGACAATGAGCAATACAAGCTCATATGGTCCTATGCTGAGGAGATTCAAAAGTCGAATCCCAGAAGTTCACTGCGTGTTGACCTTGATATGAGTGTATTTAAAAGGATGTACATGTGCATGGATTCATGCAAGAGGGCAGTGTTGAACTGTGGTAGACCTGTTATTTGTTTAGATGGCTGCCACTTGAAGGGAGCGACTCCGGGCCAACTGCTTACTGCTGTCACCATTGACGGGAACGATGGTATGTATTTGATTGGTGTAGCAGTCGTAGAAGTAGAAAATAGGGATTCATAGAGGTGGTTTATAGAATTGTTGCTAGATGATCTAAACACCCCATCTGGCAATGGATGGACAATTATTTCTGATCAACAAAAGGTGTTGTGCATTGCTTTTGAATTATGTGTTTATGTTATGCATGTTTTTTCCAATGTTTGTCTCATATTATGAATGTTTACAGGGACTAGTGCCAGCTGTGAGAGAGGTGGCATGGCAAGCAGACGTTTTGCATCCGACACCTGTATGCCAATTTTCAAAAACAATATCAAGGCAAGTTGTTGAAGGATGCAATGTGGGCTGCATCAAGAGCCACAACAGTGAGGCAATTTGAGAAAGAGATGGCCAAGTTATTTGTCCTTGACCCGGCGGCCCATGAATATCTACGTGGAATAGAGGTGACCTGCTGGGCCAAACATGCTTTCTCTTCCATCCCAAAGTGCGACATAAGCCTCAACAACCTCAGCGAGTCCTTCAATGCCTGCATCCTACCAGCCCGGGACAAACCAATTCTAAGTATGTTCGAGATCATTCGAAAGGGCATCATGGATAGGATCGTGAAAAAAAATGAAAAAATGGCTTGCTCGACCGATCTGTTGTGTCCAATGATTAGCAAACGGCTCGCCAAGTCCAACTTGCCAGTGGAAATTGGAGTCCCCAATTTGCAGGAGCGGCCAAGTTTGAGGTCAGCAACGGTACCGACATGTACTCTGTCGATTTGGACAGATGTACTTGTACTTGTAACCGGTGGGAGTTGACCGGCATCCCGTGTGTCCATGCAATACCGTGCATTCACTTCATGAGGAGATCTCTTGAGGAGTTTGTGCATTTGTGCTATCACCGGGAAACATACATGATGATGTACTCCCACTTTCTCTCCCCCCTCAATGGCCCAATCGAGTGGCCTCCTGTGACGAATCTTGATCCAATTAGCCCACCGCCGTATAAAAGGCTTCCAGGCAGGCCCCGTGTACGTAGAATACGGGATGTGGATGAGGCTCCAAAGCCGGACAGTGCTTACTAGAAGACATTTAAACGTGCATTGTGGCCCGTGTGGGGGTGTGGGCCACAATGCCCGCACGTACGAAGGGGGAGGCGAGTCCAGTGCAGGGGCTGCCAGAGGCAACAGAGGGGCGGCTAGAGCCAGAGGAAGAGGCGGCAGAGAAAAGTCGGATGACACATTTATGGGTTTCAGAGTCCCCGAGACAGCTCCCGATAGAGTTCATGAGACGTAGGTCAGCGCATTATCGCATTATGCTTTTAATTGATATTTGAACTATGCTCATTTCCTTTGTAATGTGGTCTGCAGGAGTTTGATGCAGAAGGTTCTCCCACACCAACGTATACAAATGTGGACCTTAACCTGCCGTGATATAACCCTTTTTGCTTGCAACAAATGTACATGACAGTCAATGCCATTGATGTAATTATTTTGTTGAAAATAAAATTAGTTTGATAGACTTGCCAATTTTTTAAAAATTTGAACAGAATGTCCCTTGTTTCTTTACTCCCACATAGTTATTCTCATACATCCTGCACAAACATCTCAAGCAATTCCAGTATCATCCAAACATCTCATTCATCCACTAAATGTAAACTTATACCTAACCTGCCAACATATCATTGACAACTTGACATACATTTTAACGTACAAGTACATAAAATCAACTAAACTACGCATTCTTCTTCCTGGGCTGTTTCTGATGCAAATCCATGAGCAGAAACGACAAGTGTACATCAAAGGCTACTTTCTTAGCTCCGGCGAACAACGGACCCTCATACTGAAAGGTTGGAGGTTCGTGCTGGTGGAATTGTTCCTTAATGTGGCACTCTAATATCACCCTCATCCCCTCAGGGGTACACCGAAAGACGCCGAATGGCCTGTAATGCAAAGGGAACAAGTGCCGAGCAATTACGTAGAAAGCAAAATTAAGAATTTACACTAGAAAAACTACACACCGCTGTTTGTTAGTAGGAGCTACGATAGTGGAGATTGATTCCCGCAACAATGTTTGGTAAGCGAATTGCATGTGCAGATCAATGGATGACATAAAACACTCATGTTTCGGGTGTGACTGCAATGTGAACAACACATTATATGATCTCAGTAAACATTAACACCAACCTTGAGAAACGACATGATTACTTACGTGAATCCATCCAAATGTGAGTAGATCGTGTTGCTGTTGATAATGGAAAACTTCTGTGTCTCCTTCTGGCGTCGTATAGCACTGCATATAAGTTTGGATGAGTACGAAGATAAAATCTTATACACTAACACCCAAAAAAGGCTTCTCACCGTATCTGGCGTTCCTTTTTGGTCTGGGAAGATGAGTTCAGTGACGAGGTATGTATTGTTGGTCTGCTTTCCTGCAAGAATTGCACATGTCTCCAAGTTCTTTCGAGTATTTGCCAGACATACTCTTGGAACTTACTTATCAAATCATGAGCCTGCAACAAACGATCAGCGTAACCATGAATGAACACACATATATACCAAAATGAAAGACATACCACGCGCAAAATTTTAAGGGGCGGCGGCTTGAGAGGCACGGCTGGAGGAGTTTGTAAGCGGCTTCCGACAGGTTCGCTGCAAATTAACAACACGTCAGTACATGAAAGACAAATAAAGTAAAAATTGGAATTCACGTTCAACTAAATTAACTTACAATCGGAATGTCGCATCTGGTACGTCAGAGGAGGATGACGCACTTCCTGAATGGGTTGATCGCCTCTCCCCTTGCTTAAGTGCTGCCACCATCTTACGATGCCACTCCGCTGCTTGCACATGCCACTGTTGTGCTTGCACATGCCACTGTTGTTCTATACCCCACCTCTCTTCTATGAGCTGGGCCGCTTCTTGTATTTGGCCTTGTTGCATTTGTATCTGGTCTGCCATCCCTCGCATTTGGATCATGGACATATTATGGAGCTCCTCCATCTTGCTCATATAGTTGAGTGTCCCATCAGGTATCGAACTAAAGCGAGATGACTGAGGAGGAGGCGGTAGTGCATACGAAGGGACTGAATGCGAAGGCCCTGAGCTAGGTGGATGTGCTACTCCCTTCTTCCCCTTGCGGAACCATTCACCTTCTGTTTGGGTGATACTCATTCGGTCCAATAATGAATTGTTGTACATGTCATTGATCGACTCTTCAATTCTTGGCTCGTTCTCCGGGATGGGGACCCCAAACTGCTCAACGATCATCTGGATTAGCCAGTTGTACGACAGGGACTTCGCTGAGTTGTTGAGCACGTCTTGCATGTTGCTCACGATTATATATCCAATGTCCACCTTTTTTCCCGTAAACACCTTCTCCAGCATATAGAGATCCATGCTGGTAACAAGGTCGCGATGCCCATTTCGAGGCAAAATGGTGTACGTCATGATCAAGTGGATTAATCGGGCGAAGGCATTCAACTCCTTTCCCTTTGGCTTGCTGTACTCGACAACCTCGGGATCCTGTTACAACAATCTACGCACTGCTAACCCACCTCCTTGTTTTACAAATGGTGGCTCCCGAGCCATGTGATAATATTCCTCGCTTGGCTCATCCAGTACACATCCAAGCATCATGTTTACATCGTTGGAAGTGAAACTCAACTCCCTTCCAAAAACGTACGTATGCACCTCTAATGGTTTAGTGGATATTCGTAAATTTGCGTCAAACAATCTTATAACTCTCTCGCAGTAATAGCCCCTCAACTTGCACAACCCGGCTAATCCAGCAGCTACAAGCATACGATCAATTCCCATTTCTGCGAAAGAGTCCAAATCTACTATTTTGGATACAATAATTCTACGATGTTGTATATCTTCTAAATACTGTGTTTTTCAATTAGCGTTCCAGAATAAATCTTCTTCAAGGTCGGCGGTTACTTCCACTTCCGCAGTTTGAACGGGTTCAACGGCCTCCACCATTGCCTTCCGACGCTTTGACTTCAATTTCTTAGGCCGCGATTCCATGCTGATCATTGAGAGTAATTTGCCAACAGCCTGCAGTATAATAAAAAATACAATCAAACAAAAATTTGTGAATAATAAAACATTCTAAATCAACAAACCACCAAAAAATAGACAGAGTGCAGTTTCATAAATCAACAAACACAATTTAGCTAATGGTACAAGCACGTTCATAATTGGAACTAGTGTATCGAGTTTCTTCGTACCATTATCCATTAGAATTGCATTTTTTAGCAAACGAACCCAATCTGATATATTTTTTTTAACAAAACTAAAAATAACTAACAAACCCAATTTAACTAACAAACAAAATAACAAGGAAATTACCACAAAAATAGACGCAGTGCAGGATCTACCACAGAAAACTAACACTCTATCAAAGAAAGGCGAGAGAAAGGTGAGATCCAAGAGATAGGCCGTTCGGTGGTTGGCGTCGCGTGGTCGTCGCCGTTTGGTGGTTGGCGTTCACGTGGTCGTCGCCATTTGGTGGTCGGCCTCGCGTTCTCGTCGTCGCCGTGCGGTGCCATTTGGTGGTCGGCCTCGCGTTCTCGTCGTCGCCGTGCGGTAGTTGGCGTCGCGTGGTAGTCGCCGTTTGGTGGTTGGCGTCGCGTGGTCGTCGCCGTTTGTTGGTTGGCGTCGCGTGGTCGTCGCCGTTCGGTGGTCGGCCTCGCGTGCTCGTCATCGCTGTGCGGTAGTCGGCCTCGGGTGGTCGTCGCCGTGCGGTAGTCGGAGTCGTGGCCGATTGGGGGAGAGTGGGAGAGCCGATTGGGAGGGAGAGAGAGAGCAGAGGGTCGGGTAGGGGGTTGGAGATGCAATAATGAGCCCTAATTTTCATTTTCCCCTTATAAAAGGGGAAAATGATTGGGGTGGGATTTTATGCCTGGACGCCAGCGTCCAGGCATAGGCATCTAAGCAAAAATGTCCAGGTATAAAATGACCTGGACGCCGTGATGGTTGATTTGTCATTGACCTCAAACCACGATGGTTGATTTGTCATTTTCCCAAAAACAAAAGACTTAACCTAATCTCCTATTTAATCCTCTTTAATCCCATTAATCTAATTTCCTAATTAATCTTCTTTAATCCCACAAATTAACTTATAAAATTTCCTTTACATGGTAATTTAACTTATTCCATAAATCTTATTTAGTCTAAATTATTTATCTTAATACAATAATTTAATTTATTGAATTAACATATATTTTAATTTTAATTTATCCTATTTATTCATTAATTTATAGTCTGACGAATACGTCTTTGGTAACACCCCGATGATTATCCAACTTAAAAAAGTTAGGGTGTTACAACGTCAATATGAGGTGGATCAATCGGACTATGGCATTCAGCTCCTTGCCCTTTGGCTTGTGGTATTCAGCAACCTCGGGATCCCGGTGCAACAATTTAAGCACCGTTAGCCCTTCTCCTCGGTTGACAAATGGTGGATCCCGAGACACGTGATAATATTCTTCGCTTGACCCGTCCAGTATAAATCCAAGCATTATATTTAGGTTTTGGGGAGTGAACCTCAACTCCTATCCAAAAACATACGTCCTCAGCTCTAATGGTTTGGTTGACATTCTCAAATTTGCATAGAACAATCTTATCATTCTCTCGCAATAACTGCCCCTCAGCTGCCACAACCCGTCTAATCCAGTATCTTGCAGCTGTTGTTTAATTCCCATTCTAGCCAATGAGTCCAAATCTACTATTTTAGAAACAATAACTGCATGGTGTTGAATATCATCTTCATACCGTGATTTGCAATTGAATGTCCTGAATAATTTGAACGCAACCGCCGCTGTCACAGGTTCAAACCAGAAAATTGAGCCTCCAGCTTCTTGTTCTTGGTGTTCAAGCTCGGGTTCAGCTTGATGTTGCGATTGTGCCACAGTTTCTTGATCGTCAATGGTGTCTTCGTGTTGCACCGCCGCAGGTTGCTCCGTGTAGTGCGCTGCGGGTTGCTCGTCCACTATTGCGGCTTGCACAGATTCGTTGCCTTCCCACGCTTTAACGCCAATTTTTTTGATCGGGAATACATTCTGATCGAAAATGGGCAAGAGTTTTCAGTGGTTTTTCAGTGTTTGATCGCGGTGAATATCGATCGCCGAGAGGCTTCGGTGTTGGTTTACGTTGAAAATGGGTGAAAATGGCAAACCATAGCGTTCGCGGTTATGTATACCGCTGATTAAAAATTGGGACGCCGTGGCGGTGTCCTGGGACACCGCTGCGGCGCCCCAAGACATCGCAGTGGCATCCTTGGAACACCGTAGTGGTGTCCCAGGACACCGCGACTTCCAGGCCAATATTTGCCTACTTTTCTTCGCAAACCAGGACACCGCGGCAGTGTCGTTGGAAACCGCATCAGCATCCCATGACGCCGCGGTGGTGTCCCAGGACGTCGCGGCAGCTCCCCGTCAGCTTGTTTACAGTGAACGTGACTGCGATGTTGGATTTGTCATTTATCCATATGTCAGTGGTTAACTTGTTAGAAAATGTACCATAGTTGTTGACTTATCATTGATCGTAAACTACGATGATTAATTTGTCATTTCCCCTAAAATTTAAATGTTAACTTTTTTAATTTAATCTAAATTCTAAAAAATAAAACTTAAGAAATGAGTATTTTATTCAACTAACCAATGTCAATTCATTTCAAATGGATATAAAGTCTTTTTGTTTTTTTGTTTTTTTTCACACCATCTTCTTATCTTCTCTCCTATTTATACACTTCTCCCCCTCACGTATTCTTTGATTTTTTCCATGTAGGACAAAAAACACTCATTTACTTTTTTTTTTTTCCAATAATATAAATCTTTTTAGTTCTTTATGAAATATACTATATATAAATATTATATTGTATTTGATAATTTAAAATATTTAACTATATAATAAATATAAATTTGATTATTATTATATATAAGTACCATATATATTTTATCTTAGTAATAATGAATATAGTATGAATTTAATGAAGTAATTCACAATATATACTAATGATAAATCATAAATATTGTTAATTTAAAAATATAATTATGTTTATATTATTTTTAAATATCAATTATATTTTCTCTAAATGTCAATGACAAATCAATCACTAACTTTTTTTTATTAATAAATTAACCACTGAACTATGAAAAAAGTTTCCGCTAATATTGTTGTCACGTTTGCCGTTAAACGCTTTAATGTCGAGTTGCCGCGACTCGTCTACTAATCCACCGCGGCTCAATAGTTAAAAAAAACCTTATAATATTGATGGCCCGTTGCGGATCATATACGACCCGCTGCGGGTTGACAATAAACCACGACAGTTTAATAACAAGCTGCCATGGGTTGACTATAAACCGCAGAGGCTTAATACTGATCCGCCGCGGTTCATCATACCTCGTCTGCCTCGTACAAATCACAGTACACTCCTCGCGATTTTCTCAGAGATTTTGTCAATGATTAGCAAGTAGGATCGATATATGCCAATAAAGTGGGAGGTGAATATAACGTACTAGTTATTTTATGCGATATTTAATCTCTAAGAACCCTAATGATTTAATGCATATAATTAAAATAAACAATAACAAATTTATGCAACAAGGTAAAGAGAGGGTTAGAGAGAGTGCACAATATTTGTTTATAGGGTTTGGCAAACCAGCTTACATCCGCGCTCCAAGTTCCACTTGGAGATCCACTAACTGTTTACAAAGACTAATTCTAAGGACGTCACCCTTGACTATTGCGTGTCGTCAACCTTGACTATTATGGGGCATCACCCTTGACTAATTCTAAAGGTTGTCAACCTTTGACTGTTATGGGGCGTCACCCTTAATTTGACTATTGCAGGGTGTCACCCTTTGATTGAACTTACGAGCATTCAATCATGTTGTTGACTATTTCAGGACGCACCCTTATGTGATGAATTCTTAGGGAAATACTCTTTTACAATATAGCACAATAGAATTTAAAAGATAAAACTCAAATCTAACTAATTCAAAATTTTCCAATATTAACTTGCAAGTTTATGAGTGGGGATAATTGGATTTATAACAAGCTCACAGTGATTTATATTCAAGTCTTGAATTTGGCAGGGCTTCGCCTTGAATATTCGTTCGTTATTTTGAGCTTGGAGTGCTTTTTAATTTATAGACTGTGGATTTTTCAGTTCATCCTCAACGTTTTCGGTCGACCGCATATAGTCATTACATATTTAGCCGTTAAAAATTTGACCGTGGTAAATCTATCCGTTGGCAAAGTCTGGTCTTTTTAGACAAATAACCAAAACCGCGCCTCAACCGCTAGTAGACCAAAAACTCTTGGACCTGCTATATTCAGCTTTTTCGGACACATATTGTCAATTGCTACTCGACTGCTAGTAGACCAAAAATTTTTGGACTTGCTCTGTTTAGCTTTTTTGGACGCAGATCGCCAACTGCTAGTAGACCAAAAAGCCCCAGAAAACTTATAGATTCAAACGCTTATCGACCGTGCTTGACTACAGCTCATCCGAAAAGCCCTAGAAATATTACAGATTCAAATACTTCTCGACCGGGCTCGACCGCCATAAACTGCTACTTGACCGAATCTCCATAATCAGCTCCAGAACACTTTTTGGTCGAATGGAAGGAAATAAGCAATAGAATCTAATTTGTGGTCAAAGATAAAATCCCAATTTCATACAACCACATCAAAGTTCATCTAATAAAAAATAATCTCCCCATTTTTGTCATTAAGCCTAATCTCATTTGAGGGAATATACATTTAAATCCAAGGAATAGATACCAATTAAAAATAGATACAAAAATGAGATCCAAGAAATAGATACTAATTGTAAATAAAATTTCTAAGAGAGATACCAAGTTTTAAAATAAAAATCAATTCAATTATCTCTCCCCCTATGTTAAATACAAAAACAACCAATTGGGGATATACACCAATTTGAAAAATTTTGCTCTCCCCCTTAGAGCAATAATAAAAACAATTTAAACATTTCTCTCCCCCTTTAAATTTATCACCATGCAAATAAAAGGGACCAATAAAAAAGGAGAACCATCCAAGTTTAATCAAACTATACCACATGTCAAAACTCAATCTATGGTGAATTCAAGTTAGACCAAAACAAATCTTTCTCTCCCCCTATCTTTATGCACGAAGTCAAATAGTTGGGGAAATCAAACAAAAATTCCAATTTAAAATTCAAAAAAAAAAAACCAATTGTAGAGAAAAATAATTTCATTAATACCAATTGTAAACCAAATAAATCCATTTTCTCCCCCTCAACCAATGATTAAAATAAAACCAATGGAGATTTTCGAAGTTTAAGCTCTAGCAGAAGTAGAATAAACAAAATTTGAAACAATACAAACAATTATTTCTTAATAACTAACTCTCCTATTTTATCAACTAACTAATTTTAATTTAAGGAGACTTATCTAAGTTTAATCTAGCAGAAGCAAATTTATCAAAAACTAAAATTAAAATCAACATTTAAAAACAAGTCAATGATCTCAATACAATTCTATTTTATCCATATACAAAATTAATCCAAAGGAGAGACCAAATCAACAAAAGAAACCAAAATATATTTTCTACTCTTCTCCCCTTATATCAATAGCTAATTCTAGTCTAAGGGAGATATCAAAATAATCTAAAAAAGGCATAACAATTTAATCTAACAAATTCAAGAGATAATAGACAACTCAAAATCTAGATACCAATTGAAGAAATAATCAATTTCACAATCTATGATATCTATCAATTTAATCCAAAATCAAAATCCATAATAATGATTAAAAAAAATCAACCAAGCAAAAATCTAAAATCAATTCTAATTAGCCAAACTCAAGCAAAGATTTTGTACCTGAACCAATTTCTTATTTCCATTTTGCACAATTGAGGCTTTTCCTTGAAACTTCTCCCCTTTTGTGTTGGATATTCAAGTATCCAAGTTCTTTAAGCTCCTTGAGAGAGTCTCCAACCTAAAACAAAAATTATTTTTCATATTTTGGTAACCAAACCATTTTGGGTCCATTGGTTAATGGTTTGGTTCCTTGACGAACTCACACAAATTTAGAATTAAAATTTGATTTAGATTTGGAATTTAAAATAGAAGGAAAAGCAAATTTAGAACTAACATTTGATTTTACGTTAGCATTTAATTTTAATGAATAACAAAATGATTTATGTCCAACACAATTACAATAATTACAAATAGAAGAACTAACAAAGAAATTATTATAATTCTTCTTTTTAGCAAAGGGGTTATAGACAATTCCAACTTTATCAAATGTAACCCTTTGCTTCCCTAAGAACATATTAAATTTTTTACTACCATTTGTGAATTTAAGTACAATAGCATTCAAATAATCATTTTTCAATTTCAAATCACTATTGCTAAATTCATAAGTTTTAATGGTAGCATTCAACATATTATTCATGCACTTCAATTCTAAAATTTGATCCTCTAAAGATCTCGTAAAATTTGCATGCTCTTTGATCAAATTTTTCTTTTCTTTTTCAAGAATTTATACCTATCTTTGAGCTCTTAAAAACTCTCAAGCAATTCATTATACGCATCAAGTAAGTCATCATCATCATTATCGGAATTTGAATTGCTAGAAGAGTTTACCTCATTATCTTCGGCCATGAAGAAAATGTGGGAGACTTCTTCAATTTCAGAAGAGGACTCCTCGCTATCATCCCATGTGGCCTTTAATACTTTCTTCTTTGAGGCTTTGAATTTACTTCATCCCTTGGAGCATTCAGTAGATAGGTGTCTGAGTTTACCGTACCCATAGCATACAATCCCCTTATCTTTCTTTTCTTATCTCCTTCGACGAAGTTTGCCCAATTTTTGGGTGATGGACTCTAATTCTTCATCAATATCTTCGGAGTCGTCCTCATCCCCGGAATCATCCTCTTTGCTTATGGAGGCTTTAAATGCAATTGGCTTAGAAGTCAAAGTCTTCTCTTTTTCTTCCTCCTTCTCAAGGCAAATAAGAGTGATTTCGTGTGCCATAAGGGAACTAATAAATTCCTTCATCTTCAAGGTCGAGAGATCACGCGCCTCTTGAATTGCTGTCACCTTTGGTAGCCACTTGCTCGGTAGACACCTAAGAATTTTATGAACCAACTCTTCATTGATATATTCTCTACCAAACAATTTCAAACTATTAGTAATGTTAGTAAAGTGCATAAACATAGAAATAATAGTCTCATCATTATCCATGCAAAACAATTCATAATTGTGGATACTCATACTTAATTTATTTTTCTTTACTTGATTAGTGCTCTGATGTGTAACTTCAAGAAGTTTCCAAATATCATGGGCACTTTCACAACTTTGGATCCTATTAAATTCCTCAGCATTTAAAGCATAATATAATTGCTTAATAGCCCTAGCATTTAAACTCAATTTTCGCCAATCATTATCATTGAATTCATATTCTAATTTAGGCACATTCAATCCATCAACAAGTTTAAGAGGTATATACGGTTCATTCAAAATAATTTTCCACATTTCATAGTCAATAGATTGAATATAAGTTTTCATCCTAATTTTCCAATGTAAATAATTGTTTCCATAAAAAAATGGAGGCCTAACGGTAGATTGTCCTTCATTATGTATATTTTAGGCCATGATAAACAATATATAACAAAGTATTTCAAACAAGAAATTTATATAGTATACACAAAATAAACAATATCACTAATGAAAAATTTTAATCCCACTCTGATACCAATTGTAGGATCGATATACGCCTATAGAGGGGAGGGAGGGAGGGAGGGAGGAGGGGGAGGGGGGTGAATATAGCGTACTAGTTATTTTATGCAATATTTAATCTCTAATAACCCTAATGATTTAATGCATATAATTAAAATAAACAATGACAAATTTATGCAACATGGTAAAGAGAGGGTTAGAGAGAGTGCACAATATTTATTTACAGGGTTTGACAAACCAGCTTACACCCGCGTTCCAAGTTCCACTTGGAGATCCACTAACTAATTGACTTACAGGTGTCATTTAAACTGTTTACAAAGACTAATTCTAAGGGCGTCATCCTTGACTATTGCGGGTCGTCAACCTTGACTATTATGGGGCATCACCCTTGACTAATTCTAAAGGTTGTCAACCTTTGACTGTTATGGGGCGCCACCCTTAATTTGACTATTGCAGGGCGTCACCCTTTGATTGAACTTACGAGCATTCAATCATGTCGTTGACTATTTCAGGATGTCACCCTTATGTGATGAATTCTTAGGGAATCACACTTTTACAATATAGCACAATAGAATTTAAAAGATAAAACTCAAATCTAACTAATCAGAATTCTCCCAATATTAACTCGCAAGTTTATGGTTGGGGAGAATTGAATTTACAACAAGCTCACAGTAGTTTATATTCGAGTCTTGAATTTAGCAGGGCTTCGCCTCGAATATCCGTTCATTATTTTGAGCTTGGAGTGCTTGTTAATTTATAGACTGCGGACTTTTCACTTAAACCTCAATGTTTTCTGTCGACCGCATATAGCCGTTGCATATTGTTAAAAATTCGATCATTGGAAATCTGTCCATTGGAAAAGTCTGGACTATTCGGATGCATAACCAATACCGCTACTGGATCGCTAGTTGATCGAAAACTCTTGGACCTGCTCTGTTCAGATTTTTCAGACGTAGATCGTCAACCCCTACTTGAATGCTAGTAGACCGAAAAGCCCCAGAAAACTTACAGATTCAAATGCTTGTCGACCGGGCTCTACCACAGCTCATCCGAAAAGCCCTAGAAATTTTACAGATTCAAATGCTTCTCGACCGAGCTCGACCACCATCGACTGCTACTCGATTGAATCTTCATAATCGTCTCCAGAACACTTTTTGGTTGACTGTCCAAGACCGCCATTTGACCGCTACTCCACCGAAAGACCAAAATACAGATTTGGTCTAGTTTCTTCATTCGCACTCCGTCCAGAAGCACACTCTAAAAAGAACCTCGAACTCTACTAATTCCCAAATGATATGTTATGCTACATGGACTTAGATAAACTTGTTAGCACATTAATAATACCTATTTTGAGGGTATTTCCAATATACGTGGATATAAATATTATTATAAAAACATTAAGAATAACATCCGAAAAATATAAAATACAACTTATTGATTTATTAAATTAATTAACATTTTAGTTATCATCAAAATATAACTTTGCCTAACAAAAAGGCTGACATAGCGAACCCTAGAGATTTCTGAGAGCAGAAGTGAACCACATTTTGGCAAAGTTAAAGCATTTGTTGAACAACAAATGGCGTATTGGAGTGTTGAGGAATTTGTTATTAATTGTCAAGTTGAAGTGGGGCCCACGTCTACATTTTTGGCTAATGAGGTATGTGCAATTGGAGACGAAACTGCTATAGTGTTGCATTCTGTCTCGGCAATGATAGATGAGGAGGAGGAGGAGGAGCTCCGATCATTATGCAAATTCAGTAGTGACGAAGACATGGACGTGGCCCAGAGTAGGCCTAGACGTCCACCACAAGTAGAATGCATGTTCGCTGGTGTGGGTCTTTGCAAGAAGTATAGTTCATTGAATAAAATTAGAGAAGAAATTATTGATCATGCATTGAAGAATAGATACGGGATAAAATTCACTCACAGTGATGCTCATCGGTTGAGAGCTGCTTGCTAGGAAGGATGCACATGGCAGCTACATGCCTAAAAAATGCAAGGTGAAATGACGTTTCAAATAAAGTGTTACAATGACATTCACACTTGCTTGAGAAAAATGGAAAGCCGCCGTGCCTCTGCCAAAAGGGTGGCAGCACATTACTTGGACAGATTTAAAAGTTAGGCCGACTAAGACCTTTCTTCCATAATTGAGACAATCAGGAATGACTTTAATGTCAACATCACACCCAACCTTGCTAGAAAGGCAAGAAATGAGGCAAAAAAAATTAACAAAGGAGATGGAAATGAGCAATACAGCTCATATGGTCCTATGTTGAGGAGATTTGGAGGTCTAATCCTAGAAGCTCGGTGCATGTTGACCTAGAGATGAGTGCATTTAAAAGGATGTACATGTGTTTGGTTACATGTAAGATGGGCCTACTAAACTATGGTAGACCAGTTATTTGTTTGGATGGTTGCCACTTGAAGAGAGCGACTCCGGGCCACCTGCTCACTGCTGTCACTATCGACGAGAACGATGAAATGTATCCAATTGCTGTAGCAGTGGTTGAAGCAAAAAATAGGGATTCTTGGAGCTGGTTTCTGAAATTTTTGCTCGACGATCTAAACAACCCGACTGACAATGGGTGGACAATTATATTTGACCGACAAAAGTTATGGTTGATTGTTTTTGCCTTCTATGTTTAAGTTATGTGTTGTGTACCAATATTTGACTCATACTATGAATCTTTGTAGGGGCTAGTGTCAGCTATCTGAGAAGTGACAGGGCAAGCAGACCATCGCTTTTGTATCCGACACCTGTATGCCAATTTTCAAAAACAATTTAAGGACATGTTGTTCAAGTGCAATGTGGGCCGCATCTAGAGCCACAATAGAGAGGCACTTTGACAGAGAGATGACTAAGTTATTTTTGCTTGACTCGGCAACCCACAACTATCTATGAGGAATAGATACGAGATGTTGGGCCAAACATACCTTATGCTCCATCCCCAAGTGCGACATAAGCCTCAACAACCTCAGCGAGTCCTTCAACGTCTGCATCCCATCAGCCAAGACAAACCAATTATAAGTATGTTTGAGATCATATGAAAGGGCATCATGGGAAGAATTGTTAAAAAAATGAACAGATGGCGTGCTCGACGGACCTTTTGTGTCCGCAGATCAAGAACCTGCTTGCAAGACTACAACTTGCAGGTCAAAATTGAAGCCCACATTTTTAGGAGCTACCTAGTTTGAGGTCAGCAATGGTAATAAACAGTACTCTGTCGATTTGGACAAGCGTGCTTATAACTGTTACTGGTGGGAGTTGATTGGCATCTCGTGTGTCCATGCAGTCCCATGTATTCAATTCATGAAGAGATCTCCCTAGGAATTTATGCATGAGTGCTATCACCGGGAAACTTACATGACGATGCACTCCCACTTTGTTTGCCCCGTTAGTGGACAAATCATGTGGCCTCTTGTTACGCATCTTGATCTAATTATCCCACCATCATTTAAGAGGCGTCTTGAAAGGTCGCAAAAATGAAGAATACGGGATGTGGACGAGGCCCCAAGCCAGACAGTGTTGCCCAAAAGACATATAACATGAGGTGTGGCTGATGTGGGGGTGTGGGTCACAATTCTTGTACGTGCAAAGGTGGAAGCCCAGAGTCCAGTGCGTGTGGCAATAGAGGCAGATGCGGCAGAGGAATCTCGCAGGGCACATTCATGGGTTTCAGAGTCCCCAAGAGAGCCCTCGAGACAGTTCCTGACATAGTCCTCAAGATAGTCCTCGAGAGAGTCAATGGGATAGTTCCTGACATAGTTCCTGAGACTCAGGCGAGCCCATTATCACATTTATGTTTTGAAGTGTTATTTGAACTATGCTAATTTCATTTGCAATGTGTGTTGCAGGAGTATGACGCGTAAGATCCACAAACATAAATATACACAAATGTGGACCTTAACCTTCCTTGATTAGAGAAGACAACGCTAAACCAAAGTGACTATTACCTATGCGGTGAAACCAGAATACATCATCTACAATAGTTCATTCGAGGTAGCCTATTGTAGATCCTCTAATAAACTATTGTACATGATGTATGTTTAGTTTCGACGTATAGTTAATAGTCACTTTGAGTGAGCGTTGTCTTCTCTAATCAAGGATGGTTAAGAGATAAAAGAAGAAGTTCATTTTTTTGCAGTTGTAATGCACGTTATTGTTGTAATTGAATTGATATATTGGTTTGATAAATTTGGTTGTTGATGATGAATGGAAATTGATTAGTATGAAAATGTCAAATTACCAACTTTTTCCCAAGCAAAAATTTGAATCTATAATTCAGTCGTCTAACGGGACGTAGTGGCAGATGGGTACCTCTCAGCGGCGGCTTGATAACTATCTGTGGTGGACTGGTACCTCATTGCCGTTGCCTGATAACTATCTGTGGCAGCTCGTCAGCAAAGCCACAACGGATAGTTAGTAGGCCGCTACAGCTTGTCAAACAAACCACAGCAGATAGTTACCAACTTTAAAAAATTGAAAATTTTGTAGGAGTTTCACTTGTTTTTTGTCTATCCCCCCTACGATATTATCAAAACCAGATATTTTTTCCAAAAGATATTATCCAAATAGAAAAAAAAACATAAACATGTAAAGAGTCAATGAGTTATTTATTATGTACAACAAAGTCAGTATCCCTACACATCTAAACTACCCTAAGCCGCCTTCTTCTAGGTAGGTTTCAGTCGCAAATCCATGATTTCAAAATACAACTTTGCGTCCATGTATACGATGGACTCCTTGGCGTATAACGGACCCCTCCACGGGTACATCATCGTGATGGTGGAACTATTCCTTCATCTCACAATGTCAGATGACCCCTAATCCTTCACTCATACACCAAAAGATGTCGTGCAGGCTAAAATATAAAGGGAACAATCAACACATAAGCAAAAAGCAATATGAATCAATACAACAGAAAAGATATACCACTCTTTGTCAGATGGTGCTACAATGATTGAGATTGTTTCAGACAACAATTGCTAGTAAGGGATGTTGGTTTTTCGGTGCCCTCGCACAACGGAATTGCCGATGTTCATAACAACGGTAACGTGCGTAACCTATGTATCATGAAAAACCAATTTTAACATGAACATAAAATGGATCGTTATTATAATATATTAATAATAAAATGTATTTAAAAATCTTTATTTAGATCTAATATAAAGGATTAAGAAATTATACCTTTGTACCTTACTTCACACAGGTACAAAATCAACCTTAGATCTTCTCCGTCAATCCTCCTCACCACGACTAAGCAGGTGTGGGCGTGATGAACACAGCAAGATCACACTCAATTTATGATAGATCGTGTTCTCAACACATGAGATGATCTATTTGGATTTAGAGAACGCTTCTCTAAAACCAACACAGAAGAAACACAAATTTGCTCTCAAAATCGATTCTTCAATTTCAAAGATTTCAACCAACCATGCTAATGAGGTTGGACTTCTATTTATAGTGGAATAACTCCATAATAGCCATTATTGCATTTATAGAAAACCACTATAAATATTAATTTCCCATTTAAGTTATAATACATTTATTACAAAAATGTTATGGAAATTAAAAGGTCTTGTCACCATAGCTCAACACTTGGCACTATGACATTAACTCAAATTTGACATTAACTCAAATTTGGCATAATCCATTTTAAAAACAATTTTCAAAAGTTACTTTATATTTGTTAATTAATTGAATAATCAATAATTCAATTATTTCATTTAATGAAATATGACAAATATATTAACTATGACAACTTTTGTCATTTTGCCTTAATTAATTGAATAATCAACAATTCAATTATTCTTTTTAATGGAAAATAATAAACTTATTATTGAGTGTATTAAATAATTAATTCATAATTAATTATTTAATCTTCTTTATTCATTTTTCTATTATTCGAATAATGATTGAAGGTGATGAAGGGACTGATAGACCTATAGTTTTAAGCTCCAATAATATTTTGTTATTTAATATAAACTCTTTATATTAATTAACATAATTATTAACTCTAAAGTAATTTCACTAAATACTTAGAGTTGTACTCTAAAAAACTATAGAGTATATTTACTCAAAGTTATGTCCATTGATATAGTCATTACATATGTATTAACCCTCCATTTAGATTCGCAATACAGCTTGGTTTATAATTCGTTAACCTCTCATATTACGTCTTTATCCTTGACTACCATTAGTTCTTGATTGAATAATTAATTCATAATGATTATGAATTTGCCCGCTAATTATTCGATCATTGAACTAAGAAACAAGGGAATCTATATAAATGGATATCATTGTATCAATATTAACATTCCCAACTATTCATTTCATTCACTCCTAATATACAAGGTATATGAATCGTAACTCGTACAAAACTTTACCGAGTAAATCAAAGAATAAATTAAAATAAAATAGGAGTTTGTTAAATACAACGAATTAAGATCATGCATATATGACCATCATTATGATAAAATTAATTGTTCTATATTTAATAGAAATGATCAGAACAATATAATTTTATCTAGTCAAATCCTATATAATCATATTATATAAAACATATTTATCTTATGTCACTACATATATAGTTGAGATATGACTATACATTCTTAATGAGATAAACTATGTTTATGACTATGAACTATTTGAAGATTCCATACTTCAAATACAAGTCATGGACATATTTTGGTTATTACTCTTTATATTTTATCCCACATATATACAATATATATGTTAATATAAAGTTAGCATAAATAACTAAGGAATTTTCTATGAATTTTATAAAACATAATCTAAAATGTTAACATAATATCAATCAATATAAATTTATTCATATATTACAAAATTGTTCTATTACATTTGCTTGTTGGGCACATTACTCCCAACAAGGGAAGAGAGTATGCAGGTCAATGGAGCACATAAAACTCGACTGCTTTGGGTGTGACTGAAATGTAAACCACGCATTAGAACTGTAGTAGCAACATGAACAAGAAACCGGAAAAGCGAGATGTTTACTTACGTGAATCCACCCTAGTGTAAGGAGCAGTTTTTCCTATTGAATATTGAAGTATTCTTCTTCGTTCACCGCATAGCACTGCATACAAAGAAAGCAAATCAAGGATGAGTACTAAGATAAAAAGTTCTAAACTAAGATACAAAAAAAGCTTCTCACAGTGTTTGTCGTCCCTACTTGCTGCGGGAAGATGATCTCAATGATGGTGTACTCATCCTTGACCATCTTTCCTGATCGTTAAGATCGTTGGGAGTCAGCCTCAACTCCTGTCCAAACATATAAGTTCGGACCTCTAATGGTTGGGTGGACAGTTCCAAATTTGCATAAAACAACTTCACAATCCTCTCACAGTAATTTTCACCCAATCGGCACAAACTGGCTAAGCCAGCCCCCTCAAACAATTGTTCAATTTTCAACTCAGCCAAGGACTCAAAGTCTACTCTTCTAGAAACAATAACTGAATGATGTTTAACATCAGCTTCATACCATTCCATGGCGTACGCGGTCCTGAAGAGTGGGGAGTGGAAACCCGCTGCAATAGGTTGGAAACGGACCAGTGCACCTCTTGCCAGTCGTAGTTGAGGCTGCAGTTGAGGTTGAGATTGTGCTTCAACCTCGGCTTAAGCTACAATTCCGCCAGATCCACCCGCCACGGCTCTTCCATCTTCACCCGTTGCAGATGCTTCAGCTTGCATTCGGCCGTGGGTGCTCCATCTTGCACCGCAGCGGTTGCTCCTTTTGCCCCAAGTGCTCCATCTTGCTCCGTGGCTGTACAGTTTGGTGAAATTGACCAACGAGGTCTGTTGCAAGCCGATGACGTTCAAGGGCAGAGTCCATTGTTTCTGCATGTGATTACAGGTGAGTTTGCGACGGATCACCCTTTCACTTGAGCGTCATTTTCTTTGCGCTAGAATCCATTAGTATCAATTACACAGTGTGGAACGAAGGTCTGAGAGTACTAATTTTGACCGAGGATATCGTGGTTCATGGTAAACTCGCCGGAGCGCACGATGAACCGTGGCGGATTAGTATTAAGCCGTCTCGGTTTATAGTCAACATGCAGCGGCTTAGTATTAAACCCCTGTGGTTTATTGTAAACTCGCGGTGTAATATCCCATTTTTGTTTATGGATATTTGTAAAATTTTGAACATTTTGAAACCCATTTAAAACATTTATTTAATTGAAAAACATCAGAGTATGTTACACAGAATAAAAACATTTAATTGTCTCACAGAAATAACACAATTAAAATACTTAAATTCATAATAAAGTCTTTATGCCATTTAAATAACTTTTATTCTTTAGAGCCAATAACTCCCGAGGTCGATTCGTGCATGGTAACATAAGCTTGTATCGCATCACACTTCTTCCACATTCAGCTTATTTGGATCACAATCAATACCTATATCACAAGAGGAATAATGAGCTTATTGCCCAGTAAGGAATATAAATGAAATGCAAATGCAACCTCTATAACAACTCTATATGCATTAGTCTGATATATCTGTAAGCTGGGTGAGAGCAACCTCTTCAGTCTCAACTCACCACTTGGATTCGTTTTTACGTGAGAGCAACCTCTTCAGTCTCCAAACTCACTAAAAATGAGCTCACTTACATTTACATTTATTTACTTTTGGGTGAGAGCAACCTCTTCAGTTTATGAACTCACCACCCGCTGAGTAATAGCCACCTCTTCAGTCTCAGAACTTACCTAAATGAGTTGTTTTCTACGTGTGAGCAACCTATTAAGTCTCCGAACTCATGTAGAAAACACCATTATTATCTTTGTTATTAATCCATGCAATGCATGATATGCAATCTTAAGACATGCTTATATGAATGTCACACAGGAGTTCATATATTGCAAACAATGTTATAAACAAGTAACAAATAATGAATACAATCATGCTTCAACTACAATTTAACATTAAACATACTTTTACTAAACTATTATCAAGCATGAAATTAATCGCAGTGTATCATTTTAAATATTCCACCTTTTCTATCAATTCATATAAAAACAATTGTCTCTGTACAATTTCTAACTAATTATCATGGTAACTATTTTCTACATAATAACATAATCCCTCATAGAGCCTTAATAATTACTAACTAACCTAATCCAATTAATTACCATTATTCTAAATCATGCAGGAAACAATATGGAAAACATTACTTAAGTAAAATATTCATGGAAAATCTATTAGTAGAAAAAAGTATCCTATTTACGTCTAGATTAACACTAAAGGAACACAACAAATTAAACAAACTAAATAACAGGGAATAAAAACATATTATCTACGTATGAATGCACATCCTTTTTCATTGTTGATTTTTCCTACGGACCCTCTACTACCATTTAATTTACTAGGCTACACAGAGCATAATAGTTGCAAGATCATCACCAAATATCAACATGCAGAGGACAACAATGAAGTAGTATCAACACATTATAGAAAACAATGACAAGTAATTCATTTCTTCCTAACCATTGATCTTTGATCTAAATAACTATTAGCAAATAATAAAGCATGAAATAATAGAGTTCTTATCAAGGAAAAGCATGTAGAAGACCATGAACAAAACTCCTATCTACTTGAACCAAAACCTCCAGAGAACAACAACAAAAATAACAGTGCATAGCACAACAAACATCCTACTCCTGCGATGTAGGTCCTTTCAGACAAAGCACATGCATTATTCCTTACCTCGCGAATTCTTCTTTTTCTTCAGTAATGGTTCTCCTCCTTCGATAGAATCTCCCTCACAAAAAGAACTCTCCAGATTTTCCAGAAGGAAAAACCTCAATCTCACACGTTCTTTATATCCACATGCCTGAGACAACCCGTCAGTCTCTCAACGAATATGAAAAGTCCAGAAGAAGATGCTCGAACATCCACTGAAGCATCAAGAGTTGGAGTCTTTCCATTTTTGGCAATTAATTATTGTTCCAGAAGACGTTTTGGGTGGCGGTCGATCAATTTCTCTCTTAGACGATCGACCACCCATTCACTGAACGGCCGCCAAATTCTGCCTTCAATATTGCCAGTTGATCGCGTCAGTCGATCAAAAATGAGGCCATTCGACTGCCGCGATCGACTGCCCACTTCTCCTCACAATATTCATCTAATTTTATTTTTAAATCCATAATTTACTTAAAATTTTTATTTTCCTAACAATAAATAATTACATACCTATAATTCCAATATACTTCAACACTTTATTCATCATAATAAAAACACCAACATATTACATTTTTGCTTAATCTAATGTTTACATGAAACTAAATACCCCCGGAATTACATGCGGTGGGTCGTATATGATCCGCGACGGGCCATCAATAGTATAAGGTTATTTTTTTAAAACTATTGAGCCGCGATGGATTAGTAGACGAGCCACAACAACTCGACATTAAAGCTTTTAGTGACAAACGTGACAACAATGTTAGCGGCGACTTTTTTCCATAGTTCAATGGTTAATTTATCAGCAAAAAAATGTTAGTGGTTGACTTGTCATTGACTGCAAAGGATGATGGTTGGTTTGTCATTTTCCCCTAAATATATTAGTAATTATATTTATATAATTGAAAGATATTGTAAGCTTATATACAATCGTTGCTCGTTTATCCGATTAAACTCTGCACGTTTAACTGGTGAATCGAGAGCCGATTTAGGTTGAAATTTTTTTAAAAATAATTTGTTAGGTTCGGTTCCTTGTGATCGTTAGGATTGGTGAGCTGAATATAAAGGTATTGAATTCATAATAACATACCTAATAGGTGTAAGTGGAAATTTTCAAGTTGCCACTAGTCATAATAAGATAGCGGTTTTCACATACTTTATGCATATGATTTTTTTCTTATGAAATAAATTATCTCATAATCTTTGAATAATTAATTGAAACACTTGATGAAATTAGACTATCGAGCGATGAACTTGGTAGGGGTTTAAATACTTTGAATAAAGTTTGCTCTTTTTTTCACGCCCTAAAGGAAACCCGAGATAGAACAGGAGATGATCCAGCCCAGAAGAATCGAGTCGCCTGACCCTTAACTTGCATTTAATTAATTAGCAATGGAAGACTTTAAAATTTAGGGAAAATGACAAACCAACTATCGTACTTTGCGATCAATGACAATTTAACAACTAAACTATTTTTTCTAACAAATTAACCCTTGAACTATGGAAAAAGTGGCCGCTAACATGACTGTCACGTTTGCCATTAAACGCTTTGATTTCGATTTGCGGCAGATTGTGTAGTAATCCACCTCGGATTGACGACGATTTGCGGCAACTTGACCACGATTCACGACGGATTGATAAGAAGGAAATTTTATTCTTTCACCTAGAGAAACAATGAATTTTTGCATATCGATAATTCTCTCCATTTTCAACGGTTTTTGATGCTTGAGGACTTGTTTTCCATTGTCTTTTCACGATGCAGAGGTAGAAAACATTTGTTTTGTCATTCAGTGCTTGTTAGAGCATATTTGGGTAAGAAAACGTGCGACACCTCATGGTTTTTAATTATGTAAGAGAAATTGGAGGACTTAGAAGCGTTTTTAGCCCTCGAAAGTAGGACATGTTGCCTTTGGCATCTTGTCAACATGTAGATCTCGAAAAGTTTTACGAAATCAAAAAAAAAATTTGTCCAAATCGGTTGACTGAGCACAAAGTTATTATGGCCTTTCAAAGTTTTCAAGAAAACAATCTCATTTTTTTTCTACCCGAATCTGCTTTGATATGCACCAAATGACGAAACAGATCTTTTCTACCTGTGCATTGCAAAAAAAATGATGGAAAGTGAGTTTGCAAGTGTCCAAAACCATTGAAAATGGAGAGAATTATCGATCTGCAAAGATTCACCGTTTTTCTAGGTGAAAGAAAGAAATTTCCTTTATATCAATCCGCCGCGGATCGTGGTCAAGCCGCCATGGATTGTCGTCAAACTGCCGTGGGTTGTGGTCAAGCCGCCGTAGATCATCGTCAATTCGCGGTGGATTACTACATGATCCGCCGCAAATCAAAATCAAAGCACTTAATGGCAAACATGACAGAGATGTTAGCGTGACTTTTTCTCATAGTTTAGTGGTTAATTTGTTAGCAAAAATAGTTTAGTGGTTGACTTGTCATTGATCACAAAGTACGAAGGTTGGTTTGTCATTTTCCCTAAAATTTATAACTTAACAAACCAGACCTAATGCAAAGGTCCAATAGTGGCTTACAAATAGCATGAAATATTATGGTCTAAATTATAAAAGAGAAATAAAAACAAAAAGACCAAGAAATAAACCTCTCTAAAATTTTTAAATCTCTCAAGAAAGAAGATAAAATAAAATGCATGGGAAAACTTCTAGAATTTACTTCTGCGGTGGTAACTGGGGAATAGTCTGATTATTTCTAGAAAATGAGAGTCAAATATAGGATGAGTCAACTATATTCAGTAGAGATTGATTTTTACATTCCACTTTTATATACTAAAGAAACTATATGTGCAATTTCAATTATTTATTTTTAACAAATCAATGTATGAAAGAAATAAAAACGATTGGAAAAATAATTAACAAAATAAAATGACGGCGATACTCAGGTGATCGCAATAGCCAAAAAAACCTTGATCAAGTTAAAGGTTTTGTGTCTAGAACACGACACATATAGCTGTCTATTTACTCTAGTTAACATTAATAGTGCATGAATGCAAAAATAAATATAATTGAGCTGAACAATAAATTAAACGTGTTTAAAATATCATTTGAAGATTTAATGTATGTTAAACATAAAATAACTCATATTTCGAATTTGGGTCAACCAATAGCAAGGCCCAATCAAAAATAGTCCTGATGTAATCCAAGAATCCATCATGAGCCAAACCATGCCCAAGAACCAATGGACATTTGGAAAATGTATAACAAGGAAGATGGGCCAATCTTTACAAGTTTTGATCATTAAAGACCCATTGAAAACCAAGCCATGGCCCAAGGAGTTGTTAGGGAATGAGAAATATCCAATGGAAGCCCAAGCAAGGATTGGATTGAAGAGAAAATGGTCAAAATTGAAGAAGAATGTAAGCAGCCCACGGTCCAGGCCCAGTCAGCGCGCCGCCCAGGCCTAGAACGTGCGCCGCCAGACAGCGTGCCCGCCAGGCGCCCGCCATTGTTGACCCGACAGCGCCCGCCAACGTTGACCCCGAGAGCTCGACGCGTGCACCGCCGCCCACGTGCTGCCCCCGCCTGGCACTTCGGTCAAATTTCACCTAACTTTGATTTTTATCAATTCTTTTGTATATTTTATGTAATTTTAACATGTTTTAGAGTCCCCTATCTTTGCCTATAAATAGAGGGAAAATCCTTCTTTGTAAAGCACAATTTTGAAGAATACACAACCTTGAGTTTTGAGAGCATTTTGCATTCTGTTCTTGAGTTCTTTTTGAGGACTTGATCTTCTTCAAGTGTTTGCTTGAAAAGATCGAACTTGATAGCTTTGGTTCAACCAACAGGTGTTGTTTGGGTCAAGCTCCTTTCTTTGATAGTTTCGGTTCCTATCTCTTTATAGATATCGGGTCGAACTCCTAATCCTTTGAATCATCAAGGTGTTCTGGTTATTATTCCGCGTTGTTGTCGGGTCTCGGATCTCTCATATCCGTGGTTCGCATCATTTGGTATCAGAGCTTGTTTGCCTACGATTCAAAATGCTATCTTTATTGTTTTTCTATCTATCGTTATTGTCTTGTTTTCTTATCCAAAAATTCAAAAAAAAAATATCGTTCTTGTTGTGTTCCGTTATAAAAAAAAATTATTGTTCTTGTGTTGTGATCTTTGAAATTCTCTAGTTTCGGGATTTCGTTGAAAAAAAAAATTCAAAAAAAAAAAAATATATATATTGTTCTTGTTTTGTGGTCTTTGAAATCTTTAAGTTTCGAGATTTCATCCCATTCGAAAAAAAAAATACCGTTCTTGTTGTGTTAGTTGAATTGTCAAGTTCCGTTAAAAAAAAGTATTGTTCTTGTTTTGTGTTCTTTGAAATTCTCTAGTTTTTGGGATTTCATTGAAAAAAATATATATATATTGTCTTATTTGTGTTCTTTGAAATTCTCTAGTTTCGGGATTTCGTTGAAAGAAAAAAATTGTTGTCTTATTTGTGTTCTTTGAAATTTCAAGTTTTGAGATTTCGTCCGTTCAAAAAAAAAAAAAAGAAATTATTGTTCTTGTTTGTGCGTTATTTGTTATTGTCAAGTTTCAAAGTTTGTTTCAATTCAAAAAAAAAAAAAAAGTGCATCAAAACTTTGTATCATTTGATATTATCATCGGATTTCTTTGTTTTCAAATTTCTAAATTTCATCGAAAGAAAATTTGATTCTTGTGAAGTACCTTATTTGTGTCAAGGTGTCACCTTTCGGTGATTGTTTTGTATCCCTTTTTCAAACATCCAACTCATCGAAACGTTGTATCAAAGATTGATTCTAATAAGCGCCTTCGTGGCTTGCATTCTAGTCATCCTTGAATGTTGGATTTAAAGTGTGAAAAGTTTGAAATTTCTTGCAACATTTTGTTTGAATCTTGATTGAGTTACTTTCTTAAAGAACTTAAAGAAGAGATTTAGTGGTAAAAGGGAAGAGTGCAAGTATATAAAAAAAAGGAAAAAAAAAAGCCAAAAATATGAGTGTAAACACGTGAGTTAAAAAAAAAAAGAAAAAGAAAAAAATCGGATTATTTTCTTTTATGCATCATTTACTTATTGTATTTACTTTATTGTACTTAATTTATCGTATCAATTATCTTCCTTTCAAATTTTACTTCTTGTTTCATATTTGATTATTTTGTTGTAATTTTCTTCTTTATGTTGACATAAATTGTGATCATTTTTGTTTTCAAAAAAAAAATGATGAGTCGAAAAGAGAAAGACATAGATTTAAAAATGTTATTGAAGTCAATGCAAGACGAATACCCGGATCTTGCTCGGAGAATGGACCAATTGAAAGAATCATCCTCTAATTATTCTCATGGAAGGAGAATATATGACGCAACCAACAATGGATCATACAGAAGAGGAAGGAATGATCGAGAGGTGCATAACTGAAGCCCCACCAACATGAGTATTCCTTATTTCAAAGGGGAAAGTGATCCCAATGCTTTCTTAGACTGGGAACAAAAGGTGGATTCTATATTGGATCAACATGACTACTCGGAGGAGAAAAAGATTAAGTTGATCCTTATGAAGTTTATGGACTACGCAAATG
The DNA here is from genome assembly GCA_022433065.1 of Begonia loranthoides. Lineage (NCBI taxonomy): Eukaryota > Viridiplantae > Streptophyta > Magnoliopsida > Cucurbitales > Begoniaceae > Begonia > Begonia loranthoides. The sequence goes on from CM039481.1 coordinate 15,720,854, forward strand.
TTTGGTGGACACAAGTGCTAAAAGATCAAAGGCTGTATGGAGACCCACCAATTCCAACGTGGAACGAATTAAGAGCTATCATGAGGAAGAGGTTTGTTCCTTCAAATTATCATAAGGAACTAAGTCAAAAGTTACTAGACGACTTCGACAAACTTTACGAGTCTTGCTTAAGGATGAAAGCAAGCCTTGTGAAAGCTTTGTGTTCTAAGAATACAAATTATAAGCCAAAAGAAGAGCAACAAGAAAGCAACTTCATCAAAGAAGAGAAGATGATTGAAAAGAAAGTCATTGAAGAAAAGCATGAAGTTGTTGAAGAAAGCCATAGAGTGGAGCGACAGATTGAAAGAGCAGCGGAAAAGTTTGATGATGGTATAGTCGAACAAAAGAGAGAAAATGAGGAAGTAGTTGAACAAATGAGAGAAAATGAGGGAGTAGTTGAACAACCAAGGGAAGTGGAGAAAGTCGAGAGCGAAGAAAGCGAAAAAGGCTTAGAGGAGGAATGAAGGTTGGAGGAAAAGCAAAGAAGAGAGGTGATAAAAAAGAGTGAGATTGTGAGGGAGAGCAAGGAAAGAGAGGAAATACCTTTGTTATACAAAGATGTTTCTATTGTTTCTAATGAACTAACCAATTCTTTTCTAGTGGATTTTATCTCTCGTGTACAAGAAAATGAGGACGAACTTCCAAAGGAGTTAGTTAAAGAATTACCTCCGATAAGAGAAAGAGAACATCAATTTGATTTCTTGTGGGAAACAATGATTCCTAGCGAAATCGAGTGTCAAGCAAATTGGATGGGGTTCATTCAATCTACTCCGTGCACCATCCATGCTACCAAAGGTAAGGACAATGTGGCCACCTACCCATTGTCAACAATGTATGTTGTCACCCTTTCAATTAAAGTGCTAAGGTATGAAAATACTAGATTTTTACTTGATAATGCCTTAAATTTTGTAAAGGGAAGTACATGTTTTGTTGCTACATGTTATTTTTATAAATTGATATTTGGCCACTATGAACTACATAGAACATGCATGAATTATAAGAATAATATGACAAATGAATATTGGAAAATTATGATTAGAAGTAAGCATGGACTATATGAGTGGTTAATTTTGCTTTATGTATTATCTAATTATTTTAACACTCTTATGAGATTATTGAATCATGTGTTTAATATTTTTATTGAAAAATGTGTTGGTATATGTTTTGATAGTACTTTGGATTTTAGAAAATTTGTGACAATACATGTTGAACAATTGAATTTAGTTTTCTTTATTTTAATAGAGAATCAAGTCTATGTTGTTTTACGTAAGTGGTATTTACGTGAGAGTTATGTGGATTGTTGCAAAATTGTAAAAATACATGATGATAAAATTGTTGATTATTTCAAAGTTTACTCACCATTTGAAATTATTTATCATTCAAAACCTTCACTTGTATTTACTAACCTTTTTGATAAATCTTGTGGAATGAAAAACGTAGATGTTCTTGGAAGGTTATGTACAAAGAAGTGGGAAAGTCCAAGGGGAAATGAGTCATATGCACAACTAGAAAAAGGAAGCCCAAAGAAATTTGTTTTTGATCCCGGAGATTGGATTTGGAAACATCTAAGGAAGAAAATGAGGTATGATAACAAAAGTGTTATTTTTCATATTAAAAACTTGTCCTTTTATGATGCAGAAGATTCAAGGACGAATCTTTTTGAAGGGGGAGGGAATGAAGTAATCCAAGGATCCATCATGAGCCAAACCATGCCCAAGCACCAATGGACATTTGGAAAATGTATAACAAGGAAGATGGGCCAATCTTTACAAGTTTTGATCAACATTAAAGACCCATTGAAAACCAAGCCATGGCCCAAGGAGTTGTTAGGGAATGAGAAATATCCAATGGAAGTCCAAGCAAGGATTGGATTGAAGAGAAAATGGTCAAAATTGAAGAAGAATGTAAGCAGCCCACGGTCCAGGCCCAGTTCGTGCGCCGCCCAGGTCCAACACGCGTACCACCAGACAGTGCGCCCGCTAGCCACCCGCCAGGCGCCTGCCATTGTTGACCCGATAGCGCCCGCCAACGTTGACCCCAAGAGCCCGATGCGCGCATCGCCGCCAACCTGCTGCCCCTGCGTGCCACTTCGGTCAAATTTCACCTAACTTTGATTTTTATCAATTCTTTTGTATATTTTATGTAATTTTAACATGTTTTAGAGTCCCCTATCTTTGCCTATAAATAGAGGGCAAATCCTTCTTTGTAAAGCACAATTTTGAAGAATACACAACCTTGAGTTTTGAGAGCATTTTGCATTCTGTTCTTGAGTTCTCTTTGAGGACTTGATCTTCTTCAAGTGTTTGCTTGAAAAGATCGAACTTGATAGCTTTGGTTCAACCAACAGGTGTGGTTTGGGTCAAGCTCCTTTCTTTGATAGTTTCGGTTCCTATCTCTTTATAGATATCGACTCAAACTCCTAATCCTTTGAATCATCAAGGCGTCCTGGTTATTATTCCGCGTTGTTGTCGGGTCTCGGATTTCTCATATCCATGGTTCGCATCAAGTCCACTGAAGCTCAATAGCAACAAGTTCGATAACTCTTAAGTTTTGTAACCTACCTATAATAATTTACTAAAGATTAGGATTCAAAAGTTAAAATTAATTATTAAATTTTCAGGCTAAACAAGGACGACCCAAGAGTTAGGGACCCAATATAGTCTAATATAGCCCAATACGACCCAAGAATGATAGGTCAAAATTTGGGTATAAAAAAAATATTAAATTTAGCCCAAAACGGAATTAGGTTCAGCCCGAAACAATGCAAGGGGTGGGCCAACATAGTCTATGGGCCAGACCAAAAAATAAAACATGGGTTGAGGCCCACGGTTCATCCTGTTCGCAGAGAAAATGGCCTATGAGCCATTCTGGTCTGCGGACAGGACGTTCTGACCATGGACAGAATTTCTGTCTCAACCTGCTCGTGGCCACTTCTGGCGATTTTGCAAAATCGCTGGTTGAGAGAGGCCAAGTGTAACGACCTGGTTTTTTTTTAATATTTTTTATAAGCTTTTAAAATACGCAAAATTTAAAACTTTTGTAAAACAATTAAAATCTTTCATAATCAGAGTGCTAAAACCGAGCATCAAAATCCATTCATTACATTCGTTATGAAAATCATTTATCAACATATAACGAAAGCAATAATGATTTATTTAAAACATAGCGGAAAAGAAAACATTCAAATTAAATATGCTAAGTAAATAGTGACGTTTTACAATTTACTTCACTTATCTTGAGCCTGACCAGCCACAAGCTCTGCCCATGTAAATTCTTCATCAACTGCTTTGTATTATGTTCATCATTCTTCTCGTGCATACACATGTACCTACACCACAAGTAAACTATAAGTCTAAAAGACTTAGTAAGGAAATGGAATATGCTATATGATAATGCCTCTCTTTAGTTCACTTGGAATAGGTCTGCCCCAAATCAATCTTTTCATTATGTTTCATTCATTCATTCATTACTCGTACATCGAGTTAGAAGTTGAAGGAACACATGTGGAATTGAATAGTCTGATCGGCTTCTAACCCTATGTGGGCTAGATCCAAACTACCCATCCGCCCTTCAACCCCCCATTGCATCATTCATCCTCGTTCATTGCGTTCGTTCATTTCATTTTCCTCACTCATGCATGTGAGTACCACCCTATAATGGCACTCCCTACTTGTTTCTATTATCATGATGCATGTTAACACAATATAGAAAGAACAATAATTAAACAATGAATAACAAGAATAGTAATAATGGAAATCAATGAATACAAGAATATTATAATTGAAAGCAACATAGAAACGAATTGAAAGCAACATACGACATTGCTTGATTTTATCGAACATAACAATAGAGATATGGCAAAATGGCTAATTATTAACATGCGAATTATCTAAGCAAAATGAACATGCTTAACAATGATATGAAAGCTTAGGCATATAATCGATAATTAAATGGAAACATGTTAAAAAATTAAATAATAGAAACGTGATTAACAACATGCTTTTGTTCTAAATAATTAAACATGCTTGGATTGGTTAATTAGTTAATTAGACATACTTGGATTAGTCATAGATTTAAACATGCTCGGAATGCTTAAAGGAGTTCAATAAGAATTTACATTATAGTTGATTAAGCATGCTTTGTTTCAAATAATTAAACATACTATACTTAATAGTTTGGGTACTTAAACATGCAGAAAGTTCTATTTAATTAAACATGCTCGAGATTGTTAAATATACTAAACATACTCGTATAATTATTATCCTAAATAATCTGCACATGCTTGATTGATTAGCATTAACACCTAAGGAATTTACAGTAAATCATACAGTGAATTGTATAGAACAAATAATGGAGTAATCATTAACAACTAGGGAAACTACAATAAATGAATATAATAAATTGCACAAAATAAAAGAAATTCTTTCATTCATGATCATATGTACGTATCATGTCACCCTCCATTTCATCATTCTATTCTACATGCTTAACGTCATCGAATTATCATTCATACATCACATTTCTACTAATGTAAGTATTTGCAGTAAAAGATAAGAATTATAGTAAAGAGAAGTGCGGGAAACTAACAATAAGGAATCTACACAACTCACGCACACTACTTGTGGGTAGGGCTTTGACGGCCAAGACTCTACCCAATCCTTACCTCAATTCTTTATCGCTTTTAGCACTTATTCGCTATCATTCTTTGTATTTTTGATACCTTCACAAATTAGTAACGCTCAATCATTAATTTAATCAATCAATAAACTTATTAATCTCATCGTCTTCTCCTATCATTATAAGTTACTTATTAGAGTTTCTTAAGTGAAACCACTACGACAATAGAACCCAACCTATTAGAACATTCCGACATAACAAAACTCTTTCAGCAAAGGCCTTATCTTATCACAGTAAAGCTAAATCCAAAACAACCAAGGCTAAGTTGAAATCAACCAACACATCCAAAACAACGTCAAGATAATAGAACTAATTCGAATACTAGCAGGGCGTCAATCACCTATTCAGCACCCCAAAATCCATCCAGATCATTTATTCTTACATGCTTCACAGATTAACAGATAATTATAATAGCCAACCCATTCCAGAAACAAGGCATAATAACTAATCATTCATATCAAGCTACCAATATCAAACAATCATGAATCCAACATCCGAGAGGAAATCCTTACCCTGAAGAACACTTGAGATCGCAATTGTAACAACCGTCAACACATAATCATCACTAGCAGCACCAAACCAAACTGACTGCCTGCATTCATTCTAGCTCACCCACACAGAACACAAACAACATATCGTAGTTAAATGAAAACCACAGCTAATCTTAACACCAATCCATCAAGATTGCAGACTAGAAGGTTAGGTTACCTTAGGAAATCCAAGACCAGCTAACCCGAGCTGAGACAAACTGGGTCGGGGTACCCGGGTTGGATCATGGGTCGCGGGTAACCTGGGTCGGGTCACGGGCACCAGATTGGATTGGTGCTGGCCCTCTGAATCGTCGACCATCCCGATGCCTCACCTCACCATTCGCTGCTCCTTCGTTGTCGCCACCTTGCCATCGTCTAGTATCACCGGGAAGTCGACGAAACGCCGCAGTACTGAACGCCAAATCGACACCAGAGGCCATCGTTCGTTCGCACGCTACTAGATGACGCTTTTGACCGGCGTCCGAACCATCATTGCCTCCCCTCGTATCGTCGTGCTGAGACCCGAGCTCGCTCGTTTTTGGCTTCTCCTATGGATCTCCCTCGGTCGTCGTCCATCTCTCTCCCTTCTCTTTCTCTCATTTACCTTTTTCTTCAAAAGACTTAACCCAAATAACCTAATTTTTTTTCCTTCTCTTTAATTCATTTCTTGGACCGGTTTGGCTGAACCGGTTCAGCTCTCTCCATTCTTCACTTAATTTCTCCTTGGGTAAATGACAAATCAACCATTATTGTTTGTGATCAATGACAAGTCAACCACTACGGTATTTTTTCTAATAATTTAACTACTGACGTATGAGAAAATGACAAAACAAACATCGTAGTAACATTTTCCGTTAACAAATTGACGAGACACCATCTCAAGATATTGCGAATACGCTGTGTCTTGCACAGACACCTCAAAAATTTGAGGTGTCTTGTGAGACACCATGAATTTTGAGGTGTCTTGCATAAGACATCGCGATTTTCGTGGTGTCTCACAGCGCAAGACACAGTACAAGACACCGCGATTTTCGCGATGTCTCACAGCGCAAGACACCACTCCGATCGCCACTGTTGTCGAGGAGACAACGAAGACGAAAAACTTCGCAGCTTGGGCGTTCCTAGCCCCGAGTTCATTTGAAACTCTCACACTGTCAAAGAGTGAATCGTGAGTAAAAATAGAAGAAAAGTTTGACGATTTAAATGGAAACTTTTATTGGAGGCTTGCTTTTATGCAGAAAGTTTTTGATTCAGAAGAAAGCATCTTACAGCAGCATTGAAACCATAAAATATCATGGCAACCCATTCTTGGATGGTCAAACTGCAAGACCAGCAAAGCAGTAATTAACCAAAGGAATTTTTGCAGATTATGGGGAGGAATGAGGATTTACCAAATGGAGATGGCATTGACGGCGACTAGAGGATTCGACAAACGCCCAGTTATCATCACCAATATCATCAAGTTCCAAAATTGCAAGCTGCCATTAATATCAAAGTTTTATAAATTGTTCGAACCAACCGAGTACACACACAGATCACCAGAAACCTTGCTATGAATTGCGGTGTCTTCAGATTTGGACGTCTTTCTTTCCAGACGCCGCATCGTCTTTCTTCTCAGAAGCCGATGAACGGAGAACGTGACCTCGATGTTGGGTTTGTCATTTTCCTATACGTCAGTGGTTAACTTGTTAAAAAAAATACTATAGTGGTTGACTTGTCATTGACCACAAACCATGATGGTTCATTTGTCATTTACCCTTTCTCTTTTAATTCCCATTTTAATCCTAATTAATTAATATTAAAATATATTTATGTGTTAAATATTCGTATAGAATATTGACCGACCCAATTTCTAACTCTCTACTTTTTCCAAATATTGTTTAAAGCTTATTAGAGGTCTAAATTAAAATTTTCAATTCCATTTCCTTAATTGGTTTTCATCAATTAACTTTCAATAAATTCTATTAAATTATAACCTAACGATTGCGTCCTTAGTAATACCCTGATAATTATCCAATTAATTTGAATATCCCCAAATTACACTCCAATTATACTTATTATAAATTCCAATAAAAGTCGGGGTGTTACACCAAGAGTTTCAGTCGAAGCACTTCCTGGCGACCTTCGAACCATAAGTCTTAACCTTTAGCGATTCAGCAAAATCGTTGTTGGCCAAAATGCCTTCAGTTATTTTTTCGAATCACTGTTGGCCGAAAGGTCAAAAATTCTTGTCAGAAACTCCTTCCCGACCATAGCATAACAAACGAAAATTCATAATCTATAAAAATCGTTCTATTCTAATTTCCAATGCTCAACCAAACAATTTAGTATCCTCAACAATATTCTAACAATTTATAGAATTTATAAGAAGCATCCTGTCTGGACTTATGCCTCCCTGACAACAACCCAGCCGTCGTCGACCTCCAAACGTCGGTACCCACTGTAAATCTTCAAATAAAACTATTTCACTTGTTAATTATTGAGTTATGGAGAAGAAGAACAAAAAATCCTAAGGAGGTTGATACTTACTGCGGCGAATAGCGAGAACAACACTCATCGGGGGCTTTCGACCTGTGCAACACCTACCTACTGGGGAAGAAGAAATCGTCAAAGGAGAGGAGAGGGAAGTGGGGAGTTCAATCTCCCCCACTTCTCTGAAAGAAAGGGGTCCCCACCCCCTGAATTTTTTTTTGAAGTGGGTCGGATATAACATTTCGAAGTGGGCCGGATATAACATTCTTTGACTCTTAAGTAATTTTGTCCTTGAAATTTAGAACTACCTCAATCGTCCCATTAAATAAGTGAGGATATTGCCATCATTTCCAATTCAATTTCTCGTGTAACTTCTGTCTCAATATGATTCTTCTACTATACTCGAACCAATGATATCTCACGATAACAAAGAATTCTTATTTCACGACCTATTATTTTATCAAGTTCCTCCTTATACAAAATATCCTCCTAGATAGGCAATTTGGTCCAGGAGATCACATGTGATGGATCAGACACATAATTTCTTAGCATAGAGACATGAAAAACATTATTGACATAATTTAGTTACGGTGGCAAGTCCAGACGATACGCCACTGGGCCAACTCTATCGATAATCTAAAAGGCACCAATATATCTATGAGAAAAATTTTCTTTGACTCCAAATCGGCTTATACCTCTCCTGGGTCTTACTTTTAAAAATGAAAAATTTCCAATTTTAAATTCAACTTCTTTTCACAACAAGTATGAATAACTTTTCTGATGACTTTAAACTATTATCGACCTTTCTTTTATCAATTGAACTTTCTCAATAGTTTCTTGTATCACATCAGGACCAAGGGTATTATGTTCCTCAGCCTCAGTCCAACATAACAATGATCTACATAGTCTTTCATACAAAGCTTCATAGGATGAAATTCCAATACTAGTATGATAGCTGTTATTATAAACAAATTCTACTAATGGAAAATGATCTATCCAACTATTTTCGAAATCCAGAATACATGACCTTAGCATGTCTTCAAGAATCTGTATTGTATGTTCAGACTATCCATCCGTCTGAGGATGATGTGTATTGCTCAAACTAAGTTCAGTGTCCAAAGCTTTTTGAAGGGCTTTCCAAAATTTTGAAGTAAACATCGGGTCTTTGTTTGAAACTAAATTGGAAGGAATACCATGAAGACGAACAATGTTCTCAATATATAATTTACTTAACCTTGTTAGAGAGTAATCCATTTTGATCGGAATAAAATACGCAGACTTAGTTAGTCTATCAACTATTACTCATACTGCATAAATTTATGTATTGTCTTTGGCAAGCCAGTCATAAAATCCATAGTAATCTTATCTCACTTCCATTGCGGAATAGGTAAAGGTTGTAACAACCCAGTCAGTCTCTGATGTTCTACTTTTATTTGCTAATAGATCAAACATTTAGAAAAATATTCTGTTACAGCCCTCTTCATCCCATTCCACCAAAACTGATATTTCAAGTCATGATACATTTTTGTGCTGCAAGGATGAATAGAAAATCTTGATTTATGGTTTTCTGCTAAAATAGTCTGCCTCAAGTCCAAATCACTAGATACCACTGTAGGATCGATATGTGCCTATAGAAAGGGGGAGGAGGGAGGGAGACTATTTTAGCAGAAAACCATAAATCAAGATTTTCTATTCATCCTTGCAGCACAAAAATGTATCATGACTTGAAATATCAGTTTTGGTGGAATGGGATGAAGAGGGCTGTAACAGAATATTTTTCTAAATGTTTGATCTATTAGCAAATAAAAGTAGAACATCAGAGACTGACTGGGTTGTTACAACCTTTACCTATTCCGCAATGGAAGTGAGATAAGATTACTATG
>CM039481.1:15730671-15836154 GCA_022433065.1 Begonia loranthoides
GGGGGGGGGGGTGTGGGGTGAATTAAGCGTATTAAACTTTTTTGTGTGATTAAATTATCTATAAAGCCTAAGTGATTAACTAATGAATATGCAAGTAAATATAAGTAAATAAGAGAGTAAGGGTTAGAGGTACGACACCTAGTTTGTTCACGCGGTTTGGCAACCCCAGCCTACATCTGCACTCCAAGTTCTCGACTTGGAGATTCTTAACTCACTAACCTCCCTAGTTAGTGTCAATTGACTTCACGGGTGCCAATTAAACCTTTACAAGTTGATTCTTTCTCAGGGCGTCACCCTTTTTCCTTGATTGTTATGGGCGTCACCCTTTTTCCTTGATTGTTATGGGCGTCACCCTTTTCATTCAAGTACAAATAGAAAATAAAGATTACACTTTAGAACCTAACTTTCAAAGATAAAATCTCAAGTTGAGGTTGAGGGTGTTAGACCTATGCACTCTTTTTGATACGTGAGAATACGACTATAAAATTGGCAGCATTTCAGTAGAATTCTCATTTGGTGATTTGAGCTTCGGAGTGCCTTCTATTTATAGAGTATGTGAAATCGGTAGACCATTTCCAATTTGGTCGACTGCCTTTTGACATTTGGAACTAGCCTTTGCGTTTTGCAGAATTATCAGTCGACCGCTTTCTTCATTTTGGTCGACCACTTTCTTCACCTTTTGGACCTTCGCTGACTCTGTCCATTTTGCGATCAATCACCTTGTGTAACATCCCGTAACTTTTACCGTATAAAAATTTTCTTTCTTTTAAAACATTTGCGTGAGGAAAAATCAGAGTAATAAACAGTGAAAGTCTTAACCATAAAACCATACAATTTTAGCAATTTGAAAACATTAAACCAACATTAATACTTGAAACACTATTAAAAATATCTATCTCAATAGCACATCAATTAAAACAGTTGAAATACGTATCATATTAAAAATTCATTCCCTGAGCCATAAGCCACCAAGGTCAACTTTGCCAATAGCACAAACGCTCAACCCAGCAACACCCCAGCTGCATCCTCAATGAGATTTATCCAATCATTGGCTCTTTACCTACATCATAGGACCTAACTATGAGCCTAACGCTCAGTAAGCAGTATAAACGTAAAACATGAAACACACATGTAACTTTTAAAGTCTATATTAAGTTTTAAGTTTTCCATTATGTTTTTCATTTACGTATTAGTTGTTGTTCCCTTTTTCTATGATTTCTTCTGTTTCTGTGCCGGATGTAACCAATCGGACCACACAAATAGCTATTTACATTATTTTTGTTTAATTCTGTTACTATTCTATTTTCATTTAGTTCCAATTACCTATGCAAGTGTTAGATATGTCAACTTGACAAGGTAGAGCGTTTTATACACAAGGCGGCTATCCCATGGCACACACCTAATACACTGCCCAAGCGGCCATCCTGTGGCATACACCTAAGCGACCAACTCAAGAACTCACATCTCTAAACACCTATTTACATCTACTCATTTTCATATACTTTAGGATTCCAAGTCTTAACGTTATTGTGAGCATACAATTCTATCTAATGTGCAACATGTTCATCTATTGTATAGTCAAAACGTGATCCATTCCTAACTAATGAACATAACTTAAATCTAATAAACATACAATTCATAACAAGCAATCAAACAAACAAACCCTAATTCCCGTGATGTAGGCCCTTTCAGACAAAACACATGCAATACCACTAACTTGGAGTCCTTAGCGAGTTTTAGTGTTTACGGTTGTCTTTCACAAAACCTAGTCATAATTTAACATATGAAATCATCATTAATAATTCTACAATATATAGAACAATATTTCTTAAATTATTTCCCTAACTTATCATCCAACTATAGAGTAACAACACCTCACCCATGCCAAAGAGTCCATCCAAAATCTAATCGTAGCATTCAACACTTTCTCACTAAACTACAATGGTATAGACCGATCGATAACCAATATAATCTTAACTTCAACTATCATGCTTTATACTACCAACTTAACAATTACAATCATTAACCAACATGCAAGACCTTATCCCTTACATCATCACCTTATCACAACATCTAGACAATAACAACATAGTTTCTCTTAAACAACAGGATCAATAGATTAAATCCAATTCTCAATTTTAGTTGGAACATATGGTCCATTGTAAATTATATTCCATAAGTTATAATCAATAGATTGTATATATATCCTCATTCTAATTTTCCAATATGTATAATCATTACCATCAAAATACGGAGGTCTAACTAATGATTGTCTTTCAACTTGCGTATTGAATGCCATAACAATTTATATAATCAAGAAGTTCACGCAAATTTATCTAAGTAAATTTCAATGAGCCAAACAGTCCAATAGATGCAAATATATCTAAATAAGCACAATATCACACAAAAAGTTTATCTAACCCTGCTCTGATACCAATTGTATGATCGATATACACCTATAGAGGAGGGGGGGGGGGGGGGGTGTGAATTAGGTGTATTAAACTTTTTCATGCGATTGAATTATCTCTAAACCCTAAGTGGTTAACTAATGAATATGCAAGTAAATATAAGTAAATAATAGAGTAAGGGTTAGAGATACGACACCGAGTTTGTTCACGTGGTTCGGCAACTCTAGGCTATATCCGTTCTCCAAGTTCCCGACTTGGAAATTCTGAACTCACTAACCTCCCTGGTTAGTGTCAATTGGCTTCACGGATGCCAATTAAACCTTTACAAGTTGACTCTTTCTCAAGGCGTCACCCTTTTCACTTGACTGTTACGAGTCGTTACCCATTTCATTCGAGTATAAATAGAAAATAAAGATTTCACTTTAGAACCTGACTCTCAAAGATAAAATCTCAAGTTGAGGATTGAGAGAGTTAGGTTTATGCACTCTTTTTGATAAGTGAGAATAAGAGTATAAAATTTGTCAGTGTTTTGGTAGGATTCTCACTTGTTGATTTGAGCTTCGAAGTGCCTTCTATTTATAAACTTTGTGAAATCAGTCAACCATTTCCAATTTGGTCGACTGCTTTTTTACCATTGGAACTAGCCGTTGCGTTTCGCAGAATTATCGGTCGACTGCTTTTTTCATTTTGGTCGACCGCTTTCTTCTCCTTTTGGACCTTCACTAGCTCTGTCCATTTTGTGGTCGATCACCTCGCCCTCTTGCTGGATTGCTTCCTCAGCCATAGACTTATCGAGCAATCTATCCAATTTTGCGATTGACTATTTCTTCATTTTTTGACCACCTCTTTGTCCACAGAACTCATGAGCAACCTGATTGATGTTGCGGTCGATCAACTGGTTGACCAGTTATTCGTGCAAACTATTTTGGTCGACCATTTCCTTCCTTTTCACATTTCTTGAAATCTCTAAGTCCCAATATTTATACTATAAGCTACAAGGACTGAGGTAAACACGTTAGTAGATAATAATACCCGTATTAAAGGTATTTCCAATGAATAATAACAAGGTATCTATACGAATCAAATTTAACAATTTAATTACACAAATAATACTGTCATAATAAAAAAAAATAATCTAATCTCTATTAAACCAACAACCACAACTTGATTTCTGAAATAAAGAAAACCATCCGAACCGGTCTAACAACTTACAAACTATTCACCTACTTAGATATTTTCAATTCTTTCTCGAAGTTCTTCATCGAATTGCTGCATCTCCTTCACATGTTGTAGAAGTGTATGAGTTGCTATCAAATTAAAAACTCGCATGTTCTGGTCATCCTCCAGATACCCAGCTCATAATCTCCAATAGCCACACATTGTTTCCAATCCTCAAATACTAAACAAGATAAGAAACCTCAAGGATATCGACTCAAGGGATAAGCTACAACGTTGGCTTTTCCGGGGTGATATTCCAAATACAAATCATAATCTCCCATATATTCCATCCAACTATGTTGTCAAAGATTTAAATATTTTTTGCATGAAAAAATATTTTAAACTTTTGTGATCAGAAAATATTTCAAATTTAGCACCATAAAGATAACTCTGCCAAAATTTTAAAGCAAAAATAATAGTAGTCAACTCCAGATCATGAATAGGATAGTTTCGGTCAGGACTCTTCAACTGTCGAGATGCATAAGCAATCACTCTCTTTTGTTGCATCAGCATGCATCTTAAACCAATTCGTAATACATCAGTATATACTGTGTATGATAAATTTTCATCATGTACTACCAAAACTGGAGTTATAGTCAATCTTTGCTTAAGTTCCTCAAAGATTGTCTGACATTCATCATCCCAAATAAATTTCATGTTTTTCCTTGTCAATAACGTTAAAGGCATGGCAATGGAAGAATTTTTTTTTTACAAACCGTAGATAATAACTAGATAAACTCAAGAAACTTTTTACCTTAGTGATATTTTTAGGGGGCTTTCAGTCTAACACAACCTCAATTTTAGCAGGATCCACTGATATGTCATCCTGAGAAACAACATGGCTTAAAAATTTTACATCAGTCTTCCAAAAGTTGTATTTTTCTAGCTTCGCATGTAGTAGTTGTTCACGTAACGTCTCTAAAACAATTTTCAAGTGTTCCATGTGTTCATTGTGAGACTTGGAATATATTAAAATGTCATCGATAAAAACTATTACAAATTTATCAAGCTAAGGTTGGAATACTCTATTCATCAAGTAAATATATGTTGTTGGGGTATTTGTTAATCCATGTAATATCCACTGAAATCTCTATGTGTTTAATGTAAAGGATTATACGTGTTGTATGTTTTGATTAATGAAATGTGTTTGAATATAGTGATTTGTGAATTCGTTCGGTTACGAATTATATTGTGTGATGTATATTTGGAAAACTTTGTGTTTGGCATAAGGAGTGAAATTCAAAGGGCTACAGGACCTTTGGAGAAGGATGTGGTCATTCAAAAGAATGAAAGATCGGTCAGTTATGCATGAGAATGAAAACTTGAATCTCTCAGATGGATTAACAGTCGATCAATATGTGTAGTAGTTGATTGGCTTCATTATAGATTCAAAAATAAGGATTTTGGGTGGTTGATCGATGAACAACTTGTGTCTATACAAATTTGTGAAGTTGACAAATTCTGGTCGATCAGCTAATGAAGGGCAGTCAATCAGTGTCAATATATATTGTAAAGCTTGGAATTAGCGGTCGATCAGCTGACATAATGTGTATCAAAGGAAATACAAAGTCTGGCTACAGGATTATTTTATGGTCGATCAACCGAAGAGAGGTGATCGACTGGAATGTCAAAGGTCACCTTGAAATTGTAAAGGAGGTCACATTCCAATTGGAGGCCTAGAGGGGTGGAGACTCCAAGATTGATCCATGCAACACCACCTCCAGCTTGGTGCTGGAGAAGAGGGGGTTTGAAGGTTTAAAGAGAAAGTTGAACTCTTAGAATCCTAAGGAAGAAGGAACTTTTCTCTCATGGTTTTCGCCAGCTTCTCCATCTTTTCTTCCAAAAATTTAAGGTAAGTCAAGTTCTACTATGATTTTGTTAAGATATTTATAAAAGTATGGAAGTATGATAGATAGATAGATGAAAGAGGAAAATTGGTTAAAAGGGTGAAATTGGGTAGGTTGTATACTTGAGAAGTTTTGACCACCTTCCCAAAATTTATGAGCTAAGTCATTTGAGTATGTTATTAAAGACATCTTAAGAGAAGTATAGGTCTTGGAATTGATGAATTTGGTTAAGAAATGAGAAAGTTATGGAATGACAAAGTTAAGTAAAAATTGGAGCAAAATCGATAATGTAGTATATGTGAATTATTATGACTTTATCTTGAAATGTGATTAATATTTATTAATTATGAAGGTTTTGTTGTGCGAGAAGATAAAAGCTTATAAGAAACAAGGTAAGGGATATGCATGTGCTTGACCATTAGGGTATACATCAAAAGATACTAAGTTTTAAGGTTGTTGATATTGTTGTTTGATATTGTTGTTGTTTAATATACTGCCTTAGTAATATTAATAGTTGCCATCCAATGATAACCAGTTGCACATATGTTTAAATATTGAATGGAATGTATACATGTTATGCATCATGATTTAAGCATGATATGATAATGTTAGCATGCATATGCATTAAAATGCAAATGAAATTGACTGAATAAACGTAATTAGGCATTTGGGGGTTAGAGAGATCAACAACGGTCCTATTTGGGAGAATCCCTAATGGATGTATCTCATCCCTTGTCGGGTTGAGTGACAGTTCAGTCGAACATGGACCATAGGATGTATCTTTTCTCTTGGACTGATTATCCCCAACGTTTGGACTGGTAAGTGAAACATAAATTAAATGACATAAAAGATGAGTTCTTTTCTGTAACGGATTGCATGTGCATAGAGTCAGCATAAGCATACAATGATCATTTCATTTTGTCTCTTACTAAGCGTTAAACTCCTAGTTTAATCTAGTGATGTAGATGAGGACTTTGATTCGAAAGAGTGAATATAGAATGAAGAAAAATATTGCAGTGGAAGGAGCATAACTATGAATGAGCACTTACGTTATCCAGCGTATTTTGACCTATGGGTTGTGACTCACCAAAATGTGTTTGTAATGTAAATTATAAAAATTGTGTTAAGAATGTTTTAATGGTTTTAATGTGACAAATGGATCTTTTGAGTTTTCAATTGCTTCCTCTATGGCTTTATTTCCCTTCACACGTTTTAAAAAAAAAATTATGAACAAATGAATAATGAAAAGATAAATGTAAATAGGGTCATGACAAATCTAAATGGAAGTACTAAAAATTTGAAATGTCCATATTGAGTTCTGAAGGGTCTTTTAGGAATACCCTCTTCATGAACTGGTGATAACCCGATCTCAAATCAATCTTTGAAAAATACTTACATCCTCCTAACTAATCAAACAAGTCATCAAACCTCGACAACAAGTATCTATTTTTAGCTGCGCCTAATTTAATTTTCTATAATCGATATATAATAGCAACGAACCATCTTCTTTATTTGCAAACAAAACTTGTGCACCCTAGGGGGAAGTACTCTTTTAAATAAAACATTTGTGCAGTAAATTATCCAACTAAGTTATTAACTCTTTTAGTTCAACAGGAACCATACAGTACGGAGCAATAGAGATCAAAGAAATGCCGAGAACTACATCAATGGTGAACTCAATCTCACGATCAGGTGAAAACCTAGGCATATTCTTAGAAAAAACATCGAGATATTCAGAAACTATCAATATCTCAGAATCATGCATGATCATAACAAGATCATTAATAATAGCAAAAACTTTTCTGTAAATCTCCAAATTTCTTCGACCACCAAGACAGACTCATAAAATAGAATTAATGGGGTTTATAGTATTATCACACAGAAGCACCAAAACCTTTCTGTTTTCTAACATAATGGTTACTTTTCATTTGTGACAATCAATTTTCGCTTTATAATAGTTCAACCAATTCATACATAGGATTATGTCAAACTAATCCATCGGTATTACTATCAGATCAACCGATATTTTGTGCTCGCACATAATGAGGGTAGGGAACCAAACAATTGAATTCACGAACAAGATTTCTAGATATAAAAGAGTGTGTAGCACCGGTATTAAACAACGCATGTACTGCAATATTAAAGAAAGAAATTCTACCTTCAATAATCCCCCGACCAATTTGACCAAGAGCCTTAGATCCTACAACTCTATATGTTTGACCAGTCATTTTCTCTTTTTCCTTATTGTTTCCACCATAACCACCTATAGAAGAACTGAGAACTGATACAACAACTTGACTAGAAGATCCATCCCCGCAGGTAGGGGTGTTCAAATTCGGGTTCGGTTCGGTTTTAGTAAAAAAAAAGAATCGAATCACTCGGTTTTGGGTTGAAAATTTTCAGACCTAAACCATGTTTTTTGTTTGAGTGAACCGGATCGGTTTCGGTTCCGCTTGTCGGTTTCGGTTTTGATTCGGTTTCGGTTGAATCTAAATCTATATTTATTTATTTTTTCATATATATATATATATATAATTTATACTTGCTAGCAATATTTCATCCCACTTTTGCAAGCTATAAGTTGAAAGAATATAGCAATAAGTTGCAAGAATATAGCAATAAAATAAAAATACATCATTAATTTTATAAACTCCATCAACTATGATAGCGAAAACAAATGCATCATTATCTCTATAAACTCCATCAACTAATAAAAAAAAGTGCAATAACTAAATAAAATATTAATGATCCTCGCATTTTGCAATGTTCAATGTCTCCAAACTTCATGTTATATAAACTGCAAAAGAAAAAATACAATTTTTGAAAGAAAGTAATTCCAAAAGTAAAAATAAAATTAATAAAAATATGAATACCTTGTTCGAAGTTGTCATCAGATTCACTATGACGATTCCACTAGTTCACTTCATCATCTTCATTAATTGATATAGTCTCTGAAAAATATAAATTCAAAAGAATTATATAAAATATAGTAATTAACAAAAGAAATAAAAAAACACTATTAAAAATAAAAATTGATAGATACCTTTTTCAAATTTGTCAACATCATCTGTTACATCATTAACTTTGGCAAATTGATGTTTTGATGATCGAATCCAGCTTTGAGTGCAAATAAGTGCCTCGACAGTCTTCGGGGACAAAGAACTGCGAAATGAATCAAGTACCCGGCCTCCACTACTAAAAGCTGATTCAGATGCAACAGTTGAAATAGGAATAACCAATACATCTCTTGCCAATTTGCTTAAAATTGGAAATTTCAACGAATTCAATTTCCACCATATTAAAATCTCTTGCTTGTCTGAAAATGTTTCCAACTCTTCATATAGATACTGATCAACTTCTGTTTGAGTATTTGAAAAAGTTTGCTCTTTCTGACGATTATAGAATATCTCAAATACCTTATTATGGGTCAAACTGCTATTTTGTCTCAACACTTTAGACATTGTTGCAACACTTGTAGTACTACAATTTTCTCCTAAATTTTCAAACCCCGAAGAACCTTTATACTCAAGATATAATCTTTCAAGAACAATTTGTACTTGTCTCATCAAATCATTTGCCTTATCGTTGTCAACTAACATGGTAAAACAATGTTTCAAGAACTGTGTTTTACATCTGGGATCTAATACAATGGCCACATACATCAAAAAATTTATTTTATTGCAGCTTCCCCAATATTTATCAAACTTTCTTTGCATTCCAATGGCCATTTTCCTTAATAATGGATTATCACACTCGGCATACTCATTCATAACTATTTTTAAATTACATACTTCAGTCAAATACATATTTGAAGTAACATGGAAGGAGCCCAATACATTTAGAGTTGCATCATAAAAAATCTTCAAAAACTTGACAAGTTCCCGAATATTACTCCAGTCTTCTGTCGAGGGAGGTCTTTCTCCACCCAAAACTTCAATATATTGAATATCAGTTTCATGTAACTTTTCAAAAACTTGTTCAAATTTTTCAGCGGTTTCTAACATTAGATATGTGGAATTCCATCTAGTAGGCACATCAGGAGAAACACTACGTTTGCACATAATCTTAACATTTTCAATACATTTCTTAAATTTTTGTAGTCTTGCAAGTGAAGATCGAACATACTTCACTGCTCTACGTACCCTCATGATAGATTCGTGATGGTCTCTTAAACCATCACATACAATCAAATTTAAAATATGTGCAAAACATTGCAGATGCATGTATTCTCCATTCAAAACTAATCCACTCCATTTTTGAACACTTTTAATCAAATATGAAATTGCCACATCATTCGAAGAAGCGTTATCAACTGTAATTGTCATAACCTTTTCAATTCCCCATTCAAGTAAGCAGTTTTCTATTTCTCTACCAATTGTTTCTCCTTTATGATTCGCAATCAAACAAAAATTAATAATCTTCTTATGCAATGTCCAATCACTATCAACATAATGAGTTGTTAAAACCATGTAATTCAAATTCTGAATTGAAGTCCATGTATCGGTAGTCAAGCAAACTCGTTGAGATGTGTTTCTAAAGTATTCTTTTAACTTCATTTTTTCTTTCTCATAAATACTAATAATATCTCGAGCAATTTTAATTCTAGATGGTATAATAAATTTTGGTTGAACATATTGGGAAAAAGCTCTAAAACCCTCTCCTTCAACGAACTTGAAAGGCAATTCATCAATAATAATCATTTTTGCCAGTAGTTCTCGGCAAGTTGCAACACTAAAACATGAGAGATTAGAATTGAATTCCATATGTTGGAAGCTTAAAGTCTTTTGTTACACATCCACACTTGCCAACAATTTTTTGCAACTACTAATGTGTCTTTTCAAATTTGATGTGTCATTCTTCGATGTATGACATGCATATGTCTGTGAACAAAAATTACACTTTGCTCTAGGATTCTTATGATCAGTGGCAGTGCTTTCAATCATAGTAAAATAATTCCAAACTTCAGATGCTTTTCTCTTGGTTTGACCACTAATAGGGTTAATAGTAGAACCCTCTACGATTTCATTACTGCTTTCCATCCTCTACAATTTCAATAATTTAAACCATTTCAATTTCATAAATAATTTTATCAAGATCCATTCATTAAGAAATAAACAAATACATGTATACAACCATCAAATATAAACATCCATCAATATATCCTAAATATCATTGAAATATCCTAAAAATAATCATCTAAATTATGTTACTTGCAAAAGAATCACGATCAAAATGGGTATTTGTAGACTAATTTAAAAGAACTTTCTTGCTGCCTTTATTAAAATTAAAATATTGGATGTGGGTTCACGAGTCCAGTGTGTCCTTGTCCTCGGGTCAGGGTGGATTGTCTTCTTCATTTTGGACAAAACAAGATTAAAAAAAGAAAAAAAAAGAACTATTAGGTAGGTTTGTAGATTTACCTAATTTTGCAGAAGAAAACTCTGAGGAAGAAAGCTGGAAGCCGCCAACAGTTTGATTCCACTGCACTTTCTGATGCTTTTCCAACAATAAATCGGCCCGGCGCTGCTAATCCACTCCCTGAATCCCAGATCTAAGCCTGTAAGCCGCCGTTGGACTGCTTAAAGACGAACGAAGAAGGAAAAGGGAAACGAACCTGAAGCCTGAAAACACGGACGAAACTAACCTGAACTTGAAACCTGAAGATTGAAGAAACTGTGAAGTGTGAAGCAGGGCTAAGGGGCGACTCACGACTGGCGAGAGGCGAGCGAGCAGTAGCACTAGACTTCAAGTTTCGACGAGGAGAGCGAGAGTCGAGAGAGACGAGAGACGCCAACTTGGCTAACCCTACCCTGGCAAAGTCTTAAATGCCATCGGGTTCAGTTTCCATGGTTATGATAAAACAAAACTAACCTTCAACCCGCCACTCATCGGGTTTGAAAAAAATAAACCAAATTCTAATGTTTTTTGCCACCAAACCATATCGGGTCAAGCTGAATTGACCGGTTCCGGGTTGAATCGTCGGACCGGATTCAGTTTGAACACCCCTACCCGCAGGAGTGGAACTAGAAGCGAAACTCTGCTGATAACCAGGAGGCCAAAAAAATTCATTTTGCAATAGGCCGATATTAATGTTGATACGACATCATGTACATAACTAGTTGTGGAGAATAAAAAGTTTGAGATCCAGAAAAATTACGTGGTCTTTGTCTAGAAAATCCACAACTAGCCCCAAAGAAAAGTCTATATGGTGTCGTCTGTTCATGCGTAGAATTTGCTTTTGTTGGTCTCTAATTCATTTGGAAATTTTTCCTCAGGTGTCCAGGTTGCCCACAAGTATGACAGATACACAGCCTGAATGCCAATATCATATAGTGTCCCTCAAAACTGACTACTAACTTCGCTCTGAGTATGTCCACCACTGTGAGAACCCTTTCTTTGATCCTTTCTGGTCATTTTTCCTTCTGCAGACTGTTCTTTATATCATTTACTTTTATAAACACTGAACAGTTCTTCTAAATCAGCCTCAACCCGCTGAGCAGCAGCAACAACCTCCGAAATAGAGTTAAATTCAAATGTGTATGACTGAAGTCAAATCTTAGGTCTCAATCCCATTATGAACTTCACCATCTTGTCTACTGGATCCATATCTCTGATATACTAAGAGAATTCCATAAATTTCGCATAATATTCCAACACAATCAAACTCTCCTGTTTCAAATTTTGGTAAGCAATGTTCATATTTTGGCAATGCCCCCCGCATTGCAATAATTATCTTTGAAGATAGTTTCAAATTGATTTTAGGTCATCATTTCTATTGGATAATCCAGCCGTAGTGATTTCCACAAAACCTCAGTCATTTTTGCAAAATAGAATGTTGCGAATTCAACTTAGTATTCGGTTGGAACTTCAATAGCCAAAAGATTTTTCTACATCATTTTTAGCCAATTTTTCAGCATCTTGAGGATCAGTACTACCCACAAACAATGGGGGGACTTAAACGTCGAGTTGCATAAAGAAATTCATGTGCCGCGTGTTTTAGGTCTTGACTACCGCTATCTCTTGAAATATTTTGTAACACGCTCTTAAGGCCACAATAGGATCTATAGGCTGCGACTCAACCGTGTGCGCACTAGGAGCTACAAGAGTACAGTTTCTAGGTGCTCTTCTATGAGGCATTTTGGAGAATCTGAAAATAATTCATGGCATAAGTTAGTATGCATCCTTAAGTATAATATTTATGTTTTTCCGGAATTCTTGCACGCTATCCATTTTTTTTAAGTCACATTTCAAGATAGAACCTGACTTTGATACCAAAATTTTTATCACGCCCCAATGAGACTCGAAACAGAACAGGAGACGGTCCGACCCAGAAGAACTGAGTCGGCCGACCCTTAACTTGCATTTAATTAATTAGCAACGTAAGACTTTAAAATTAATAACTTAACGAACGGGACCCAATATAAAGGTCCAATAGTGACTTACAAATAATATGAAATATTAAGGTTTAAATTATAAAATAAAACTTAAAAAAAGACTAAGAAATGAACCTCACTAAAATTTTTAAATCTCTCGAGAAAGAACATAAAGTAAACTGCACAGGAAAACTTCTAGAATCTACTCATGTGGTGGCAATTGGGGATTACTCTAATCATTTCTTGA
Organism: Begonia loranthoides; assembly: GCA_022433065.1. Lineage (NCBI taxonomy): Eukaryota > Viridiplantae > Streptophyta > Magnoliopsida > Cucurbitales > Begoniaceae > Begonia > Begonia loranthoides. Next base: position 15,743,765 of record CM039481.1, read on the forward strand.
AAATGAGAGTCAAATCTAGGGTGAATTAACTACATTCAGTAGGGATTAATTTTTATATTCTACTTTTATATATGAAAGAAATAAAATCGATTGGTAAAATAATTAATAAAATTAAACAACGGCAATGCTCAAGCGATCGCAACAACCAAATAGACTCTGATCAAGTTTAGGATTTTGTGTCTAGGAAATGACATATACAGTTGTCCAATTACTCTAGTTAACATTAACAATGCATAAATGTAAAAATAAATATAATTGAGCTGAACAGTAAATTAAACGTGTTTAAAATATCATTTTAAGATTTAATGTACGTTAAACATAAAATAACTCATATCTTAAATTTGGGCCAACCAATAGCAAGGCCCAACAAAAAATAATCTACTAAAGCCCAACAGTAACAAACCCAATAACTCTTAAGTTTTGGAATCTAATCATAATAATTTACTAAATATTAGGATTCAAAATTTAAAATTAATTATTAAATTTTAAGGTTAAACAAGTATGACTCAAAATTCAGAGGCCCAATACAGTCTAATACAGCCCAATACGACCCAAGAACGATCGATCAAATTTTGGATAATATTATATATATAATATTAAATTTAGCCCAAAACAGTGCATGGGCTGACCCAACATAATATATGGGTCAGGCCCAAAAATAAAACATGGGTCGGGGCCCATGGTTCATTATATCTGTGAATAGAATGACCCATGAGTCATTCTGGTCCGCGGACAGAACGTTCTATCCATGGAAAAAATTTGGCATCAACTGCTCGCTGCCACTCCTAGCGATTTTGTAGAATCGCTGGTTGACAGTCGAAACTCTTCCCAATGACCACTAAGCCACAAGTCTAAACCTTTAGCAATTTAGTGGAATTGTTGTTGCCCAGAATGTCTTCAGTGATTCTGTCCAATCGTTGTTGACTGAAAGGTCGAAACTTCCCATCGAAAACTTCTTCCCAACCACTAGCATAACAAACAACAATTCATAATCTATCAAAATCATTCTATTCTAATTTCCAACATCCAACCAAACAATTTAGTTTCCTCAACAGTATTCCAACAATTTGCATAATTTATAAAGAAGCATCCTACTAGGACTTTTGCCTCCTTAACAACAACCTAGTTGTCGTCGATCTCCAAACATTGGTACCCACTATAAATCTTCAAATAAAATTATTTCACTTGTTAATTACCGACTGATCAAAAGAACGAAAAATCCTGAGGAGGCTGATACTTACCGCAACAAATAGTGAGAACAACACTCAGTTGGAGAATTTTTACCTGCACAACACCTACCTGCTAGGGAAGAAGAAATCATTGGAGGAGAGGAAAGGGAAGTGGGGAATTCAGTCTCCCCACTTCTCTAAAATAGGGAAACCCCGTAAACACTGTATTAAAAAATTTTAAAAGAAATTTTCATTTTATTTTATTTTTATTTTTTTGAAGGGGCCACTTTTCTTCATTATCATAAAACTGGCAAAATCAACAGTAATTTTGGCGGGTATGGTCATTTTAAGATCCAAAATAGTGAAAATATTTATGAAAAAAATCAAGGTAAAGAAATCAAATTTTCTCCATGATTCACTCAATCAAAGAGAAAAGACCCATTTATGAGCGAAGTCGACTTGCCAATAGCCTCCATTAACATCCCCACTAAATTTCCTCAGTTTCTTTTCTTCCATGGCAGCTTTTGTTGCGTGTTGTTTGGTAGCCTGTGGACAGACTGCATTTAATAAGGTTTCTCTTCATTTCTTAATTAGGGCTTTTGCCTGGGTAGAGTGAGAGGGAAGACAAACAAAGGCGACAGATGATTTCATTTTAATTATTTTAGGAGAAAGTATAACTCATAACAACACATTAATAAGTTTGATATACATTCTAGAGAGAGAGTGAAGGAGAGAGAGGGACTAGTTTTGTAGGTATGGCAGGGCTAAGATTCAGAGACAGAATGTTGTTTTTTGGGCTTTGCCATTCTTCTGAGTATGGTCAATAAATTAATTGTTTTAAGAAAAATACTGAAATTTCTAATTTTATAAGAAAAACTAAATATTTTAAGATAAAAAGAGTTTTTATTTGCTATTTTAACAGACGAGTTTCCAATAAGTATGTAGTATGTAAAAATAAAATGCTTTTCCAATTTAGTTGAAGAATGCTTTAATGAGGTTTGGTGGAAGGTTCTGATCTCAGAGAGAGAGAGAGAGAGAGGGGGATGTTGATGTATCAAAGTCTTCCTATATTTATCCGAGGTAACATAGTAATTGCACCTCTCTCTCTCTCTCTCAGTCTCTATTTCTCTATATGTCTCTCTCTCTATCTCTCGCAAATTCTCCATATGTCTCTCTCTGACCTATATCAAAAGTTCAAAACCCATTCCTTCTGCAACACTTCTTTGTCTCTCCTCCACCGTTGCTCCTGTCGCTTTTAAACAATTCCCTCTACCTGTTTTTCATTACTTGCTTATAAAATCTGACGGACTCTCTTCAATCTGATTCAGGTCCTTCTTTTCAGACATCCATTTGACCATAATTTCAGCTGCGATGAGAGTAACCCATTCCATCTTCCTTCTATCTTTAGTCATCTTCATCGGTTGCATTACAGGAGCAAAGAAAATACTCGTCTTCCCCAGCAACGGCGGAGGTTCAAAGCTCAGCTCAGCTGCAACAATGGAGGCTCTGAGAAACTGCACAGTTATAAGAAAGCTCCATCTCTACGAGTGTTTTTCTCACATGGTTAAGAACAATAGCTCTGATGAAAAAAGGGTCGTCCCTACTGGCCCTAATCCGCTGCATAACAGATAGAACAGAGGATTTATCAGTTCAGCCATTGCTTCAGATTTGTATCTTCTTGCGCGATGAGTAACTCTTGAAACTAATGAGTTGTAAGAGTAGACATAGAGTTCTCTTGAAATTGTAGTAATATATATTCCTTCCCAACTCTTGAAATTAACGAGTTCTGTTGAAATCACCCTTGAACATTTACTTATTACGTTTTAATTCTAAAAATTAATCTTAGATGTCTTATGTAAAACTTACGTGACATCTATGTTTTCATTTAATAATTCATTATTCATACTATTTAGAATCAATCCTAATTACTTTACTAAAAAATAAGGGCAGAGTGAACTTCTAGGTAACCAAATTATAATGTTTTCTCATTATCTCTAATTTAATTCTTCGTATTTCTCAAATGTAGTTCTATCAAAATAATGTTCCAATATATAAGGGTTTAAGATTATCTAATATCAATGCGCTGCAAGAAGAACAGTGGATAACACATAATTTGTTTGTATTTTTCCTTATTTGCAACATCTTACGTTTCATGTTATCAAGTCACGCTGAGTTTTGTTAATTATTTGTTCATAAAATATTTTTTTAATATATTAAAAAATCAGAAACAACAATCCTTTCCTTAACCTTTTGTAATTATTTTAAATTAAAATCAAATTTATATTATTGTCGTTGAATGTATAGAATATGTAAGTCAATTAAGTTGATCTTTGTTATTATTTTGACTGGAATCTCATCGCTACTATTTTTAAATTATTATCTTCCTGTGGAAAAGAAAACAGGGAGTCTACGAGGTAAGATGAGTTTGTATCTTTTAATATTTCAAGTGTGTCAGGGCTTATAAATTGGAAGGGTACTTGACTTTCCAATAAAAGTTCACTTTTTCACTTCCTTTTCTTACAAATTTATTATCAGTTTTTAAGTTTTATGTCAGCCATCCTCCTCTCTCTCTCTCTCTCAGAAGTAGTTAATGAAGAAAGTATTCACTCCTGCAAACATGTTCTATATCTATCATCCCATAAATCACTGATGAAAGAAAGCTTGTCTTGTCCTGAATTACCTCTTTCCATTCATTTATCATATTTCTAATTTAATTCTTTAAAATAAATAATGTCATCAAATACTTGAATTATTTAAAATTTTTATTTAAATTCATAAATTTTCCAGCTAATTAATGTATATTTGCTTTTGTTCGATCTCAACATCAAGTGGCCAATGTAAGATTTTCAAAGAACGAGGATTATGTCCTAAGAGACCCTGAAAGAATGGAAAATAGTCTTTAAAAAAAAATTGAATTGTTCTACCCATATTTTAATCTAAAATTAGCAGATAAAAATTTAATTTATAAATTAGACCAAAAAATATAAGTTCAACTGCGTGAAATAATAATGTATAATTTATGAGAAAATAATGTAAAATATAAATTAAAGTACAAACATCATTAAAATTTTTCTAAGTCTCTCAAGAAAAATAAAGAAAAATATCTTATTCAGTGAAATCTTCAAAATCTATTCTTGTGGTGGCAACTTGATTATTTAATGAAATGAGAAGTCAATTTTGAGAGAGTCAATTAAACTCAATAGAGATTAAATTTTGGGAAAATGACAAATCAACCATCATGCTTTATTGTTAGTGACAAACCAACCATTATCTTTTTTTTCGCTAAGAAATTAACCATTGAACTATAGAAAAATGACGCCACCAATATCGTTGCCACGTTTGCCATTAAATGTGATGATGTCGAGCTGCGGCGGTTAGTATACAAATTGCTACGACTTCATAGTTTTAAAAAAATAAGGTTACAAATTTCATGAACCGCCGCGGTTTTAGTAGAAGTCGTAATGGTGTGTCAATAAACCACGGCGGTTTCATAGGACACCTCGGCCATGCTTGTGATGGGCATCTAGGTCTACTTTCGGCCATGTCTATGTCTTTGTCACTACTGAATTCGCATAATGAACGGAGCTCTTCCTCATGTAAAGTTGCCGAGACGAAATGCAACACTATAGCAACTTCGTCACAAATTCCACATATCTTATTGGCAAAAATGTTGTGGGTCCCACTTCAACTTGATGATTAATAACAGATTCCTCGACACTCCAAGATGCCATTTGGTTTTCAATAAATTCTTTAACTTCGCCAAAATGTGGTTCACTTCAGCTCTTAGAAATCTCTAAGATTCACTAATCGCTGACAAAATGTTTGAGAAAATCGCGATGAGTGTACTGTGTATTTGTACAAGGCGATGGAGGCACGTTGAATCGTGGCGGTTCATGAAAATTGTAGTCTTATTTTTTTAACACTATGGAGCCGCGGCAGTTTGTATACGAACCGCCATAGCTCAATATCATCATGTTTAACGGGAAACGTGATAGCGATGTTGGTAGTGTCATTTTCTCATAGTTTAGTGGTTAACTTGTTAGCCAAAAAATGATGATGGTTGGTTTGTCACTAACAGTAAAGGATGATAGTTGATTTGTCATTTTCCCTTAAATTAGACATTTGATATTTAAAATTATACGAAAATGTAAATATTCCAAAATTTTATTTTAATTCAACTTTATATACAAAGAATATAAAAATGAGCAATAGAGTAAATAACAAAATTTAATAACGGCGATGCTCAGACGATCACAACTGCCAAATAGACCCTAATCATGTTTAGGGTTTTGTGCACAGGGACAACATACATACAATTGTCTCATTATTGTAGTTAAAAGAACGATTCGTAAATAAAAATGTAAACAAAATTGAACTAAATAGTAAATTAGACATGTTTAAAGAAATCATACCTTTTATTAAATTCGACGTGCCAAATGGAGACACGTCATTTAATATGAAAGTATGTCACATATGCTGATTAAGTAAATAACGTATGTTGAATATAAAACTACCAATATCTCAAATTTGGGCCAATCAATACCAAAGCCAAATAAAAAATGGCCCACTAAAGACCAACAATAATAAGTCCGATAACTTCCTAAGTTTTGGAACTAGGAGATGTACTCATTTGTCAAACAAATCATGTCGACGTCGACTTTCCAATGTCGATGTCCCACTCTAATTCTTTAAATAATTTAATTTCATCGATTTATCATTGACTAGCAAAGGAAGAGGACAAGGAGATTATAATTTTAAGGCTTACCTTGGCAGAGAACGAGATTAGCGCTCGTCAAAAAACTCACCACCCGACCTCAATCGTACCACTGAATAAGTGAGGATATTTTGTTATCATTTCTAATACAATTTTCCAAGTAGCTTCTCTTTCATTATGATTCTTCCATTGTACTCGAACCAATAATATCTCACGATGATGGATAACTCTTATCTTACGACCTATTATTTTATCAGGTTCCTTCTTATAAGAAACATCCTCTTGGATAGGTACCTCGTTCCAAGAGATCATATGCAATGGATTAGATACATATTTTCTTAGCATAAAAACATGAAAAACATTATGAACATAGCTTAGCTGCGATGGCAAGTCCAGACGATACACCACTGGGCCAACTCTCTCAATAATTTGAAAAGTGTTAGCCTATAGATATTAGGCTGAATCGTTTTGATGATGAATGTTATAATTTGATTATAAGTTATTTATTATTTTGATATAATAATTATTATTATCATTTAGTTTATAATTATTCTTCATTGGAAATAGTCATTGTCAAGGGAATTTATATGTACTAATATGTTGTCTAAAACTAATATGTTGTCTATATAACGACCTGGATTTTCGTAATTCCTTGAAAATGTATTAAAATTTTGCTAAGGCCTTTGAAATCTCTTTTAAAATAGTTATCAGAGTCAGACACTAATCCAGATTGCTACTGACCTTTCATTAAACTTGTGTTGAAAACCAATTTAATGAAATGCAGAAGCGTAAAATAAATCATTTATTTAAAACATTGCGGAAGCGTAAATAATAAATGAGAAACTAACAATTGACTATCATTGAATAAAACTTCATTTAATTACAACTTTTTCTTATTTTACCCTTCTAGTCTGGCCAGCCAAGAGTCTTACGCATTCAAATCTTTCATCCCTGCTTTATTGTTTGATTATTGTCTTTCACATTTACTCCTAAGTCTGTGCATTTCTTTTCATGTACATGTATTTACACCTACACCACAAGTAACTGTAAACCCAAAAGCTTAGTAAGGAAAAAGGGTAATTGCAATTATGCTTATGACTCTCTTAGTTCTTTTTGGAATGGGGGTTACTCAAACCAATCTTTTCATTACGTAATTCGTTCGTTCTTTACTTTACTTTCATTCATTACTCGTTCGTCGAGCTAGTCTCCTATGTGCATACTTGATGCCAGATTACAACTAGCCTCCTGTGTACATACTAGCAGCCAGACTACAACTAATCTCCTATGTGCATACTAGCTGCCAAGCTAGGAACTAGTCTCCTGTGTACATACTAGATGCCAGACTACAAACTAGTCTCCTGTGGGCATACTAGCTGCCAGACTAGGCCCGTCCATCCTATTATTTTATCATTTATTCTTCTTTCTTTTAACATTTTCCTCACTCAATGCATGAGTCCTATTCCTTTCTATTAGCATGATGCGTGGTCATACATTCTCATTCTAACATGATGTATGATGCTTCATAACATAACATTAACAATAATTGAAGTACGCATAAACGAAAGTAACTGTAATTGAAAGCAACTGAAATGGAAAGTGTATATAATAAATAGCGGTAATTAAAAGCACACAACAGAGAACAATCATAATATTAACTTGTAAATAGCGAAGCACAGAAAGGGAATGCAAAACATACTATCATATCCTAATTTATTTCCTAGTCATTTTACATACGTCTTACATTCATTGTTATAGGTGATTATTCCAGTTTATTATCCGAGGTAGATTACTTGCTTTCATCCAATCTTGTTTACTTGCTCAATCTAGTTAATTATACTAACCAATTTGCATGCTCAAGGAAGATAAGATTAACATTTTAGTTAGTTTTCCTAGTTCATTTACATGTTCGGATTCATTCTATTTAATAGTAATTTAACATGCTCACTAATTAATCCTAGTTAATTAACATGCTTACTAATTATAATTAACATGCTCGACATTTACGTAATGCTAATGGAATTAAACATGCTAATTAAACGTGCTCAATTATCGATTTTCCTACTTTTATCCTAGTTAACTAATCATATTTGGGTTCAATGGAAAATAACATGCTAACAATTATAAGCAATATTATAAACAACACTATGAAAACAATAATGAAAGCCTTCATCCACTTAGTCAATGAAACTCTTAACTCATTCACTTTAATTCATTCCCTTTTCATCTTCATTATTATTCTACTCTCTATAACATACATTCTATAACATACATTAACAGTATTTGAAAATAAAAGCAATTGAAAGCAAACAATAAATAACAGTAATTAAAAATAGATGAGTGGTAAAGAGACGATCAAGAAGCTAGTACACTTACTTGCTTCCTACTTTTATTATCTAAGTGATAATTAACATACTAATCGAACACACTAATTACAAACTTGTTACATGGCATATCTTCATTAATTATCATGCGAATATTATTCTAAGTTAATTACATGCTTGACTAATTCATTATTATGCTCAAGGTTTAAACGACTAGTTAATTATCATGCTTATTTACATGCTTAGATTAGCTAATTAATCAACATGCTCAATTGATTTAATTAACTAAATTGATTAACAATTTACATGCTCAAGTTATAAAACTACTTTAATCAATTAACATGTTCAAGTCTATTTATCTACTATTTATCTATTCATATTAAGTAACATGCTTGATCCTACTTAATTAAATTAACATACTCATTAATAAACATTAAAACATGCTATTACTTAATCAATAATTAACATGCTTGAAGGAAGATTATAATTTATTACTCCAATACTTATTAGTCGTTTTACATGCTTAGCCGATTTACATGCTCGGAGATTATAAATACAGATTTAATAGTTTACATGCTTGATTAAACCATTAATTAGTTAAACTTAATTGACAGCACAAAATGGAAGAATTATTAACATTTAAACATCCAATCATCCTTTAGTTCATTTTTAGACTTTACTTTGCATAATCTTTTACTTACTATGCTTTTATTTAAATCATCATTTCACTATCTAAGCATTTCATAAACTACAACATACTAATAGCAAGGAAAATCATCACAGAACGATTCATCTAGCAAGAAAATCTATGGACTATATCAAGGAAATAACAGAAAATATTATGGAATACTAACAGGAGCAAACTATGCATCAAACCTTTATCTTTTCATACATTTGAACATTCTTCATCCTTAAAGCATTCATCATTTTTCTTCGTTTACTAAGCATTTGTATCACTTAAAAATGAAACAAAGCACACCAACTGTAATACTCTGATTTTTTATATCAAAATTTATTAAGAATAATTGGAAGTAATTTGGGGGGTTTAATTGATAGAAATCCATTTGGGAAATGGAATTAAGAAATTTAAATTGGACCTCTAGCAATCTTTTAACAATATTGGATTAAGTCGAGAGTTACAAATTGGGTCACTAATATTCAACAACTAAACATGTGTTTCTTTTTAATATTAATTAATTAAGGTTAAAATGAGGAAATGAAAAACTGAAATTAAATTAAAGGAAAGTGGGGATTTATTGTTAAATAACTGAACCGGTCCAGCTTTGCCCTCATTTCGTCAAATGGCCTTCGGCCAGACGAAATGAGTGGGAGGGATGAGATTTATGGGATAAATAAGAGTAATTGGGATTAATAATGTAGGGAGATTTAATTAATTTGGATTAATTAGTGAGGAGTATTATGGATGGCATGAACCGGTTCAGCAGAACTGGTTCATGCCATTAAATTGGTTAATCTGGCGATCCAATTAAATGGAGAAAATAGAATAGTTGAAGGCCATTCTGCGAAGGAAGCCCGAAAAGAAGAGAGACCAGAGAGGGGGAGATGAGCGAGCGCTCGGGCACAACGAAGAGGAGCAACGGACGGCAAAGCTCGGGCTCTGCTTGGGTGGCTCCCTGCAATGGCGAACGTGCGAGCAATGGCGAATGTGCGAGCAACGGAGGTGGCGGCGTCCTGGCGAATGACGAGTAGCTAGGGCTTGCGGGTCATTGGTTTTCGGCGACGGGCCGCGAAGAGCGGTGATGCTCTGTCATTTTCTAGTGATGCTCGGAGATGGAATGGCGATGGTGGCAGCACGGTGACGGCAATGGCAATGCTCGGCGAAGCTTAGTGCTGCGAGGCTCGGGCCCTTGGGTCGGTGATGCGTGCTGGACCGGCCGAAGGCCATGGTCCAGCTATTGGTTCAATTTTTTTCTGGTCCCCGCTCTACTGGAGATCGACAGTGTATCGTGTGTGCGGGGCACAGTCTAAAAAATTGCAGTGGCTGGTCGAGCATGCTTAAGGGTGTCGCTCTTTGCCTTCCAAGGATTTGGTAGAGAGTGTCCCCTCTCCGTTGTTGATATATAGAGAAGAGATAGAGGGAGATGGGGGGAGCGAAGGGAGAAACATGAGGTAGAAACTGCGAAAGAAAAGAGGAAGAGGTTGGTTGTGTTGAGAAGCTCTTAGGTGAGTGAAGCCTAGAGAAGAGCTGTGAAGCATGGATGGATGGCCGAGAGCTCCATGTGAGTTTTCTTCTTGGCTAGTTCGATTTTTGGTTTCTGTTATTGACTGGGTTTGCTAACTTTCTTAGATTCTGTGAGGGAGAGAATGGCTGAGAGAGAAGAACTGAGGCAGATAAGGAGATGGCTGGACAGAGAGCTCTCGGGTCTATATGGTTCTTCAGGTAAAAGCTCTCTGTTTCTTTTAGACGTTACTTTTGCTGTTTGTCATGGATAGTAAGAGCTGCTTTGTGAACTTCCTATAATATGGATGAATAATGCCTCTGTTGAGTTTTGCATCTTGGGTTTTGTTTGGCCAGTAACTGGATATGGTCTGATGTCTGTTAGTGGTGATGCCTTTTGTTGTTTTTGAGATACTCTTTAGTGATTTTGTAGTCGTTGGGTGGAATGGAATTCTGTAGACATTATTCTCTGCTGTTGAAATTGATTGAGGGTTTTGGAATGTTGAATATGTGAGTGAGGCGTGAGTTTTAGCCTCTGATTTTGATTATACACTAGATAAACTATTGAGAGTTGGTTACTTGTTGGGACACTTGTTGATGAAAGGTTATTTCGCGGTATTGGTTATTACTTCTAGGTTATGGAGACGAGGTGAATAATGATAAATTATATTTGGTTGCTAAGCTGTGAATGTTGGAATTTCTACATGTTAAGTGTGTAGAATTTGATGAGAATTGATTAATGGTATGATGTTATTGAATTATGAAGGTGTGGAAAAGAGGAGAAGAATAGCAACTTGGTGCACTATGCGTAAACATTTCGAGGTAAGAAAGATGGGTGTGTCTTGGCCAGTGGAGGCCCTATGCCACAATTAGAGTGCGTGAGTTTACGTTATGTGTTATGTAGCGTATTATAGTTTTGTGATATTCCTTGATAGTTCTGTGAATTAAATGTTTTATCATGCGAAATATTTTCCTTCATTATAGTATAGATTTATTAGCACTCCGTAGATCTATGTTGACTGTTGATTGTTCTCTTTACTTGTGTTGTCTCTCTTTGAGTGACAGTTTTGCCATTATATATATACATATGCTGCTGAATTTTGCTGTAAATGATTTCCTTGACTACATATGAGTTCCGTAATTTCTAGCGATAGATTGTGATAATGCTGAAAACGTGAATGATCAATGGGTAAGAATGAGAATGACAAGTCTGGAAATGAGCTAAGAGTTTTTATGATGTTGCTGAATGTTTATAATGTGATCATTCCTTTTGATTGTTTTGCCATTTAGCTAAATATTCATCAATAATTGCTAAACCATTAAGCATGTTAAATATAATCAATGAGCATGTAACCTATTTAGTAGTCCAAGCCTGTAAACCATTTGAATTGCCATTTATTTTCTAGCATGTTAATAAGTACTTAACTAGCATGTTTAATTAACTTGAGCATATAATTGATTAGAATAATGTAAGAGCATGTTAATTTACTTAATTAGAATAATTGAATTGAATAATCAATATGCGAGTATCTTCCCAAACTAGTCTTACGCATGTTAAGTAAATTGCTAGTTGAATATGTTTGTTAGTAGTTGATTTGGTATTATTTGCAAGCATGTCCTCATTATGCTTCTCTTAATTATTGTCTTTGTTTGAGTATCTTAATCGAATAGAGTAATTAACTTAATTAGACGTTGAGCATGTAAATAAACTAGCATAATTAATTAAAGTAATTGATTGAGCATGTTTAATTAGCTTGTAATTGGCATGATCAATTAGTATGTTCAATTAACTAGGCTAATAAGTAATAATTGGATTCAGGCATGTTAAAGAACTTCGCTAATAATGGTAGTATGTTAATAAACGAAAGAAATCAAACTTGAGTATGTTACTTTCTTTAAGCATGTTCAATCACTTAGAAGGCATGATAACCTAACTAATGTAATTCGTTTCACTCAAGTATGTTAATTAATCTGAGTAGGTGAAGAATAGACTTCAACATGTTAAGGGACTAAATTAGTGTTATATAACTTGAGCATATAAACTTATTAGGATAACTAACGGATTTAATAGGTGTATACGACTTGAGCATGTTTAGCTTTGCACGTTTACCCTATCATCTGTTATAATCCGTATGTTGATTTCGATTTGGGTTTATAATTGTTCCTTGTTATTCATTATCTTGCTGTGCGCTTTCAGTTACTATTATTCTTTATATGTGCTTCCAATTTCAGCTACTTTTATTTTATGCGCACTTCAATTTCTATGAATGTTATATTGTGAAGCATCATGCATCATGTTAGGTTGAGGATGTATGGTCATGCATCATGATAATAGAAACTTGTAGGGAGTGCCACTTTGGGATGGTACTCGCACATGCATGAGAGAGGAAAAATGTTTAGGAATAAGAAAGTAGAAAACATTCAAGATGGGCGGGATACTTCTATCACTGGAATAAAGCCCGGAGGGCGGGATTCGCCCAAAGGGAAAATAAGGTTCAGGATGGGCGGGATATGCCGATCACTGGATTGAAGCCTCGAGGGAGGGATACGCCCGAAGGGAAAAAGAATGTTTCAGCATGGGTGAGATATGACTATCACTAGAAGAAAACTTGAAGGCGGGATACGCAGGAAGTGAAGAAACCTTGAAGGCGGGATACGCCGGAAAGGGTAAGGAGTTGGGGTAGATGGGTAGTTCGGATCTAGCCTGGCAGCTAGGATATACCCTCACCTAGTTGGGAAAGGGACTAGTATGCATATAGGAGGTTAGAAGCCGATCAAACTAGGCCATCTCAAAGGACAACCTCCAATTTCCAGCTCGAAGTACGAATAACAAACGAACAAACGAACGAACGTAACAAAAGAATTGTATTGATTGGCCCTCATTCCAAAAGAACTAAAGAGAGTCATGAGCATAATTGTGTTAACCCTTTTCCTTACTAAGCCTTTAGGCTTACAGTTACTTGTGGTGTAGGTACAAATGACGAACAGATAATAATAGGCTCATATACGAGAGCGATGAACAAATAATAAAGCAGAGGTGAAGGAATTTGTACGAACGAGATTCGGAGCTGGCCAGGCTAAGAGTAAATTGAGAAATAGTTGTAATCACATTAAGTTTTATTATATTGTATCCCATTGTTTAGTCTCTTCCTTAAACGATTCATTTACGCTTCCGCCATATTTTTACAAGGATTTACTTTAAACAAAGAGTCAATAACGATCCGATTAAACGCATTCTGATATGTTTTGCTTTAAAAAGAGAACTTCAAATTTTACGCATTTTAACGGATTTACGAAAAACCGGGTCGTTACACCAACAATAAAAGGAAAGCATCACAGTACTTAACTAAGAATTACAGAACATATCAAAGACATATAATAGGAAATCATCCAAGAATATCATAGGACTCTTTAGCTCAATTTCAGACTTGACATAACCTCTTTATCATTCTTACATTCTTCACATAACCATTTATCTTTCTAAGCATTTATCATAGTGTAAAACAATAAAAAACAAAGGAAATAACAACTACAAGAGAGATAACAACAGAGAAACATACAATATCAACATCTACAGAGCATCATTATCATGTGATTAACAACTATCAATAGGCATTTTACGTACACTAACACTAAACTCACACATACACTTGTGGTGTACGACCTCCTCATGCCCAAGACACCCCTAATCCTTACCACTATCGATGAACACAACAGGGACAACACACTCCAAACTCACGGTTCACAGCTCACCGCAGCAACTCACGAACGGAGCTCCAGCCTACAGCAGCTGGAGCAGCTCCAGTTTCAAGGACAGCAGGACTTCAAGCTCACCAGCTCACATAGAGCTTGAGCTCCAGTAGCTTTATGGAGCTCACCCTCAACATTCATGTATCACACACTTAACACACCCACTGGCTAATCCCACAAACTTCCTCACTCACAATCAATCACTCTCGGCCATAAGCTCCAGAGAGCACACAACTCTTCCTTTCTTCAACACAGGTCACGCAGGGGAAAAATGGCAGAACACTCCACTTCTGCCATTTTAAACACCCCAACCACTGCCATTAAATCCCCTCATAGCTCAATAATTCACCCGACCGCATCACCACCTATCCCTCCAGCAAACACTCTGCATTTACACCCATTAAATGCAAAGATCGATTCCAAGCTAGAGTTGTCTACAATTAGCAGACAACAAATCCCAACAAAACCCGGCAGACCGGTTTGATTTGCTAACCGCACCTGGTCGAAGCCCCCTGACCCTCAAGAGGAAGCCACTACCGACGGGAAATCAGTGATTCGTCCTTCAAATCATGAATCCAGACAACGACCAATAAATACCAATGCTAAGGAGGAGAAAACCCGATCCAATCGTACCTCAATTCGTCACTAGAAGCCATGCCCACGGGAGCTCAGACTTTGAGCCCTAGCCGTGAAATCGCTGCTCCGCTTCGCTTGGACGTCACGTCATAACAGCTCACCGGCATCATCGTCGCCTGCACGTCGGACATCCCCCCTCCGCTCGTCATCACCGTCTCCCTCTTCCCCGTTCTCTCTCTCCTCAGCTCCCTCTCTCCCTTTCGTCTTCTAGCTGCAATCGCGAATGGCCAAAGGCCATTCTTTTCCCATTTAACTGGTTCACTTAGTGAACTAGTTCAAATGGTGTGAACAGATTCTGCTGAACCGGTTCATGCCTTCTATTTCCATCTTTTAAATTTTCTTTAACCCAATCCTAATGAATCCCCTTCTATTTTTCCCTTTTTATTTATTCTTTCTAATTAATTTACCCCAACAAAATAATTTAATTAATTAAATCAACACCTAGTTTAATTTTAATTTATCCCATAAATCCCCATAATTCAAATTAAATCTTAATACTCCCTTTTTGTCATTTCGTCAAATGGTTGAAGGCTAGACGAAATGAGAAGAGCTGAAAAGGTCCCTTAACAGAACCGCTTCAGTTAATCAAAAATACATCCCCACTTATAAATATTAATTTTAATTAATAAAATATATTATAATTTAATTTAATTAATATTTATTTTATTTTGATTTCATTAATTTCCATAATATATAATCTAACGAATACGTTTTTGGTAATACCCCAATATTTGTTCCATTTTAAAAGTCGGGGTGTTACAATCTAAGTTTATGTAGTTAAAGAAAAAATCAATTGGACTTAGAAGCTTCAAAATGTGCAAAACGTGTATATAGGTTGACTGTGCGGTCAACTAGAGAGGCTTTAGAGTGCAAATCACATAGTAGCGGTCGAATAGAGCAGAATAGTAGTCAACTAGAATTCTTACAGAGAACAACAGGATTTTTAAATAGACTGAAGTGGTCCATCGGAGAAGTGGAAGCGGTCGACCATAAGTATTATAGATTGCTCTAGTTTTCTGAAGCAGTGGAAGCAGTCAACTAGACGTGGAGATAGGTCGGCTGGAAAATGGACAATGTTGAGCAAATTCCTGAGGTGTGTAGAAGCGGTAGACTAGAGACGGAGGAGAGGGCGACTAGACCAACGAAACTAACAACGGTAAGATTCCAATGATTAGACAGCAGTCAACCAGTCAAGAGGGTGGTCGATCGCTCAGATAGAATTTATAATTAGATGTACTTCAAATTGAAGATTAAAAAAAGAGAAAATTATACCGAAACCCTATCGAAATCATTTCTCAATTTCTCTCAATATTTGAGTGATAGGTCTAACTCTCTCAATCTTCAACTTGAGATTTCATGTATTTGGGAGTCAGGTTTTTAATTTGTAATCTTTATATTTCCACTATTTGTACTTAAACGGTGATCAAAAGGGTGACGCCCCATAACAGTCAACAAAGTGACGTGCCTCCAAAAGAGGGGTCAAGAATCGATCCAGTGAAAATGGAGTACTTCAAGGAAGTAGCTCACTTGCAAGTAGGAGGTGGCAGATGCTACTTTCCAGCAGCTGCTTCCAGTTAGCGACGGTTGAACTTCCTCTCCAGATCTCCTATGAAGCTAACTTTTGGATACCACACTCTCACATATAGCTATTTTTCTCCCTCCAAAATTCAGGTCAAAGCCTGTATGCAACTCGAGATCTCGTACAAAAGCTGCTCGGAGGTCGGTGGGAATCGACAGATTGAGTCTTCAGCAAAGAAATGTGTGTAACTTCTGAACTCAAACTCCTTTTCTGATGATTCTTCTTTCCTTGGAACCCTGATGAATATGGGGTGATTATGGCGATGGTTTTAGTAACTTTGGTGCTGGAAATATGGGAGAAAAAGGGAAGGTATATTCGGAAGGAGCCAAAAGTGAACCGATCTGCAATTTTGGTTTAATTGAACTTCATAAGGAGTGTCTCCAACCGGGCTGGAATGTGCGTTTTACCTCACTTACACTCTGGATCTACTACCTTAGAGGCAGCAGGGCAAGGAGGGACAATAAGATCTTTAACCAAAATGAACAAGGATTGAAGAAATGGTAGCTCACTCCCTCGGATCAACTCCTAGAAGCTTGGCCGATTGTTCCTCACAAAGAGGTGAAGAATCTCTCTTCAAAGCTAGGGTTTTTTGTCAAAAGTTCACTAGCCGCTCAACATCTAAAATGTAATATATATAGTGCTTCCATTAGGGTTTCAAAAATAAGGAAAAGAAAAGAAACAAATAACAAAATAAAATGGCAATGTTGAAAATGGTTAACCACTCGGCTAGGTGAATGGCCGAGTGGACTTGGCTTGTATGGTCCATGGACTCTAGCATCACCACTCCATTTCTCATGCAAAAGTTCCTTTCCTAAAACCATGCAAATCTCCAAAAACACCAGCATGATAATCTCCAAAATAGCATCAGCATAAAATATACAAAAAAGGATTGAACACACGGTCTTAGTGGGAGTGCTTTTCTTGAGGGCCGAGAGGAGCATCACTTGAGTTGTCTCCTCCATGTGTCCAAATCAATAAATTGAAGGGTTTCTCCATGTCTTCAATTGTTGGTTCTCCTCCAAGATTAGCATATAATTGACCCCCTTCAAAATGAGCAAACAAATTAGAAATCTCCCGGGCTCTCAACTAGTCAAGTGACCTTGCGGCATATCACAAAGGCTAGATTGTCACCTGTTAAGATCCATCAAAGGGTGATGCTCTAGGAATAGTTGAGTGTAAGGTTTGTTTGGCACCCATGAAGCCAATCATCTCTAACTAGTGAGGTTAGTGGGTTAAGGATCTCTGAGTAGAAAACTTGGAACATAGATGTAGGCGAGTTTACCAAATTGCATGAACAAACCAGTGCCTTCTCTCTATCCCTTGTTTATTTATATTTGCTATTGGTTGTATGCATCGTTTGTATTAAATCACTTAAGGATAAAATATGTAATATCACACGAAAAAGTTAGAACACTTAATTCACCCCTTCTAGGCATGTATACGGTTCAACAAAAAGGACCAACATATCTGGGAGCCAACTTTCCTTTTACTCTAAAGCAACTTATAACTCTCCTAGGTCTAACTTTCAAAAATACAAAATTGCACGCTTCAAATTCAACTTCTCTTCGTAATAGGTCAACATAACTTTTTTGACGAATTTGAATTGTTCTCAATATTTCTTTTATCAATTGAACTTTTTTAGTAATTTCTTGTATCACATCAAGTCCGAGAGTAATACGTTCCTCCGCCTTTGTCCAATATAATAGTGATTGGCATGGTCTCTTATACAAAGCTCATAGAGGGAAACCCTAATACTAGTCTGATAGCTATTATTATAAACAAACTCTACTAAAGGTAAATGATGTTTCTAGCTATTATCGAAATCTAGAATACAAGACCTTAACATGTTCTCAAGAATCTGAATTATACGCTTAGATTATTCATCCATCTAAGGATGATGTGCAGTACTCAAACTGACTTCAGTGCCCAAAGCTATCTAAAGGACCTTCCAAAATTTTGAAGTGAACCTTGGATCTCCATCTGAAACAATATTTGATGGAATATCATAATGACGAACAATATTCTCAATATACAATCTACTTAACCTTGTTAGAGAAAAATCTATTCTAATTGGAATAAAATGCGCAGATTTAGTAATCTATCAACTATTACCATACTACATCAAATTTCTATATTGTTTTTGGCAAACCAGTTACCAAATTCATAGTAATTTTATATCATTTCCACTCTAGAATGGGTAGAGGTTGCAACAACCCAGCTGGTCTCTAATGCTCTGCTTTTATTTGTTGACAGATCAAACACTTAGAAACATATTCTAATACATTTCACTTCATTCCAATCTTCCAGAATTAACGCTTTAAGTCATGATACATTTTTGTGTTGCCGGGATGAATAGCAAACCTCGATCTATGGTTCTCTGCTAAAACTGTATGTCTTAAATTTGAATCATTGGGTACTAGAATTCGACTAGTGAAATATAGAAAATCATATGAACTGATCTGCCCACCATCAAATTTTTCATCTGCCTATATCTTTTTAAACTTTTCTTGGAGCTCAACATCAAATTTCTACAAGTCCTTGACAAACTGAAGAAGTGTACGAGGTTTTATCTAAACACTCGTATTGTTTGGTCATACTCCAGATTCCCCAACTCATAATCTCTAATAGTCAAACATCTTTTCTAATCCTCTAATACTATACAAGATAAAGAAACTCGCGGAAAACGACTCAAGGCATCAACTACAATGTTAGTTTATCCAGGATGATATTCCGAAGAGAAATCATAATTTCCCATGTATTCCATCCATTAGCATTGTCGAATATTCAAATTCTTTTGCGTGAAAAGATACTTCAAACTCTTGTGATCATAAAATATTTCAAATTTAGCACTATATAAATAACTCCGTCAAATTTTTAAGGCAAAAATAATAGCAGCTAACTCCAAATCATGTATTGGATAATTTCGTTCATTGGTCTTCAACTGTCGAGATGCATAAGCAATCACACTATCTTATTGCATCAGCACACAACCTAAACCCATTTCTGATACATCAGTAAATACTGTGTGTGCAAACTTTCATTAGGTACTACTACAACTAGAGTTGTAGTTAATTTTTGCTTGAGCTCTTCAAAAGTTGATGCATCAGCGGAAGGAGATTAGAATATAACCTGAAAAAATGATGTTGAAGTATTAAAGTTTGGTACGTTTTGGATCAACATTCGATTGCTTCTTTTTGAACTAGCGGTCGTAGGGCGATCGAGGCTTTTGGTCGAGTATCATGTTAGAAAAGGCAAACAATAGCATTCTGGAAGTATTCGGTCGATGTTCTGGTCGTGGCAGGTTGAAGTTTTGCGTCCGAAAATTAATAGAATTTAATAGATTCGTCCCTTTTTCTGCAGTCGAGTTACGGTCGCAAGAATAGGTTGAGTGATGCGACCAAAAAATATGGCAGCAGAAATTTTTAAAGAGCAGTCGAAGATACGGACAAAGCGGCGGTCGAGTTATTCGTTAGAATATCCACTTTCCTTAATTTGGCTGAAATTCACTTTATGAAAGTGAACTTTGAATACGCATACCTTATTCATCTTAGATCCTTTTAAGCTAAAATTTGAACCACCTCTTCTGGAATGAATAAGGAAAAGAATCTTTCAAGACTTTGGAAATATTCCTCCAGAATTAGGAAATATGCTAAAAACGCTCCAGGTGGTCAGATTTTGAAAGTAGGACAGCTTGCACTCCTTTTTGATAACTTTGCAGATGGATGCTTGATGGATGTTTGGAAAACAATTCACACAACCTTTCCCTAGAGAATAGGGCTTTGGATGCCACTGAGAAAACCCACTTAAGGCTAAGTGATATTCATCTTGTGATATGACTCACACAAGAAGGGCTTGGAATGTAACTCACTAAAGTATTTGAAAAAGGAATCACTCTAATTTTGAAATTAGCAAAAGTTATTTTGTATTCAAACTCTAGTTTTTAAAACATAAGCATTAGGTGGCTTACAAATCATACCAATTACAAATCATAAAATAGGAAACAATAAAATTGGAAACACACTAAATATTCAGTCCTAATTGGCCGATTAGTAGAATATAGTTTTATTAACTTTCTAAAGCTATTATTTTGGAAACTCCTTGCTGGCTAAAGAGCCACGAAATGGTGACTAGGATGACAGCTTCTTTCCTTCAAAATTTGACACTTGGATGATTGCCAAATTGGTTGAACTTTGACCACTTGCTTAGTTGATTTTAGTAAGTTTCCATAACTCTTTTTCCATTGGTCTTTCTTGCCTTTCAAGTGAATCTCCTTGGGCCACATTCCATTGCTTTAGGGGCATGGGCCCTCTTTGACTTTCTTGAGTTGGTTGCTCCTTTATTTGGGTCTTTAATGAATTATCTTTCAAATGGATATAAAGGCATGAGTTGATAAGGTCATTTTCCCTTGTCTTTGTGAATGAACCTAGTAGTCCATCATCCTCTCTGAGTTTTTAAGGATTTGACCCCAAATCTTCTTTCTTTGATATGAATAAGGTAGTCTTTAACTTACCTTCCTTTATTTCTTCACAATCCTTGGCTACTTGTTTTGGTGGAAGTGTTGTTAGCTTGACTATCTTTCTATGGAGCTTGAATGAGTAACAATTAGTGAAGCCATCATGCATAGTTTTTCAATGATATTGCCATGGTCATAAGAACCACATCACATAGTATCATGTCTGAAATTCCCAATAGAGAACTCGATTGAAGCTTGCTTACTAATCTTGATGCCTTCTTTGTCGGTCAACCAATGTATCTTGTAAGGAGTTGGATGCATGGTTGTTGCTATGTCCAATTTGCTAATTAGATCTGTAGAAACAACATTAGCACAACTTCTTTCATCAATGATTAGAGAGCAAACTTTGTCTTTGACCTCACAATGGCTATGGAAAATGTTTTCCCTTTGACCATCGTCGAAGCTTGCATTAGTAGTGAGTACCTTTTGAATGATCATAAGGAGGGGACCCTTGTGAGCATATATTGTTTCAACTTGTTCTTCCTCCTTGTGTGTTTCTTGTTTCTTGCCTTCATCTTAACTCTCAACCTTATTAGTGACTTCTTTTCGTACCATCACTTTCATATTTCAACATTGTCGGGAATGGTTTTCTATTCCAAGGCATTTGAAACATTTACTCTCTCTTGTTTTTGGCTGGGGTGCTTCCATAGATAGCTCCTTATCATCACTTGTCTTTGTGGTAGCACTTTTCATCTTTATACCTTTGTCGTGAAGCTTAGGTGATGGGTTGGAAAAGCTTGTATTTCTTTGAGGGAGTCGGTTAGCCTTCTCCAAAGTGGTGTAAGGTTGTAGTTCAATAATGTCACTAATGTCATAGTGAAGTCCTTGGATGAATCTTGCAATTGTTTAGTCTACCGGCTCTTGCACATTACACCTTGTTTGTAAAGCTTCAAATTTGGAAATATATTCGTCGACGGTGGCAAACCCTTGCTTGAGGCTTTGGAATTGATAATAGAGCTCTTGAGGATAGTTGCTGGGAATGAACTTCTCATCCATAAGCCTTTTTAATAGTATCCAAGTCTGAATTTCTTCGCCTCCTTGTCTTCTCTTTGTGCTTATGCTACTCCACCATATGCTTCCATAACCGGTGAATCCGATTGTAACTAGTTGCATCCTCTTGAGTTCCATGAGTTTGTAGCATTCGAATATCCTTTTCACTTGTCTCTTCCACTCCATATAATCGTGTCTGTTGCATAATCTGTTGAACGGTGGGATGGATACCTTGACAAGATTTATGTCGTCTCTTTGTGTTGGTCTGCCCTAGCGATGGAAATCTTCATAATTGGTGCTCTCTCTTGCAAAGTTTCCTTCATTATTGGGGAGGTGGTGACGCTCTCGTTGTTGATTTTAGGCCATCATGAGTTGTGCCACTTGTGCTTGAAGTGTTCTAATTTGCTCTATCATGTTTACATCGGTTTGTGATGATGATGATGGCTCAGTGTTTGGAATGATATTTGCCTCATCGTTGTGTGTCACTTTGGACGCCCCTAGTGTCATCATGGAGAAATTTTTTTTATTCGGATATGTTTTAGCTCTGATATCAAATGATTCACCAACAGAAGGGGATTATAATATAACCTGAAAATATGATGTTGAAGTGTTGAAGTTTGGTATGTTTTGAATCAACCTTAGGATGCTTCGTTTTGAACTAGATGTAGTAGGGCAGTCAAGGCTTTCAGTTGAGTATCGCATCTTAAAAGACAGACAGTAGCGTTCTGGAAGAATTCAGTTGATGTTCTGGTCGTGGCGAGGTTGAAGTTCTGCGTTCAAAAATTAGTAGAATTTAACAGATCCATCCCCTTTTTTTGCAGTCGAGTTACGGTTGCAAGAATAGGTCAAATGATGCGACGAAAAAATATGACAACAACGATTTTTGAAGAGGGGTCAAAGTTGCGGACGAAGCAGCGGTCAAGTTATTTGACCGAATCTCCACTTTCCTTAATTTGGCTAAAATTCACTTTAGGAAAGTGAACTTTGAATGTGCATAACTTCTTCATCTTAGATCATTTTGATATAAAATTCAAACCACTTCTTCTTAAATGAATAAGGAAAAGAAGCCTTCAAGAGTTTGGAAATATTTCTCCAGAATTAGGAAATATGCTGAAAACGCTCCAGGTGGTTGAATTTTGAAAAGTAGGACAGCTTGCACGCCCTTTTGAGGACTTTGTGGATGGATGCTTGATGGATGATTGTACAACACTTCACACAACCTTTCCCTAGAGAGTAAGGCTGGAGATGCCATTGAGAAAACCCACTTAATCCTATGTGAGATTCATCTTGTGATATAACTCACACAAGAAGAGCTTGGGATGTAACTCACCAAAAGGTTTGAAAAAAGAATCACTCCAATTTCGAAATTAGCAAAAACTATTTTATATTCAAACTCCAGTTGTTAAAACCTAAGCATTAGGTGGCTTTATATAGCCAATTAGAAAGCATAAAATAGAAAACAATAAAATAGGAAACACACTATATATTTAGTCATAATTGGTCGATTAGTAGACTATAGTTTTAGTAACTTTGTAAAGCTATTATTCTGGCAAGTCTTTGCTTGCTAAAGGGCCACGAAATGGTGACTAGGATGACAAATTCTTTCCTTCAAAATTCGCCACTTGGATGGTTGCCAAATTGGTTGAATTTTGATCACTTGCTTCGTTGATTTTAGTAGGTTTCCATAACTTTTTTTCTATTGGTCTTTCTTACCCTTCAAGTGAATCTCCTTGGGCTTCTTTTCATTGCTTTAAGGGTGTGGGCCTTCTTTGACTTCCTTGAGTTGGTTGCTCTTTTATTTGAGTCTTTGATGAGTTATCTTTCAAATGGATAGAAATGCATGAGTTGATAAGGCCTTGGTCCCTTGTCTTTATAAATGGACCTAGTAGTCCATCAAAAGTTGTATGACATCCATCGTCTCACATAGACTTCTCATTTTTCCTAGTTAATTATGTTAGAGGCATAGCAATGGAAAATGTTTTTTTTTTCAGAAACCGACGATAATAACCAGCCAAACCCAAGAAACTTCTTACCTCAGTGACGTTTTTGTGTGGCTTCCAATCTAACATAGTCTCGACCATAGTAGATCCATTGATATGTCATCTTGAGAAGTAACATGACTTAAAAATTTTACCCTAGTTATCCAAAAGTTGCACTTTTCCCGCTTCGCATATAACTACTGTTCACACAATGTTTTTAAAATAATTTTTATGTGTTCCATATATTCGTTTTGAGTCTTCGAATATATTAAAATGTCATCGATAAAAATCACCATGAAATTGTCAAGATAGGGTCAAAAAACTCTATTCATAAAGTCCATGAATGATGTTGGCACATTAGTTAATCCAAAAGGAAACACTAAAAAGTCAAATGTCCATAACGAGTCCTAAATACGATTTTAGGGATATCCACCTCATGAATTTTCATCTGGTGATATCCTGGTCTCAAATCAATCTTTGAGAAATATTTACACCCTCCCAGCAGATCAAATAAGACGTTAATCCTAGGCAACAGGTATTTTTTCTTAACTGTTGGTTGATTTAACTTCTGGTAATCAATACATGGGCGTAACGAACCTTCCTATTTCTTTGCAAACAAAACTAGTGCACCCCAAGGTGAAGTACTATTCCGAATAAAATCTTTGTGCACTAAATCATTCAACTGAGTTCTCAACTCATTTAGTTCAGTAAGAGTCATGTGGTACAGAGCAATAGAAATCAAAGTAGTACTGGGACCTAAATCGACTCAATCTCACAATCATGTGGTAACCTAGGTAGATCCTTAAGAAAAAGATCGAGATGATCACAAACTATCCATATTTTAGAATTCTATCTAACCGTAACAAGATCACTACTAATTGCAAAGATAATCTCGTAGATCTCCAATCTCCTCCAACCACCAAGATAGGCTCGAAGAATAGAATCAATATGGTTTACATGATTATCATACAAATGCTCTAAAACCTTTCCATTTTGTAACAAAAGGGTTACTTTTCTTTGGTGATAGTCTTTGCTTTATAATAATTCAATCAATCTATACCTAGGATTATGTCAAACTGATCCATAGATATTATAATAAGATAAATAGATAGTTCGCGCCCAGACACAATAAGGGTAGCAGACTGAACAAAGGAAACTATTTTATAATTCTTATCCATAGGGATACTTAAAATCAAAGGAGTTGTAACAACTTGGATTCTTACTTATCTTGGAAATATGTTTCAATTTAAAAATTTGTAAAATGACAAAAAATGTTGTGTTAAAGATCTTAAAATTAGAGTGCCCAAAATCTGATCGTTACCAACTTACTACAACAATCTATTAAATCAGGGAAAAACTATGATTAATAAATTTAGCGGAAACGTAATTTAAATCATTTCTTAAGGCATTAATTTAAAATTAAAGTTTAAGCTTCCAAAATGAAGTCTACATAAAGTCTCGAATAAATACTCGAATAAGGTTTAAAAAGGGTAATTTAACGTTCGTAAAACAACCTGACGTTAGCCCTTACAAAATTACTCTTTCCTTTCTCACTTGATGTCGTACTACTACTCGGGACACGTCTCCTCCTGATATGTCGTAGGCTCCACTGGTAAGGCTTCCTTTGCTCCTTGCAAGATCACTTCATTACCTACACCACAGTAAGGATGTGAGCTTTTGCCCAGTAAGGAAATGGGGTAATATAAATGCTTATGACTCTCTTTTAGTTTGTCTTGGAATGGGGGCCACCCAGACCAATATTTTCTTATGTATTTTGTTCATTACTCGTACATCGACTTGGAGATTAGGAGAATCCGTGGCGGGAGAGTAGATCTTTGTCGGCTTCAGCCACCTGGGGTAGACAGTCTCGCAGTCCCGATAAGGGAAAGGTAATGTCCCACCTGGAGTAGATCTTTGTCGGCTTCAGCCACCTGGGGTAGACAATAATGAAGTAGAATACAACACGCAAGAGAAATGAAGACATATCTATGCATTTATGCAAGACATCTATAAAAGAAACACACGATATTCACCAATCGAACAGTCTACTATAGAACATGTTGTTATAAAGTAAATGAAATGGCATTACGTATAACAATAACGTAGGAGTAAATCATACCCTTAACATCTAAATAAATGGATAATAGGGCATGCTTTTTATGCTAGGAAAAATAACATCGGCATATGACAATGGAACTCTTCATGCTCAATAAAATGACTAACAGTACATACTTTTATACGAGGGAAACAGTAGCAAGTAGGATCCAATTAATCAGCGAAATGTGCTTGATAACTACTAATGTATAGCAGCAAGGTATCGCAAATGTTCGTAGAGAAATATCGAGAACAAAACAAAAAAAAATCATGCTTTTATTTGACTATTCAGCGGTAAGATGCGAACATCTAAGCATGCTTTTAATCGAATATGACAGCGAAAAATAAAAACATCTAAGCATGCTTCCAATCGAATATAACAGCAGGTATTACGAACAACTAAGCATGCTCCTAATTGAATGTAACAGTAGAAAAATACGAACATTTGAGCATGTTTCCAATCGAATATAATGGCAGGAAATACGAACAACTAAGCATGCTTTTATATGGTGCTAATGACAACGAGAATACAACTATTTAGCACAATGATAACATGCTTCCATACTGTAATGATGACAATGATAACGAAACAACGAAATCATGCTTTGAATTTGATTATAAAAATAGTGAAACATTGAAGCGGAACCGCCAACATGGCTTTAAATCAACTAATACAGCAACATATAATCACTGGTTAAGAGCAAATCGTATGTGTTTCTAAATACTGGCAGTAAATCTGAACTAAGACAGCCAAATAAACGATGCAAGCATGCTTCAATCTTTGACTGTGATCATTAAACGCGACAGTAAGTAAAACATGACCATATTATATGAAAATCTGATAGTGAACTAAGGGATATGACAACAGTAATGAACAACAGAACAAGCCCATTACAGAACATAGCACTTTTGCACGAAACAAGCAAGAGGCAATATAAACCCAAGTTTTAGGAAATTAAACAAATTATCTATCAGGACCCAAGTAACAAAGTAGCATTCTATGAAGATATTAAAGTACTCAGAGAAACTGAATAGTAGAACAGGTGATAAAACTAAGAGTTCTCATGCAGTCATTTGTTCCTTTTGTTCATATTCATGTTTCATACATGGTTCCAACTACAAGACTTAGCATCAAGCACATTTTCAGTAAACGTAACCAACAAGATTTGTTGTAGGTTACATAGAAAGTAACTACAGAGGAAATCAATCACAAGATAAAGAGTAGAATAGTACAAAATATCACAGGGAACATTGGCAGCATTCATCTAACATATTTACAGGATATAAAAGAAAAACTAAATCAACACGACTCCCACACATTTTTACTTGGGTGTAGGGCCTCCACCTGGCCAAGACAACTCATTCCTTACCCTTGAAGACACTTCCTCACATGGCAGCTCTCCCTTCACTCCAAGCAGTAGCCCTCCAAAGTCCCTCCAGGAAGAACAATGAAGAAGGAGAAGGAGAAGAAGCTGAAGATGAAATAGGCTCACCTTGGGGGAACAAATTGTACTGTGGCAGGGGGGGCAAGCGACATTCTCTACTGGTCGGGATCGTGGGAGTGAGGTCGAGTGTTCTGTGTTTCTATTGGTTAAGCGTCACTTTCTCCTGATTTTAAATCAGTTATGTCGCTGTTCTAGGAGGATTCGAATGAGAGGATGCGTCCAAATTCTGCCTGTACCGTCTGAATTTAGAATTCAAACGCAAAATGACGTCTGAGATATCATTCTCAAGCGTTTGAAGTCGTCTAGAATTCGGACAGATTCACACTCACAACGTCCACCTGCCTCCGCATCGTCCAAAATCATTTGAAGTCGTCTAGAATTCAGATAGATTCAAACTTACAATGTCCACCTGCATCCTCGTCGTCCGAAATCATTCCAAGTCGTCCGAAAATACCAAAAATTCCATTTCCTTTACATTTTCAACTGGACTTTCATCCGAATTTAATTCGCACGAAATTACAAGTCACCACTTAACACGTTTAGAGATGAGTTGTATCATGAAATTTTATCTCCAAAGTTTGATTACATCACTCAACAAGAAAAGTTAGTATCGGGTTGTTATAGGAGTTCCTGATTTTTCAACTTCTAAACACATAACACGAGCAAGCATTACAAATATAAAAGAGTCTGTAGCTCTAACACGAAAAACCATTACAAATATAAAAGAGTGTGTAACTCTAGTATAAAACAACACATGCACTACAGTATTAAAGAAAGTGTACCTTTAATAACACCCCGACTAGTTTGATTAGGAACCTTAGACCCTGTAACTGCATATGTCTTGCCAATCATTTTTTCCTTTCCTTTCTTGTTTCCACCCAAGCCACTTCTAGATGAACTAGGGACTGATCCAACAACATAACTAGAAGATCCCACAGGAGTGAGACTAGAAGTGAAACTCTGCTAATAACCAAGAAGCCTCAAAAATTTGATTCCAACAGGGTAATATTGATGTTGATACAGTGGCCTATAGATAACTGGCTGTGAAGAATTAAAAGCTTAAGATCTAGAATAATTACATGGCCCTTGCCTAGAAAACCCTCAGCTAGCCCCAAATCTAAGTCTATAAGATGACGTTTGTGTAGGTGCAAAATTTGCTTGAGTCGGTCTCTGATTCATTTGGCAGTTCTTCTTCAAATGCCCAGGTTGCCCACAAGTATGATAGATATAAGGGTCTGAATGCCTAGCAGCATAAGGTGTCCTACTAAACTGACCACTAACTATGCTCTCAGTATATCCACCTTTGCTTGAACCCTTTCTCTGATTTTTCATGGTCATTTACCTCCCACTAACTGTTCTTTATTCCCTCTTTTCCCTTATAAACACCAAACTACTCTTCTAGATTAGCCTCAACTTGTTGAGTAGCAGCAACAACCTTTGATAAGAAGCTAAATTCAAACGTAGATAGCTGGTGTTGAATCTTAGGTCTCAATCCCATTCTAAATTTCACTCTTTTGTCTCCTAAGTCCATGCCTCTGATATATTGGGAAAATTCTATGAATTTAGCATAATATTCCAACACTATTAGACTTTCATGTTCCAAGTTATGATAGGCAATAATCATGTTCTGTTAATGTCTCGCATTGTAGTAGTTATCTCTGAAGATGGATTCAAATTGATTCCAGGTCATCATCTCTACTAGATAATCCAATCTTAGTGATTTCCACCAGACCTCAGTCTTTTTTTCAAAATAGAACATTGCAAATCGAACCCAGTACTCTATTGCAACTCCAATAGCCATCAAATTTTTATGCATCATTCTTAATCAATTTTCAGCATCTTGAGGATCGACACTACTTGTAAACAATGGTGGGTTTTAAAGGCCCGAGTTGCATAAAGAAATTCATGCGACACATTTCTAGGTCTTGACTACTAGTATCTCTTGAAAAACTTTGTAGCACATCTCTCAAGGCTATAATAAGTTAATTGACTGTGACTCAGTCAGTGTGCATAGTAGGAGCTACAGGAATACGATTTCTATGAGCGCTTGTAGGAGACATTTTTTAGAATCTAAAAATAATTCACGGTATAAGTTAGAATTCAAACTTAAGCATAATATTTATGATTTTTCTATATTATTTCAAACTATCCATTTTATTGAATGTCACTTTTCAAGATGGGAACTTAGCTCTGATACCATAATTTCTGTTACATCCCAAAGGGGACTCGTGACAAAATGGGGAACAACCACACCCAAAAATGGACCGAATAGTCTAACACGCACCTGATGTGCCATGGATTTCCTCTATTCACAATCAAGCATGGAGGTTTTGTAACAATATTTTTAGTATTTATTTTGTATGTGTTCAAAGAGGAAAGATGATGAATTGCATTCATCAAACATCCAAATATGTCATGGTGTTATTAAAAATAAAATATAAGTGGAAGTTCAAGTACAAGTTTAGGGGAAATGTGAAGCTACCCAAAACTGCCAACAATTTGACCTCTATGAAGTATTTGTTATTTTTGGCAACCTTTAAGATCTCATATAAAAATGTAAAATTCATATTATTTGTAGCTGACTTTCCAAGCTTTTTAGAATTGACATTTTTATTAAATGTGAAGATCATTTGCTATGTCAAAGGAGTTTTAAATAGAGAGTTTAAACTCTGGCAAAGAAGCCCGACCATCCTTAGTTGGAGTTGAAGCCAATCTACTTGAAGTATGACTTTGAGGATAATCAACTAGAGGAGAGATGTTTCAAGATGCTCTACAAGGCCAAGAAGGTAGATTAGAATCAATTTATTGCATTTTTGGATTTTATTTGATGTAATGGATAATGTTTGTTTTTGGATGTTCTCGGCTAGACTTCAAATAACCAAGGGCTTTTTTGTTTGTTTTGTTTTGAAGGACAATTTTGTGATTTTGTTATTAGGCTTACCCTAATTTGAGGTGTGGGGGAGGGGGGTATTTATTCCCTCTTTAGGGCTTGTCCTAATTAGTTTTTAACGTTGAGAAAATAGTTCATTCTAACTTGTGGAGTTCCCTCCCAAAACCACGTCCCTTTTTTTGTGGTACCTATCCGATCAAGTGTGTAAGTATCAATTGATTCACTGTTGTTCTTGACTTATCTTGAGGTGAATCTCTTACACTAGTTCCTTTAACTACTTCATTTCAAAGGTGGAAGTCCAAAGAGAAGGGTTAGAAAACCTAATGCAACCCAAGTTGGAGTGGCTTCCTTGTGGAGTCCGTTTGAAGTCAAAAGGTGCAACCATAGAACCTTTTCAGACTAGCTAGCAATAGTTCATGCATAACTTTTTTGTCTGAGCAAATTTGATTCTAACTTTGGGAGGGTTATTTTCATACATTCAAAAAGTTGTGTGGTTAAATTTTTGTGCAATTTGGACAGGAAAATTTTGGCTTGTGATTCTTCCCTTTCTGGATTAGAAACTGTCATATTTGTACCCTTTTGGGCAGTCATTTTTGCAATCGTATATCTCAGTCTCTGGTTGAAACTTTTGCATGATTTGTGGTTCAATTTTTATGCTAATTGGATAACAAACGAGTAATTTACATAATATGGAAATTGGTATTCTATTTTCTCTAGCCGTGTAAATGGCAGCCTCAAGAGATTCTTCCAAGTTTCACATCCCTTGGTGCATCAACACCTTAATCCAAAATTAGCAGTGGAAGATAAAAATTTAACTTATAAACCAGACTAAAAGTATATGTCCAACATGACATTCAAATAGGGTGAAATAATAAGTTATACTTTATGAGAAAATAATGTAAAATACAAACTAAGGTACATAACTCACTAAAAGTTTTCTAAGTCTCTCAAGATAAATAAAGTAAAATATCTTGCTCAGGGAAGTCTCCAAAATCTATTATTGTGGCGGCAACTAGGGATCAACTTGATTATTTCTTGAAAGGAGAAATCAATTTGTGGTGAATCAACTCAACTTAATAGGGATTAAATTTTACATTTAACATTTAAAATTATAGGAAGACGTGATCTATAGGATTGGTGCACGCCTATAGAGTAAGGGGGGTGGTGAATTATGAGTGCTAACTTTTTCGTATGATAATTTAATCTAAATTCCCTAGGTAATTTATCAAAATATTAAATGAGCAAACAAACAAAAATATAAGAGAGATAAGGGAAAGAGAGTTGACACTTATGTTGTTCACGTAGTTCGACAACCTCGGCCTACATTTGCACTCCAAACTTTCCACTTGGAGATCCTTAATCGCCCAACCTCCCGGTTGGCGATGATTGACACGAGTGTCAACCAAACTTTTCATAGACTATTCTCAGGGTGTCACCCTCTAGATTGATCTTCACGAGCGTCAATCTAGCTTTTCAATGTTTGAGAATAAAGAAAATAAGAAAACAAAGATTCCTAACTCTCCCAAATATAATTCTCACGTTTGAGAGTAAGGAAAGTTAAGATTTACACTCTTTTAATAAATTGGAATCGAGTATAAAATTTGGTAGAGCTTCGCCTCGATTCTCATTCCATTGTCTTAAGCTTCAGAGAGTCTTGTATATATAGACTCTGTGAAATCAGTCAACCATTTCCAATTTGGTCGACTGCCTCTTGATCGTTGGAACTAGCCGTTGCGTTATCCAGTTATATCGGTTGAGCAATTTCTTGATTCTGGTCGACTGTTTTCTTCACGTTTAGCTCTTCACTTGACTCTGTCCATTTTGCGATCGATCACCGCGACCACCTGCTCGACCGCTTCGTCAGCCACATGAATAACAAGCAATTTGTTTAATGTTGTGGTCAACCAATTCTTCTTTGATCGACCGCTTCCTCAACCACAGAACTGATAAGCAATCTATTTTGACTTGTGATTGATCAACTGGTCGACCAGTTCTTCATGCAAAAAATTTTGGTCTACCTTTTCCTCCAAAATTGCACTTCTTGAAATCTCTAAATTCCAATATTCATACTTCAAGCTACAAGGACTTAGGTAAATACATTAGTAGATAATAATACCCGTATTAAGGGTATTTTCAATGAATAATAATAACGTATTTACACGATTCATAATTAACAACTTAATTACACAATAATATCGTCATTATCAAAACACATAACCTAATGCAAATTAGGCCAACAGGGATCATGCCAAAAAATTATTTTAATTCAACTCGATAAATGAAGAATATAAAAATGAGCAATAGTGCAAAAAATTTTTTTAATAATGGTTATACTTAGGCGATTGCAAACAAATCTTGATTAGGTTTAGGGTTTTGCACCCAGAGGCATGATACATACAACTGTCTCATTACTTTTGTTAACAACAATGATGCGTAAATGTAAATATAAACAAAATTGAACTAAACAGTGAATTAGAAGTGTTTCAAAAAAATAATACCTTTTACATAATCCAATGTACCATATAGAGACATGTCATTTAATACAAGAGTATGTCAAAAATTTGATTTAGTAAACAACTTATGATGAACATAAATAGCTCTTACCTCAAATTTGAGCCAGCCAATACCAAAGCCCAACCAAAAATGACTCACTGAACATCAATAACAAGTCTGAGAACTTCATAAGTTTTGGAATTGGGAGATGTACTCTTCCGTCAAACTAGCCCTGTCGGCGTCAACTTTCCAACATCGATGTCCCACTCTAATTCCTTAAATAATTTAATTTCACTGATTAATTATTAACTTGTGAAGGAAGAGAATAGGGAGATCAAAATTTTGAGGCTTACCTTGGTGGAGAACGAGAATGACACATGTTGGAAAACACATCACCCTCACATCCCTGGCCTGCCGGGTAAGACAGAATCAAAGAGCGAGAAGGAGAGAAGAGTGCGGGTTCGACCTCCCCCACTAATTTTTAA
This sequence comes from Begonia loranthoides, assembly GCA_022433065.1. Lineage (NCBI taxonomy): Eukaryota > Viridiplantae > Streptophyta > Magnoliopsida > Cucurbitales > Begoniaceae > Begonia > Begonia loranthoides. Next base: position 15,777,002 of record CM039481.1, read on the forward strand.
AATTAAATTTATTTTTTATTTTTTATTTTTAAAATGGGCTAGATATAACAATAATAATATATTTTTTTCATTGGATAAATACGAAAGAAAAAAGATAGAAAATGGAGGGTACAATAGAGAAAATTTTCAAGATCTGGTACAAATTACATTTAAAAGAAATAATTTCACACCTCACTCATATCCAATGAGATGTTTTCACTCATTCTTTGTCTTCGATCTAAGAATATTGGTTTTATGGGTGTTTGAAGCATTTTCACTTTGCATGTTAACATGGCAAAAATCTCCGACATTGGTGGTCGCAGATTAGCGTGTGGTTGTAAGCATAGAAATGCTACATGAATTGCGTGCATAATATCATTCTCTACCGATGACCCTTCTTCCTTCAATCGTGGATCAACCAAATCGCCTAGCGTCATTCTCTCGTAAAGCTTCCATGCCTGTATTACCTCATTATCAAATAAATTGGTAAAATAAAATTGTATTTTTAAAGGAAGAGAATGAATAATTAGTATAAAAAATATTTAACATTTAAATCCTTCCACTACAGAAAAACGTTTATCTCATTACAAATAAAATAAAAGAGTATTTCTAGTAATGTTCTTCATAAATTAATGTATTTCTAGTAATATTTAACATTTAAATCCTTCCACGACATGTGATTATGAACATAGCGATTTTTTTATCTTACAATATGTAAAGTTTAGTAGTTTTACCTAAGTTATTAAAGCATAAATGGATTAATATTATTATATGTGTGTGTTGATGATATCTCGTTCGCACAATGTAGTATAACTTCAAAAAAGTAAAATTGCATAATCTGACAAAGAAAAGACAATTAGATGGATATAACTATGATATCTAGTAGAAAATCTATACATTTTATATGACTAAGAGGTCATGCAGTGACTTGAACATGACAACACCTCTCAACATCATCATGATCTTGAGGCCTACCAAAATTGATCAACGGAACACAGATGTACATGCTTTACTATGTTATGCAACATGCACAATAATTTGATTGATTAGTTTGAGGGGTATATAACAACTAATGCAATGTGAACTACATTAAAGGATAAGTATGAAGTGTCGGAACGAGGAAAATGGATTTTAGAGAAGAAAAAATAAAGAGATGAGAGAACTAGGAAAATTTTTCCTCAATTGTTATTGGCTATTTGCTTGATATAAAATGCCTAAACTCATCTCCTATTTATAGGATTATTTGGTACATGTATAAAACAATATATGAACCCCTTATTTAATCTAATATATGTAGTAGTATATAATGCATCTTCTAGTTGCATGAACTATCTATCAATGAACTATACAAGTATATGAACCAATGTACCTATACATACATAAATGAGAATCTTCTAGATGAATTTTCACAAATGCATGAAACTTAACCAAAACTAAATTAAAAACATTCATTAACCAAAATATATTATTTGAATTAAGCTTGTAATTTCAACATGAAGCAACTTCTACCTTGATAATGTGTGAATGGACATTGAAGTTTGATGTACATAAGATACATTTTAACTACAAGACAAAGCAATATCTTAATCAATGTCAACGATGATGCACATTCTTAAAGGGGTAGAAAACTCCTTGAGCAATGAGCAAAAGGTCAAAGCTAGTATTTGTTTCTTACCTAACAACTAGGAGCACATGAAGATAAATATGACACTCATAACATTAAAATGTTTGATGATTTGTTGCGTCATTGAGTTAGAAGCTAAGTAGTTAGAAGTGACTAGAGTTAATTTAAAACCAGCTAGTTTATTAATGATAAATTTCACATGTAAAATTTTTTGCGTAATGTGTGGTTAATGCATTGAAAGATTAACCGATTTTGTCCCGTTGTGGTCATGTTGGAATTTTTGATCAAATGATCAAAATCACTAAAAGTTGATGTTACTGAGTGGTAAATAAATGAGTAAAATAAAGTTTGGTAAATGAAATTAGCCCAAAAATTGTTGGTGGGTAGCATTTGAAACGAATCAGAATTTGGAAATGATTATTAATATATAAAATATATATTATTATTAAATTAATTAATTTATTAAATAAAAGAAGAAAGGAGGAAGAAACCCTCACTTTCTTTAGCTGACACATGCAGAGAAGAGAAAACACAAGAGAGAGGAGAGATCAAACCGATGAGTTGGAAGTTTGAACAATGGATTTGAGTTCATATCATTCAGGCTATCAACTTTTGTGAAGGTAGTTGATGAGTAAATCCATTTCTCTTCTCCGATCTAGAATTTAAAGTTGGTTTATTGTTGACCTCATATTTGAGTTAGAAAGTCAAATCCAAGAGAGATTTCTTATTTATATTGGTAATATTGAAGTTTTTGTAGCATTATTTGTTTATGGAAGGCAAAAAATGAGAGAAACAATACACTTTTTTGTTGAGAAATAGTGCCAGAAAAGTCACCCTGGCCGACCTCTACATGAGTTTTTTCAATTGTAGATGACCCCACGTGTGTTGGTAACACACTTGTTGATTCACGATCGACCAAAAGCTACGTTGGTCGTCCATAGTAGTTGACCACAAATGTGGGTGCGATCGACTGCTACTGTACGATCTAGCACAAATGCAAGAGCTGTTGATTGGGCAATGAAGGTCGACCGCAACACTATTTTGGTCAACTACAAATTGGAAAGATTGTGCAAGAATCGTTCCTAGTTGACTGCATAAGATCCCTGGTCGACCGCACGGTATAAATTGTCAAGTTTTTAGAGTTGTTTATGCTTTAGTTTGGTTCCTAGTCCCAGTATAAGACCCTTCCACTTATCCCCTATGGTTACGTGATGGGAATTCTTTATTTTTGATATGATCCTATGATTGGACGAGTTCATAGACTTTGAACAAATTCCTAAAAAGGCAATTGCTCTAGCTCGAATGAAAGAACGCCAAAAAGGTAGAGATTTTATACTTTATGCACAACATTGCATGACATGGTTTTCAAAACATATTTTGTGGTTGTCATATATGAAAAATATGACCAGGACTGTTCAACAACACATCAGTTTTTATACTATATATATGTGTGTGTGTGTGTGTGTGTGTGTGAGTTTTACATGTTTACTTTATGAGCATGGTTTTCATGGTTTGGTATGATTCAGATATAGGAGGTGAAATTCTCTTGATACTTTGGATAGTTCGGTGCCAAAGTATCACGAGAATACCTTGATATATCTTCTATGGTGTGAAGTTGTTTTGTTTGCGGACTGTGCGGAAATATGGGAATAGGGCGGTGTTGACGCTCTCTTTTGGTTTCGAACCCCTAAACCTAATCAGGGTATGATTATATTAGGTTGTGTTGTCATTAACTGGTTTGTTGTCAACCCCTGTGAGAGGCTTGATCTTCATATTACACTCACAATACCTTCCTCAGGGCTCATGAGGCATGGCCATTCTTGGCTGCCTTTCTTTGGTAGGTTTATAAGGGATCCTTGTGCAACTTCCTTTTTCACGGACTCTCGTTTTGATTGAAGAAAAATGATGGAGGCTTATTTTATTATAGTCGACTATGTATCCAACTGAATTTCGATGAATTGCCATATCGGTGGCTTGTGGAGCCTGTTTTGAAAATAAATCATGTTTGGAATGATTTTAAAAGTTCATGCACGACACAATAATGTTTGATCATGGTTTTGTCAGGAAAATGAAAAACTAGTTTTACATGCATTGCATTTATTATAAGTTTCCCACTGAGTTAGTCAGTCATCCCAATGACCTCTCCCTCTAGGTAAAGGCAAGGTGAGTTAGCTAGTGGATGAAAAGGATTCCTTGGTTTTCCTTTTCTTTGAGTGTGTAGTTGTTTTTTCTGGTGATGACATTTGAGATTTTGGTATGCATTAAAATGTTTGGGCTCATGTTTTGATTACTGGATTGTACGCACAATATTGAATTTGGTTTAAGCTGTTATTTTCTTGTGGTCACTATGTGGACATGAGTTCATCTTGTGTGGGCTATGAATTTGATAGCTCGAATCTACTGTTGCGAATCAAACTTTGAGCTGGGTGATCAGGTTCTCTTTGATGATTAGGTTCTTTTTGAGGATCAGTTCAGTCAACCCGACATTTTTGTTAGGTCCGCATTTGGGTCGTGACAGTTAATAACTTGATCTTTTATAGCTAAGGAGAGTTGAAGTAAGATATTTAGATTAAGAAGCAAAAAATTCAACAATGTTCATCAGCAGAGAATAGATGATGGACTTGCACTAAGAAGAAAAGCAAGTTTAGTGTCTGATTCAATTGTGGAAAGGAAGGAAACTTTTCTAGGGATTGGACTAAGTTGAAAGAGGTAAATCCTAACCCACACTCACAGTTCGCTTATGTTTCTAGCTTGCGGTTGCTTTCATCTATTGGTTGGATTTTTTATTTTGAGAAACCAAACATGCAGCTAAAGAGGGATTTAGTTACATGAAGTATCATTGAATACGAGTGTGCAGCAAAAACAAAAATTGTGAGGAATGGAGATAGTGTGTTCGTGCTAGGCATTGAAATCTATAAGCTTGATTTATGTGGTGGTCGCACTCTATTGATCTATAAAGTACCCAATTCTCACTCTATTGCTTCATATAGTATCATCAAATACCAATGTGAAGCAAAAACAATAGTGAGGAATGGAGATGTTGTACTAGTGCTTGGAATTCAAACCTATAATCTTGATTTACATGTCTGTCACTCTATTGTTACCTTGCCTGCATGCAAACACAATCTAGTGGAAAGTCAACAATAAAATCTTTGAAAAATGTAAACAGAGCTTTTTGCATTGTAACTCCTTCACATAGACATATGTGGTCCAATGAGTGTAAGGGCGAGACATGGTGCTCTTATGTCATCAAATTTGTAGATGACTTTACATTGCAAGGTTATATCTATTTGAACTCCCTTAATTTAGAAGCATCGTATTGCTTCAAACATTTTATGACGTTGGAAGAGAGTAAAAAGAGACAACAATAAAAGTTTTTAATTTTTATCATGGACGCAAATATCGATCATAACATCATATAAGGCTTGGTGATAAAAAAAATGTATCTAAATAGTTGGCATTCCAAATGCTTGTTAACAAAATGTCGAGAGAGAGAAAAAATCACATTCGCTCTTGGAATTGATTCAATCGACCATGGTGTAAGCCAAACTCCCAATATTTATTTATTATTGGAGGTGTGCATTTACACTTCAAATCAGTTCTTTTTACACCACATCAGCATTGAACAAGCAATAAGCATGCTTTGGATCTTTTGAGACCTTAGATCAGCTGACTTTGTATACACTAGTTCTCATAATTATATAAAGTTAGGCCCTCAAGCATGTAAATGCGTCATCACTATATACTCTAATAAATCAAAGAGATATGTGGTACAATAAATGAATGAAAGTGTAATAGAAGTGAAGTCACAAAATTTTGATTTCCTTGAAGATGATTTCTTTAAGATGAGAGAAGTGGATCATGTCATTGGGTTACATAAAATGGTTGAACCAAACGAAGATGCTTTAGATTCTATTATAGAAAATGAGAGTGAGTTACATCCTAGTGGCAATGTCCTAATCAAAGATGATTTCTCTGATGAACTTATTTCTAAGAGTGTATGTGAAAACATTTTTTTGTCGGCATTTTGAGATTGAAGAAGAATCATTCATGTGAGATTTATAAGATGATGATGTGTCTAGATCTTATATAGAGACTCTCTTGTCTTCATTTTTTAGAAAATGGAAGATTGCAATGATTGACGAGATGAAGTCTATGAAAAGAATAATGTTTTGGAGTTAATTGATCTTCCATTTGGTAGAAATACTATTGCAAATAAATGAGTTCTCAAAGTAATATACATAAGGCTTGACTAGTGGCACTAGGTTACACCAAATGAGAAGAACCAGATTTTGGTTGACTAGCTTATAAGAGCAATTGATAGGAAAAAATATAGATTGCAATACAGTTTCAAAGAACCTAGTTCAATCAATCAAACAGATGAAGTAGTTGAATGCAGAAATGACAGAGTGCATTCGATTTGAGGCCTTTGGTTCACTTATCAAAGAAGCAGGTCATCCATAACTTTGAGAAGTGGTCAACCAAACCTAAAAGGAAGTTGACCATCCAAGGCTCATCGGTTGTTGAGATCAAATGTACAGTCGTCCAATCAAATTTAAATTAAGTTGTAACAGTGACAAGGTGATCGACCAAATGTTAAAGTTGTTAGGATAAGCTTTAATGGTCATCTTGCTGTCAAGCAAATACTAGATGAGGTTTATCCCCAACTCAGACACTCATTTATCGTACAACTGCCAAATGTTTTAGCAAATTTTTTGAGATATTGTTTTGCACACAAATTCAAAGCATTCTACACTAACTCTCTCAATCCTCACACTTGCAAAAGTTTCTCGTGAGAACAAGTTTCACTTTTCGTGTTCCAAAATCATCATCTTAATTTGTTTAAGTTTGAGAAAGGGTTGTAACCATAGAAAAGTTATAAATGTTCAATTGATATCTGAAGTTCAATCAAGTATAACAATTTTAGTGGAATCAAATTTTCAAGGAGAAGCATTAGAGCATGGAAGTAGACAATTTGCCAAAACCGTGTTAACAAATTTGTGTTGGCTTCTCTCTCCCTACTTTTACTACTTAGTTTTTAATATTGTCTTTATTGTTGATTGAGTAATTATATGGAAATAGAGAGATTAACTTAACACATTTAACTAAAGAAAAATTTTTGAAATAATTTTTGAAAAAGTTTAATGATGTTTAGTTATATATGTTAGAGGATTTTAGCATTTTTGCTCATGAAAGTTAAGTGAGGTACAATTTTTGGGTTTTAGAGATCTAGAATTCATAGATTTTAGGATAGGCATCACAACCTTATTTCGTGGATGCCACGACATCATTGCTGATTTTGATGGGCACGACAACACTAGGTAGAGGGTGTCGGGACCAAGATGAAGATCATGGCCAATTTTGCAACCTTTCTTCTTTGAAGTCACAATGCTAAACCCTCAATCTTGAAACATGAAATTTCAGATGAATTTAAGGCAAAAGATCCATTCTAGGCTTACCATTGTGAAGTTCAGTAACATTTCCAAGGTTATAGCTACGGCTCAGCGTGTTGAAGTTGATCTAGATGAATTCTTTGGCGAGAACAAGGGGAAAGCAAAGAAAGACCAGCAGATGGGAGAAATAATGGCTAAGAAGGACCAGAAGAAAGGTTAGAACCATGAAAGTTGCCCTTAGGGAAGCCCTCGTAATCAATCTAGTGGACCACCTTATGTTAGTGGGCGTTTAGGGCCTTAAGTTTGTCATATTTGTGGTCAGTTTAGTCACTTGAAGAGGAATTGCCTAGCAAATCAGAGATATTTTGAACCTAACTCAGCCCCTATTCAATCATTTTCCCCTAGATTTGTTTTTGTAGCTAGCCAAAGATTTTTTGAACAAGGGCAACATACTTATTATGGGCTCCAAGCATTTACTCCCTTGAAGTCTACTAGTTATAGGCCGCCTTTCTACCATTAGTATCAAGTAGTTGGTACTAAATTTTAGAGGTCTGTTGGGTACTAGAAGAGTTTTGTCTCTAATCCCACTCCTTCATAATCTTCTAGAGAGCTTGCATGACCCATTCCTTGTACGTCTAGGGGTGGTTATGGAGGTGGTAGAAAAGAGAAGAAGAAAATGACAGGTCAGACTTATGCAGTTACTAGATCGAAGGCCCTCAATCTATTTGGCCAGGGTGTCATTGATGGTATGATCCCTATCTTTTCTACTACTGCGCATGTATTACTTGATACTAGTGCGACCCATTCATTTATTTTTACATTATTTGCTCATATTTTGGGCTTGACTATAGAGATGCTAGAATAAGAGTCACACAATGAATTTTATTGTCAAATTTGTCGCTCTTATTATTTGTTAGCACAATTTATCCATTGATTTAATTGTGATACCTATGGATCAATTTGATGTCAACTTAGGTATGGATTGACTAAACAATTATAAAGCTAAAATTAACTATCATCGAAAGACTATAACCCTTATGCTAGAAGATGAATGAATCTTGGTATATTCTTGTGGTACCTATATATTCGTTGTAGATTCTATTTTACGAGCTAATTTGTGTGGTCGATGAAATTGATCCACTACAAGAGTGTTTTTTCTATTAGTAGTGACCACATTTTGGTTAAGCAGAAATTATAGCTGTTGATAGTCTCTAATTTTTCAGATGTTTTTCCCAAGGATCTGCTTGGATTTCCACCCAACCGCGAAATTGATTTTTGTATTAATTTAGTTCTTGAAATGATTTCAATTTCTATTGCCTCGTGTCGTATGGCTCCTACTTGGTTGAATAAGTTGAGGACTTGGCTGAATGATTTATTACAGAAGTTATTCATTCGCTATAGTACTTTGCCTTGGGGTGTAACCGTTTTATTTGAGAAGAAGCAAGTTGGTTCACTTTGCTTATGTATTGATTACCAAAAATTGAATCATGTGACAATCAAGAACAAATACTTGTTACCGAGGATTGATGATTCATTTGATCAACTTGGTGACTCTATGTTTATTTTGAAAATTGATATGAGATCGAGATACCACTAGTTAAAAATCCATGAAGATATTCCCAAAAAGACTTTCTGAATCGATATGAGCACTTTGATTTTTTTTTTTGCTTCCGTTCAAGCTGACTAATGCGCTAGTTGCCTTTATGGATTTTATGAATCGAGTCTTTCGACCTTATCTTGACCAGTTTTTGGTGGTGTTTATAGATGATATTATTACATATTCAAATTCTCGTGATGAGTATATAGAGCATCTACAAATTATTTTGCAGATGTTGCGCAAGCATCATTTGTATGCTAAGCGAGAAAAGTGTATTTTGTGGATAACTAGTGCAATTTTTGGGCCATGTAATTTATTAGAATGGCATATCGGTAGATTAGGCCAAAATTGAGGTTGTGTTGATTGGAAGCCACCCAAGAATGTTATTGAGGTATGCAGTTTCTTGGACTTGCCTGGATATTTTCGCCAATTCATGAAATTTTTTTTCTTCTATTGCCTTGCCGTTAACACAATAGAAAGAATGTTAAATTTATTTGGGATGACAAATGCTAGACAACTTTCGAATAGCTAAAGTATAGATTAACTAATGTGCCTATTTTGGTTGTACCTAATGATTATATGTCGTGTATATTGATACATCAAGAGTTGGTTTAGGTTGTGTTCTGATGCAGCAAGACAAAGTTATAACTTATGCATCCAGACAATTGAAGATGCATGAGCAGAATTACCTTACCCACAACTTAGAGCTTGCAACCATTATTTTTGTTTTAAAGACATGACAAATTTATTTTTATAGCGCAAAATTTGAAGTGTTTTTTTTATCATAAGAGTTTGAAATATTTGTTTACATAACACGATTTGAACCTTTGATAGTGCCTTTGGATGGATTACATGAAAGATTCTGATGTTTCCTTGAAAAAACATCTTGGAAAGGCCAATGCTATGGTCGATGCCTTCATTCATCACCCTCAAGGTTCACTTTCGTGTCTTGTGTTGGAAAAGTAGAAGAGATGTTTGACTATTGGGAATTATGACCAGCACTATAAGGAAGATGATCAATCTATTCGAGTATTTAATTTGATAGCAATTCCTATACTTTTGCATTGTGTTAAGGATATGCAAAAGTTTGATGATAAACCGAAGGCGAGATTTTTTCAAATTCAAACTGGTTGGCAGTTTGAAAGTTGGAAAATTAGTCCTAATGACTTCCTATATTTTAAGGATCGCGTAGTGGTGCAATGACTCGAATTTAAGGCAATAAGTTTTAACAGAGAGTCATAAGTCCAAATTTGCTATTAATTCCAATAACACTGAAACGTATCATGACATGAAACGTTAGTTTTGGTGGGTTGGAATGAAGCGGTATGTAACTAAATATGTGTATAAGTGTCTAACTTGTCAGCAGATTAGGGATAAGCATCAGAGACTAATGAGATTGTTACAACCCTTACCTATCTCAGAGTGAAAATGTGATAGAATTACTATGAATTTTGCAACCGAGTTATCGAGGACTGCGCAAAGATGTGATGCAGTATGGATAATTGTAGATTGATTGAAAAAGTCTACTCATTTTATGTTGGTCCTGATGGATTTCTCATTAACAAAATTGAGCAAGCTGTATATCAAAAATAAGGTAATTATCTATATGGCCTCTGAAGTATGGGAGTCCCTTCAACTGATACCCTAAACTTTAAATTTTGAATTCCGACACCTCAATGTTTGAGATGTTACAAACCAATAACCTCCCGTTATTCTACCGTTGAAAGGGACAGGATTTCTGAACAAAATCTCTCTCTCTTCACTCACTCTCTTCACAATTCGCTTGTCACCTAAATGAAGAATTTCCCGAAGAGTCGAGGAGTTGTGCTTGGACTTTTGAAGGGCTATGCCGAATTTAGCGGCGCCATCATTATGAGCTCTACCATGGATTCTAAATCTTTGATTGTGCTTATCGGGTGGCTTCCGGTAGCCATTTCCGTTGCTTTCCTTTGAACTATTTGGATCATGTAAGTTGATCGATAGCCGAATGAGCTCCAAGTTTTCTATAACATGCTTTACATTTCTTTATGCCTCTCTAGATTTCTAATGATGATGATTATCATCTACAAACAAACACAGTTTAACAGGATTGAGTACAGAGGAAGTGGGGCAGCTGTTATTTTATGATCTTTCTTCTTCTCATAGTTGTCATTTTGAAAGCGTATAGCATATTGAAATCAGAGAAGAGGAAATAAGAAAATAATCACCCTTCTCAGGAAACTGCCATATCCATTACTTCTATAAATCAAAATCAATAACAAGGTGGAAAGAGAAGAAAACGATACAAAAGAGTGAGGCAAAGACAACGGAGAAAATGGGCGGGGGAAATCTGTGACCCCCAAAAGGCTGCCAGAGACTGGCTCGACACCTTCGACACCACTGAGGCTATCGCATGTGCCTACGATGAAGCTACTTGAAGATTTAGAGGTAACAAGGCTAAACTCAATTTCCCAGAAAATATCTAAATTTTTTCGCCTCTCCAAACGCTCTCTGGGGCTTTTCCTTCTATTTCCACCACCTCCACCCAAACCCACATCGTTTCTCCTATGACACAGTCTTTCCTGCAGACATTTTTTCAGAATTAGCTGCCTCATAGCTTTTCCAACAGTAGCTTCAGAGACTAACTAGAATATTCTCAACTATTCCAAAACTCCATCAATTTCCATGGTGAATACACTGGTTCGCTCGACCAGGTGCTTTACGATTCACAATTGGCTTAAATCTTCATTTTTATCTTCTTCTGGTTTGTCTTCCTCCCATATTCCTGCTTCTAAATCACGTTCTCCTTTTACTACTCCTCATCAGCAAAGATTTTTTCATCCCCCAAAAAATCAAACTTAAGGTAGTGCTGGTAATTTCCTGGCTCCTTCTTCTGGCTTCGCTAGAGTACCCTAAGAAAAGCATTTGCACATTCGTTTTGCTTGTTAGCATATGCAATTATCTCAGCCAAGTTATGGCCGGCTTTGTATAAAAAATATTCCTCCCCATAGAATCCATGGTAGAGCTGCTTAATGATGGTGCCTCTCAATCCGACGTAGCCCTCCAAAAGTCCGAGCACAACTCCTCGACTCTTTGGGAAATTCTTCACGTAGGTCAAACCATTGAAGAGAGTGAGTGAAAAGAGAGAGAGAGAGAGAGAGGAGAGAGAGTGAGTGATGAGAGAGAGAGAGAGGAGAGGGAGAGAGTGATGAGAGAAAGAGAGGAGAGAGATTTTGTTTCAAAATCTTGTCCCTTTTAACGGTAGAATAACGTGAGGGTATTGGTTAGTAACACCTCAAACATTGAGGTGTCAGAATTCAAAATTTAAAGTTTATGGTATCATTTGAAGGGACCCTCACACTTCAGGGGCCATATTGATAATTTCCCTAAAAAATATTATTCATCTTCTTGGTATTCCTTTGAGTATTGTGTCAAATAGAGACCTTGGAGAGCCCTTTAGAGAGCTTTGGGCATAAAGCTTAATTTGAGTATAGCTCATCATCTTCAGACAGACAGTTAGTTTGAGCTTACCATTTAGACTCTAGAGGACATGCTATGATCTTATATTTTGGATTTCGGTGATATCTGGGTGAATCATTTGCCTTTAGGGAAATTTGTCTATAATAACAATTACCAATTACAGTTTCTCCATGTGAAGCTTTATTTGAAAGATCATGTAGATCACCACTATGTTGGGCTAAGGCTGAGAAGTGAGTCATTATTAGGCCTAATTTAATTCAAGAAATGACTAAGAAGGTGCAATTAATTAAGCAGCAACTAAAGGCAGTTCAAAGTTGTTAGAAAAGTTATGCAAATCTCTTAAGAAGAGAAGTTGAGTTTGAGGCCGATAGTTTCGTGTTTTTGAAGGTTTGACCACGTTGCGGTGTTAGTTGCCTCAGTGTAAAAGTCAAGCTAGCTCCAAGATATATTGACCCCTTTCGAATTATTGGATGTGTTGATTCAGTGGCCTACAGATTGGAATTACCATTGCAATTGAATTATGTTCACAATGTCTTTCACGTTTCTATGCTAAGAAGATATATCTCTGATCTGCCACATGTCATCTCCTGGACTGATGTACCCATTCAATAGGATGTTTCTTATAAGGAAGAGCCCGAGAGCATACTGGGCCATGAAATTAAAGTTTTACGTCGTCATGAAATTCCTTTGGTTCAAGTTCAGTGGAAAAACCATAACGAAAAAGAGGCTACATGAGAAATCAAATCATAAATGGCAACAAAATATCCTCACTTATTCGGTGAAACATTGGAGGTTGTCATAAATTTCAGGGATGAAATTTTCTAAGTGAGGAAGAATGTAATATCTAATGGAGATTTGAATGGGGTGACCCACCTCATTTAATTCTGTTGAATTTGAGGGTGGCTTCTCCCTTAATTCAGTTGAATGTCTCCCCTCTTGTTCAATGGCCCCGGTCTCTCTTCCATTTTTTTTAAAGGCAGAACACTCCTCTCTTCTCTCTACACTTCCATTATGCAGAGAGAAACAAGGGTCATTCAGTTAGTGAGTTCAGGGGCCAAGAGAAAATTGAGAAGAGTGCGATTTTTGATAAATTTTTGGGTTGTTGTCAATTAACAAGTTGGATTACTAAAGTTGGAAACTTGGATTTTGGACATTTCTGTGAGACAAAACTTGAATATCCAACTTTGATTCGACTGTTAATTCTGAATTCTAGTTGGTGGTGAAATTGTTTTTGTTTTGAAAAAAATTTAATGAAAGCTATTAATTTTCAAACGAAAACGGATTTGTGTTATACTGTTCAATAATTAGTTGTTTAAAGTTAGAATCTTGTTGAGAAGTTGGAAAAATTATTTGGATGAAAATTTAAAAATTTCCTAAACCCATTGAGCCCAGAATCGCGAACAAAAATTCGCAAGAAATGAAGGTTTTCTGTGAAAAAAACACGGAAGTATGGCAAAAACGTAGTTGTTTGCAAAGACGAAGGTTTCCGCAATAAATACATGGAAACAAAAGATTCTTATGCTTGTGTTTGCTTTGGAAGCATAGGCTTCCAGAGGAATGTAGAAACGAATGCATCTACGGGTTTATGTAGATGACACTTGTCCATGAAAGTGAGGCTTCCGTGGAAGCACAGACATCTCCAAAAGCGGGCTGAGAGGAATGACATTCGAGAGCATACATTTGGACCAAAATTTGAGGTCGACTGCTTCTTTTTTTTTATATATATATGACATGAATAACAATGTTTGAATCAAACTTTAAAAACTTGGATATTTTTGTGGATTTTTCTATGAATTTCCCAAGTTTTTGTTTGAATGAATTTAGAAGTGAATTAATTTTTATGCATATATTTTGATAGGTCTAAAGAATGAATGAGATATTTAGACCGATTAGATTCATATTTGATTGAGCGTTGCTAGGCTATTGGTAGGCCATTTAAGGCAGGAGTTTGTTTTATGTCCAACATTGTATTGTTTTTAAAATAATTATTTTGATATGTGTTCTAGTATAAAATGATGGGTCCATTTATGACCGTCGTTTTTTTATTATATGTACAATTTTCACTAGACATGTTTAGTTTGAGCATGCACATCATTTTTTTATCCTCTTGGTTTAGTGAACCAAGTTTGATCGATCTGTGAAGGGAAGCTATTTTCTGTACATACATTCGATCGTTTGAGGATGTGTTTGTTTATGTTAACTACATTAATGAAGCAGCTGATTGTACCATGTTCTAGAAGTAAAACCCTAAACCTGATCATTGTATTATATCATGGCTTTAACAATAGTTGAGTATTGCATTTATTTTCTATGCTTATGGCAAAGTGTTCGAAGCCCGTGAGTGACTTCATTTTTTACTGAGATTCTGTGAGGCCTATTGCATGTATATACCACATAATAGTGGAACATTTGCTACATTTGCCCAACTAGTCGATTTTACTTAGTTTTTTAAAAGTTGTTTAAAAGTTTTATTCCTGAGATGCTCAATCATTGTTAATAAAATTATAATTGTTGAATATAAAGTTTTAGCTATATTGAGTTTATTCAACTCACCCTTACGACATTCCCTTCAGTTGTTACTTTGGAAGATCCCCAGTAACTGGTACAGGATTGAGCCAACATTTATTTTAATATTTTGATACTTTATTTTGAGAGTTCAGTAAGGTTGAAATTTATTCATTAAAAATCATGTATTAATTTCCTTTAAATTTGGCACTTTATTTCAAATATATATTATCGCTTTATCTCAATGCCACTATTGGACCTTTGGTTTAGCCCAATTGGTTGGGATTTGGTAAAATTATATTTTATTTAAGTCTTTTGCTGCCCATATTGTAATGTCCCCTAGTGCTCCCAGTACAATATTGTCCGATTTGGGCGGCCAAAACTTGCACGATTTTGTTCTTGGGGTCAGACCAAAATGTGTTGTACTAGGTAGGGCGGGGAACCCTACTTATAAACCATGCATTTTCTACTCTCCCAAGCGATTTGAGATTGTGCACCCTCACTAATATGGGTCGAACCCACACCTGGATATTTCCTGGTCTTCACAGGGCACGCTACCACAATATCCCCCCTTTGGGGACCTGACATCCTCGCCGACCATACTGCTAGTTAGAATTTTTCTTTGATACCATTTGCAACGTCCCTCAGTGCTCCAAATACAATATTGTTTACTTTGAGCCAAAACTCACACTGTTTTGTTCTTGGGGTTAACCCAAAACATATTGTACTAGGTAAATAGGGGAACTTTACTTATAAACCATGCACTTTCTACTCTCCCAAGCAATGCGGGATTGTGCACCCCCACTGATATGGGTCAAACTCACACCTGGCCCTTTCCTAGCCTTCATAGGTTGGTTGTGTAATATCTAGTAACATCTCTGTGTTTAATATAAAGGATTATATGAGTTGTATGTTTTAATTAATGGAATATGTTTGAATAAAGCGATTTGTGAATTGATTCTGTTAGGAATTATATTGTGTGATGTATATTTTGAAAATTTGGTGTTTGGCATAAGGAGGAATGAAATTCAAATGACTACGGGACATTTGGTGAAGGTTGTTATCGTTCAAAAGAAGGGATGATTGACCGGTTGTGCATAAAAATGAAAATTTTAAGCTCTTAGATAGATCAGGGGTTGATCAATAAGAGTATCGGTCGATCGACTTCATTACAAATTCAAATTTTAAATTTTGAGCGGTCGATTGATGAACGACCAATGCCTATACAGAATTATACAATCGATGAATTGCATTCGATCGGTTGATGAAGGGCAGTCAATCCGTGCCTATACAGATTGTAAAGCTTAGGATATGCGGTCGATCACCCTGAAGAACATGATCGACTGGTTTATCAAAGAAAACACAAAATTCAGCCACGAGTGATTTTACGATCGATCATTTGAAAGGAGGTGATTGATGATTGACCGGAATGTCAAAGGTCACCTGAAAATTTTCAAGGATGTCACGTTTCAATTGGAGGGCTTGAGAGGTAGAGACTTCATGAATCAACCCAACAACAACACCTCCTGCTTAGGACCTGAAAAGGAGACTATAAGTCTTAGAGTGTTGTTTGAATAGTTCAAAATTCTAAGGAAAAGAGAAAGTTTTCTCTTAAGGATATCTCCAATGCACTTCTCCTCCTTTCTCTGTGAAGGGTAAGTTAAGTGAAGGTTCATTATGATTTTGTTAAGATTTTTATGGAGCTATAGGGGTATGATAGGATGATGATGTAGAAATGGTGGAAAAGTTGAAAACCAGGTGGGTTTAGCATTTAATCATTGTTGACTGCTTTCTCAAAATTTTTAGGTTTAGCCATTTGAATATGTTATTAAGGACATCTCAAGGGAGATATAGGTCCTAGAAATATTGGATTTGGTTAAGTATTATAATTGCTTAAATATAGGTAAAAGTCAAGGGAAAAAGTCTAGAATGCATATTTGAAAGACTATGATCCTATCTTGGATTCTTATGGATGATTGTTGGTTATGAAGGTGTTGTCGTGCAAGAAGGAACTCCAAGTGGGAAAGCCTACAAGGAACAAGGTAAGTGATATGCATGTGTTTGACTATTAGAGTCTACATCACAAGATACTAGGCTTTGAGGATTGTTTGATATTGTTGTGAATAATGTTGCATGATTTTGTTGCTGACAATGTTATTTGGTGTTGCTTAAAGTATTGTTTATGTGACATTGCTAGTCGTATTCTAATGATAAATTGTTGCACATATGATCAAATGTTGAATGAAATATATACATGTCATCATGGATCACGATTTGAGTATGATACAATATTGTTAGCATGTATATGCATTATAAAGTAAATAAAATGGACCGAATAAACGAAAATAGGCGTTAGAGGTTAAGGAGATCAGTCACTGTCCTATTTGGGAGAGCCAATAATGCTGTAACTCATCCCTTATTGGGATTGACTTATAGTTCAACCAAATGTATACCACAAAAAGTATCTTTTCTCCTGTACTGATAATCTCAAATGTTTGAACGGGTAAGTGAGACATAAATTGAATGACAAAAAAGATAGGTTCTTTTCTGAAACATATTGCATGTGCATAGAGTCAACATAAATATACATTGATCATTTCATCTTATCTCTTACTGAGTGTTAGACTCATAGTTTAATCTTGTTATGTAAGTGATGCCTTTGATCCAAATGATGTACATATTGAGTGATGGAAAAAGAACTACGGATGAAGGAGCATGGCCATGATGAGCGCTTTCGTTACAAGGCGCATTTTGACCTTGGGGTTGTGACTCACTAAACACACTATAATCTAAATTATGTTAAATGTGTTTCCAATATTTTAAATGGTTTTAATGTGGAAAATGTATGTTTTGAAATATGAATTACTTTTGCTTTTGCTCTCTTTTCTTTTCCCTTCACATGTTTTAGAAAAACAAATATAATAATGAAAAATGGGTATATGATAGTTTCTCCCCACACTAGTTATTTTGTCTATCCTATTTGCTAAAAACATAAATTTAACTGATACTATGATAAAAAAAAAAAAAATAGAATAGTCATAAAAACTTACATATTCAGGAAGATATTGCATTTCTGAAGGCAAGGTAAGGTCAGTGTTTCTTCTGCTGCTGATGATTTCAAGCACAAGAACTCCAAAACTGTAAATATCTGCCTTTTCCGACAACTCTCCTCTAATTGCATATTCTGGGGCTGTATACCCTCTGAACAAAGGTGGTTTTCCTTATATTAATGAAGGATTTCTTGAGAATAATATAATCAAATATCAAAGGAAATTAAAAGTGTGACAATGTTAATGATAATACAATATTACATACTCGGTTTAGTTAAGTTTCTTCAATCAGACCCATTAATTTAGACCAGTTTTTACATCGATGTTATTTAGTTATAATTTTCTTTGATGAAGATGATCTCGATTGATGGTAATGAAGAATGAGAAACTTACAAAGTTCCAGCAAAGGCAGTGCTAAGATAAGCTTGATCTTCAGGGAAGAACCGAGCCAAACCAAAATCACCTATCTTAGGTTGAAATTTTTCGTCAAGAAGAATATTGCTGGCTTTGATGTCCCGATGAACGATTCGGACATTCGAATCTTCATGTAGATACTGTAACCCTCTAGCAGTTCCTTTTATTATTTGAAACCTTGTATTCCAATCCAAGAATGCATTACTTTTCCCTGTATTTTTTGTACAAAAATACACTAAAAATTATATATGGATAGCACCCATACTTGTTGTAATAATCAAATACGAAAAAAAAAAAAGAAAACAAAAAATCAAATATCAAGATTTATATAGAATGAATTCTAATGGATAAAAAACCAGAGTCAAATGACAAAAATCCAGTATGTACAAATCGAAGTACAGGATGACCGTTTGCATGTGCACCAAATATAAAAACCCTAGAAAATTTGGTTAAAAATATGAAATAAATACAGTTTGTACCATGGTAGCTACACCCTTGAACCCCCCACGGTCCATAATACATTAACTACCATAGAGTTCATGTTGATTCCTCTCCTATTACCACATATCTTAAAAAACCCCTAATTTTGTTCCAAAGTTTTCGTTCCATGGAGAGTTTTTAGGTCTGACGCAAACGAAATTCAGGTTACCGAATTCTAACGCACGTTAATAGAAAAATTTATGTATACCATAAATGATGCGGTCCAAGCTTTGATTCTTCATGAACTCATAGACAAGAAGTCTTTGAGGTCCATCGGAGCAGCAACCGATCAAACGGACTAAGTTCTTGTGTTGGATGCTTGAGTTTAGCCTCACCTCGGCTAGAAATTCTGATTCTCCTTGCTGTGATTTCTCCAACGACAGTCTCTTTATTGCTACCATCCTTCCATCTTCTAGCTTCCCCTATCCATATTCCAGCAATTGAACAAATAAATAATTATTATTCATGCATACCCAATTTTAGAAACTTCACATAAAACTGATTAGGATATGAATTCTGATTATAAGAAACCTGATAAACAGGACCAAATCCACCTCGGCCGAGAAGAAACTCTTGATGGAAATTCTTGGTTGCCTTCTTTAAAGTGTGATAGTTAATGTAAGATATGGTTCGTAGATTCCCACTGAATATATCTGCAGATGCTGAAACCAAGAACTGACCAAGTGTTATTGGTGTCATTATCACAATCATTTTGTTTCATACAAAGAATTGAAATCAATAATTTCATCACCAAACAAACATTAAAAAAAATTGATACTTTTTGAAGCTACAAACCTTGACTTGATCCACTCTGAGTTACAAACTTCATCTCCTTTATCGGACTCCTCACTTTTCGAAACAATAATATAAGAAGAAGAAGAGCAATAACTATAGCTAGACAGCCCAGAAAGAAGAACAACGACAAGTGGTTGTGCGATGAGAGCGACATCGATTCTCTGCCTTTTTCCGGAAAGAGAGGTCACCGCCATTAAATACACCACAAAGAAAGGATATGGGAATCACAGCAGAGAGAGGGAGAGCATTTCATGGCTTTTCACTTTCAACAGCCATTTCTTTCTCAAAAACATCTTTGTATTCATCTTCTTTCTCAACAGACATCTTCTTTCCCCACCAAATTTTTTATTTTTCTTTTCTTGGTTGTAGTTTGTCTGATTATTTTATTTATTTCTTCATTGTTTGCATGGGTTTAATCGACAATGACAAGAAAAACAAGAGAGAAAGATTAATAAGATATTCGAATTTGTTTAGAGTTTCAAGCGACAAAACGATGAATACAAAGTTATGTCTTCTTCTCTTCCCACACCACCTGGTTCGAACGGTTTGGCATGCTAATGAAGAAATAAAACTGAAAAATAAAATTACTATGCAAAACTGCAATCATGAGAACCCTTTGAAGATTAATGCTAGAAAAAACAGCTAAAAAAATATTATTTTTATGAGGAAGATGAATTTTTAATTGAATTTTTCAAAGATTCAGTAATAAAATGACTGCAGATGATTTTAATTAAGCATGTAAAAGTTAGTATTTTTGTTGAATATAATTTAACAATTACACAATGAGTTCATATATTAAAAATAATATATATTAGTTATCATAAAGTTAAGTTAATTAAAGTGATTGAATATAATATAAGGTTATTTTTCATGAAATAAAATGTAAAACTTTAATGTCATAATGAATTTTTCATGAAAATTTCAAAAAATGAGCAATCCTTATTTTATGTATAACACCAAGGCATTAAAAGAATGATGCTGCGACACTGGAGTTTCAAATGCCAGCTCTGCATTGCAAAAACGAAGGTCGAGGCCCTGAGCATTTTTCGCTCAGCGCAAAGGATCAACTCTAAATAATGGGGCACCACAACGTCTCGAGTTCTATTTGGGTCACCATCTCCAATTCCGTTTGGAGCACTGCATCGCCGAAGGAGGCATCGCTACAACAGCCCTCCCCAGTCGGCCTTGTAGCTCTGACATTCGTGGTTTGGGGGATAGCTTTTAGCAATTTTTAAATTTAAAATTTTGGTATTTTGGATTTCCTTGGATATCTGACATTTTAATTTAGTTCGGTGATGTAACATGCTATTCAAAATACTCTCTCTTGCAAAAATTAATCATTTTTGAACATTTTGATATGATTGTGAATACATGAATCATGTAGGCAGGGATTAGTGTAAAGAAATGTCAATATTTGCCTGAGTTACAAAACGCACTTCGAGTAATAAAATATTGGGAAAAGGATAAATAAAACATCATCTTGGTGGTGACAAACCAACAACTAACGTTTTTTTTCTAATAAATTAACCACTGACCTATGGAAAACTATCAAATCCAACATCACTGTCATGTTTACCGTTAAACGTGATGATGTGGCGCTGCGGCGATTCGTCGACAAACTGTCGCGCCTCCATAGTTTTTAAGAACGATGTGAAAACTTGTGATAAATCGCGACGGTTCAACTAGGAAGCACAGCGGTGTGTCAAGACACCGCTGCGGTTTGGTATGAAGCCTCCTCGGTGTTTTGACACACCGCTACGGCGTCTGGCGTCTCATAAACCGCACCGGTTAAGGCTGACACCGCAACGGTGTCTCAGTAAACCGCTGCGATTTACTGAGAATTGTATAAATATACTGAGAATTCCTCATTATTTTCTTAGACAATTTATCAGCGATTAGCGAATCCTAGAGAATTCTGAGAGCTGAAGTGAACTGCATTTTGGGGAAGTTGAAGACTTTGTTGAAAAGCAAATAACGTCTTAGAGTGTTGAGGAATCTTTTATTAACCGTCAAGTTGAAGTGGGGCCCACAGCCACATTTTTGGCCAATCAGGTACGTGGAATTGGAGATGAAGCTGCAATAGTGTTGCACTCTATCTCAGCAAATCTACACAAGGAGGATGAAGAGGACCTCCATTTATTATGTCAATCCACTAGTGACGAAGACATGGACATGGCTGAGAGTAGGCCTAGACGCCCAACATAAGTAGAAGGTAGTTTCGCTGGTATGGGCCTTGGCAAAAAGTATAGTTCACCGAATAAAATTAGAGAAGAAATTGTCAATCATGCATTGAAGAATGGGTACGGAATAAAATTCACCTACAGTGACTCACATCGATTGAGGGCTGCTTGCTAGAAAGGATGCACGTGCCGGCTACTTACCTAAAAAATGCAAGGTGAAATAACGTTTCAAGTAAAGTTTTACAACGACGTTCACACTTGCTCAAGAAAGATGGAAAGCCGTCATGCCTCTACCAAATGGTGACAGTGCATTATGTGGACAGATTTAGAAGTCAGGCCGACTGGGCCTTTCTTCCATAATTGAGATAGTCAGGAATGACTTCAACGTCAATATCACACCCAACCTTGCTAGAAGGGCAAGAAATGTAGCCAAAAAAATTAACGAAGGGGATGGCAATAGGTAATACAAGCTCATATGGTCTTATGCCGAGGAGATTCGGAGGTCTAATCCCGAAAGCTCAGTGCGCGTTAACCTAGAGATGAGTGCATTTAAAAGGATGTACATGTGTTTGACTACATGCAAGATGGCCCTGCGGAACTATGGTAGATCGACTATTTGATTGGACAGGTGCCAGTTAAAGGGAGCGACTCTGGGCCAGCTGCTCATTGTTGTCACCATTGACGAGAACAATGGAATGTATCCGATTGCTGTAGCAATGGTTGAAGCAGAAAATAGGGCTTCTTGGAGCTGGTTTCTGAAATTGTTGCTCGATGATCTAAACACCCCATTTGGCAATGGATGGACAATCATTTCTGACCGACAAAAGGTGTGGTTGATTGCTTTTGCCTTCTGTGTTTATGTTATGCATTTTGTACCAATGTCTGACTCATACTATGAATCTTTGCAGAGGCTAGTGCCAGCTGTCAAAGAGGTGGCAGGGCAAGCGGATCATGGATTTTGCATCCAACACCTATATGACAATTTTAAAAAACAATTTAAAGGCATGTTGTTCAAGGATGCAATGTGGGCCGCATCTAGAGCCACAACAGTGAGGCAGTTTGAGAGAGAGTTGGCGAAGTTATTTTTGCTTGACCTAGCACCCCAAAACTATCTACGAGGAATAGATGTAAGATGCTGGTCCAAACATGCCTTCAGCTCCATCCCCAAATGTGACCTAAGTCTCAACAACCTCAGTGAGTTCTTCAATGCCTGCATCCTACCAGCCCGGGACAATTGATTCTAAGTATGTTTGAGATCATATGAAGGCATTATTGGTAGGATCATGAAAAAGAATGAAAAGATGGCTCGCTCGATAGACCTTTTGTGTCCGTAGATCAGCAACCGACTCGCCAAACTACAACTTGCTGGTCAAAATTGGAGCCCCCAGTTTTCAGGAGCTACCTAGTTTGAGGTCAGCAACGGTAACGAACAATACTCTATTGATTTGGACAGGTGAACTTGTACCTGTTACCGGTGGGAGTTGACCGGCATCCCGTGTGTCCATGCAGTCTCATGCATTCACTTCACGAGGAGGTCTCTTGAGGAATTTGTGCATGCGTACTATCATCGGGAAACATACATGGTGATATACTCCCACTTTGTCCTCTCCGTCAATGGACAAATCGAGTGGCCTCCTGTGACACATCTTGATCCAATTATTCCACCACCATTTAAAAGGGTTCCAGGAAGGCCGCAAAAACGTAGAATATAGGATGTGGATGAGGCCCCAAGCCAGACAGTGCTGCCCATAAAGCATATGAACATGACCTGTGCCCGATGTGGGGGTGTGGGGGAACAATTCCCGCACGTGTGAAAGTGGAGGCGAGTCCAATGCAGGGGCCAGTAGAGGCGACAGAGGTAGAACCAGAGCCAAAGGCAGAGGCCTAAGGTCGGAGGGCACATTTATGGGTTTCAGAGTTCCCGAGACAATTCCTTCCATAGTCCCAGAGACAATCCCCGACAAAGTTGCTGAGACAGTACCGGACATAGTTCTTGAGACACAGGTGAGCCCATAATCACGTTTACGTTATCAAGTGTTATTTGAACTATGCTGATGTCATTTGCATTGTGTTTTGCAGGAGGATGATACGCAAGATCCACAAACCCAAACGTACACAAATGTGGACCTTAACATTTCTTGAAACATTGGTTTGATAAAGTAGGTTTGATATATATATATATATGCAATTGTAATGGACATTATCATTGTAAAATTTTAATTGATAAATTTGAATTGCTTTGATAAATTGGAAATTATATATTGGTTATTTACATTTGCTTGTTGAGGGTGAATGAAAATTGATTAGTATGTTAGTGTCCCAGGTACCAACTGTGAAGTTGAATCTTTTTTTCAGAGCCATGACGAGCCACTGTAGTTTTTTTTGAAGCGTCGCAGCGACTTGCTAACAAACCGCGGCGGCGTGTTAGCAAAGCCGCATCGGCTTGCTAACAAACCGCGACAGGTTGTCCACAAAGCCACAGCGGCTTTATGATGAGTCGTGGTGGCTTGTCAAAAAAGCCACAGCGGCTCGTCAGAAACCGTTGTGGTGTGTCCAAAAAGCCATAGTGATTTGTCATGATTAGCATGCCTTATATGTTTTGGTGTTATACACATCTTGCTGAAAGTGTTGCAAAGAATGCGATGACCATGCTTACTTGGTTGTTCATGATGAATGGAATCGATTGAGTCATTTTCACTGTAAAAAGATTAAAAATTTTGTAAGAGTGTCGCTTGTTTTTAAGTCTATCCCCCTGCAACATGAACAACAACATATATGTATTTCCCAACCAGACCAGATATTATCCAAAATAACTATAAACAGAAAAAGTAAACATGTCAAGCGTCAAAAATAGTTTTCTATAAAAATTGATATTTTTCTATCGAAACGACAACGTAAATGTTAACATAAATTACAACAAAATTTACTTAAACATATATTCCTACGCTGCCTTCTTTCTGGTCCATTTCGGCCGCAAATCCTTGATTGCAAAAGTCAATTGCATGTCAACGAATACATTCGATGCTTTGTCAAACAATGGACCCTCAAAGGTTTGATCGTCTTGCTCGTGGAATTGTACCTTATTAGTGCACAATCGGATCACCCTCATCCCCTCACTTGTACACCGAAAGATGTCGTATGGGTTGCAATGCAAAGGGAACAACTGCTGGTAAAATACGTGGAAAGCAATTTTATGAATTTGCAGAAGGGAAAATACATACCGCTCTTTGTCAGTGGGAGCTACGATAATGGAGATTGCTTCATGCATCAATTGCTGGTAAGCAAATTGAGTGTGAAGGTCAACGGACGACATAAAACACGTTTGCTTTGGGTGTGTCTAAAATGTACAACGTATGAGATGATCTCAGTGAACATGAATGACAACACGGAGAAGCGAGATGGTTACTTACGTGAATCCACCCAAATGTAAGTAGACCTTTTTCCTGTTGAAACGTGAATACATCTTCTTCGTTCACCGCATAGCACTGCATATAAGTTCGGATGAGTACTAAGATAAAATCTTATACACTAAGATACAAAGAAGATTTGTCACCGTGTTTGGCATCCCAACTTGATCCGGGAAGATGATATAAGTGATGATGTAATCACCGTTGAGCAGCTTTCTCCCAAGAATTGAGCACATCACCATGTTCTTCCGAGTATTTACTGCAACATACTTCTTGAAAACGTCCATCAAATCCCGAGACTGCAACAACAATGGCAAAAGGCCGTCAGACTAATAAAATATGAATAAGTGCATACACACATATATAACCAAATCAAAGATGTACCATGCGCACAGTTTTAAGGGCCTGAGGTTGTGACTCACTCGTCTCCTACACCTCAACTGGAGGAGCAGGTTGGCATCTAAGGCAGTGGTGCTGCAAATAAACATGTTATTACGTCAAATACAAATAAGGTAAAGACTAGACTTTGAGTACAAATTAAATACCTTACAAGCCTTCTATGCTTTCTGTTGCTTCGGAGGACGATGGCGAGGCTTCTGTACGGGCTGCTCGCTGCTTTATTCTTTGAAGTGCTGCCAACAGCTCACAATGCCTCTCTTCTGCTCGCAAATGCCTCACTTCTGCTCCCTCCTCCACTTTTTTTATTTGGACATGCCCCATTTGAAGGTTCTCCTCCATCATTTGTATTCTGGTAAGCACCATATGATGTAGCTCCTCCATCCTACTCATCTAGCTGGACGTCTCCTCAAGCATCGAAGTAAAATGTGATGTCTGAGGAGGGGCCAAATGCATCGGCTGAGGAGAATCCTCCTCCATGTGCTGCGGAGCATCCTCCTCCATGTGCTGTAGAGGCAATGCTAGAGTCTGTTCTGCTGAGGGGCTGAAGGCTGAGCCACTGAGGGGGTGGAGGTGCTAGCGACTGGGACACTGAAGGTGGCTGCTTCGGGGTCTTGCATACCCAAGTCCCTCCAACTTTACTGACTCCCATCCGGTCCAATTTCCATTTGTTGTACACGTCTGTGGCCGTCTCTTCGACTTTCGGTTCATCCTCCAAGATGGATATCCCAAACTGCTAAGCAATCCTCTAGATGAGCCAATTGAACGGCAAACTCTTGGCCAGGTTGTTGAGAACCTTGTGCATGTGATTCAGGATAACATATCCAATGTCCACCTTTTTTCTAGTGAACACCTTCTCCAGCAAATAGAGATCCATGCAGCTAACATGGTCTCGATGTCCATCCAGAGGCAAAATCGTGTACGTCATCATGAGGTGGATCACTCAGGCTATGACATTAAACTCACTGCCCTTTGGCTTCATGTACTTGGTAATCTCGGGATCTCGGTGCAACAATCTAAGCACTGCTAGCCCTTCTCCTTGGCTGATGAACGGTGGATCCCATGACACGTGATAATATTGATCACTTGCCCCCTCCAAGTCATAGCCAAGCATTATATTCAGATCGTTGGAAGTCAACTTCAACTTCCGTCCAAAGATATACATTTGCACCTCTAATGGATGAGTGGATAGTTCCAAATTTGCGTAAAATAGTTTGTAATCCTCTCACAATAACTTCCCCCCATCTGGCACAAACTGCCTAATCCAGCATCCTTAACAAATTGTTCAATTCTCATTCCAGACAATGACTCCAAATTTACTCTTGTAGAAACAATAATTGAACGGTGTTAAATATCATCTTCATACCATTATCTGGCATTCGATGTCCTGAATAGTTGGGATTGGAAACTCGCTGTAACCGCTGGTCATTGTTCAGGCTCAAGTTGAGGTTGAGATTGAGAATGTGCCACGGTTTCTCTAGCCTTCACAGTTTCTATGTGTTGCACCGCCGCAGTTTGGACTACTTGCACAGCCGCGGTTTGGATAGCTTGAACCGCGGCGGGTTCTCCTTCTTGCACAATTGCTAGACCGGCAGACTCCTTCATCTCTGGTATCAATTGCGACGGACCACCCATTCTCTTCGTCGCCATTTTCTTTGCTCGAGAATACATTGTCGTTGTTCGTCTGAGCTTGGTGTTCGCCGAGCCTAGGTTTTCCTTCTTTGTTTTTTGGTGAAATAGTAGGAGCCCTCGATCGACTATGTATAACAACAATGGATCAAAGACCAAGGCATGACAAACTGCTGCGGTTTCGGATGACGGTGTAGCCGTGTCTCAGTAAACCGCAATGGTTTACTGAGATGCCGTTGCGGCATCAGCCAAAACACTGTTGTTTATGAGACGCAGCAGGGGTGTATCAAGACACTGCGGCAGCTTTATAACAAACCGCAATGGTGTATCAAGACACCGCGGCGACTTTATACCAAACCGCAGCGGCGTCTTGACACACCATTGCAGTTCCTAGCTGAATCGTCGCGGTTCATCACAAGTCTTCGCATAGTTTTTAAAAACTATGGAGTCGCGGCGGTTTGTCGACTAACCGCCATAGCGCCACATCATCACGTTTAACGGCAAACGTGACAGTAATGTTGGATTTGAAAGTTTTCCATAGGTCAGTGGTTAATTTGTTAGGAAAAAAACACTAGTGGTTGGTTTGTCACCAATAGTAAAGGATGTTCAACGTGATGTAGTCACCACATCGTCACCAGTTTCAGTTTCACGTCAGAGTGGTATCGTCAAAGGCAGAACCAAGAGGAAGGGTAAAGCTCTACGGCGATATGGTGAAACTACTATAGTGGGCTTATGCATTGAGTGTATTCGAGCGTATAGATTCCAGTTGGGAGTCTTCAGCATATTCACATGCAGTTCATTGCGACAACTCTGATAATTAATTGGTACCATGGAGGAGATGTGATTTCTTCCCAAGTGTGACTCTCAAGTTTAAGCATGGCTTAAACTTGATCGGTATCAAATATTGAGTTGGCCCAGCAAGGGCCTATGTGGAAGAGGAGGTTATTTTTCATTGAAGTTTTGCAGATTCGTTTGCTTTGCATTGGAATTTCTTTGAAGATGGAGATTGTCAAAGTTCAGTGTTCTGGATTTGTTTTGGGGTGGGCTAAGAAGCCTGCATTACATCTCTTTTGTGAAATTCGTGTCAAGGTGGAGATTGTTAGAATTTGGTGTGACCCGATTTCTAGTTGGGTCGGTCAGACACATATCCAATATTAGGGTTATTTGTTTTCTCTATATATTGATGCTTGTGTCGCAAAACTCATTATACCTTGATTTCTAATTAGTGATTTCTCCTCGCCTGTGATTTTTTCCTGTTAGGGTTTTCCACGTAAATCTTGGTGTCCCTACTTTCGCAATTTTTTTTCCATTTCGCATTCGATTCTCAACAAATCCAATAGTTGTTACACTTTCATCATTGTTTTGGTGCATATTATGACTTAATTGGTGAATCCAAATATTTTTTAATGATATTATAACTTTCTGTCAATATTGAACAAGATTATGGAATGAAGCCAATAGAAAAAGAGTCAGTTGAGTGGAGAAGAAACCAACAAATTCGTTGCCAAAGCAATAGAGAAATCAATAAAATTTGTCAACTTCCTCAACAATACATGTAATGGCCAGCAATTGATTGTAGAGAGGTTTGAAATCTTGAGATAATTTACCAATTATATTGAGATCCTTTTTTCATAATTTGCAATTCGACTTTGAGACAGAATTCACGAGTCTTTGAACGAGACTCAAAGCAAGCTCAAGAGCAAGACAAACATTATGGGCATTGGAGAGACAACAACAACAAATGTAGTTTTTTTTAGAGAGAGAAGAAAGAATGAGGCTCAAAATGCACTAATCTTTGGTTTTTATTTCAAAAACTTTGGATTAACAGTTGAAGAATTGACTATGGTAACAATGGACTTCAACAGTGAACCATTAATAAAACCAAAGTAGTTTGGCAGCAAAAAGAGGAATAAATTGACTCTTCCAAAGGAAATAATTTATGTTGAGGAGTTTAATAGTAATAATGTGAATCAGATTATTGAAAGAGAGAGGGTTGAGAAACATGGGGAAAAATGACCAAAATAGATAAATATATATATATATATATATATATAGAGAGAGAGAGAGAGAGAGAGAGAGAGAGAGAGAGAGAGAGATGGTATTGTATTTATCAAAACATACTTATATCTTTAGGAAATGAAATAAATTACTGAAGAAATAAAATAAATCATATAAGAATACATCTATATACAATCATGGAGAATAACAATACTTAGGTAAAGGATTGTTGAATATAAAATAGATGATTTTTGAGTAACTTCATGAGAAGATTCTAGAGAATCCTTTACATATGAAGAGGATTGTTTAATATCAGAAAATGATTCTTAACATATTGGATATATGAAACTATTGTTACAAGACTTAGAACATAGTTTAGTAAGCTTAAATGACACAATTCAACTCTTGATTTGTTTAATGAGTTTCATTGATATCTTTTTAACTCATTCCAGCCTAATAACGGATGAAATTCGAGTTCTATCTCTCTCTTTGTGATTTTCTATCAAGTCTAGGTTACGAAACGATTGTTCGAAGACTTACAACATGATCTTGGAAGTTAACCATTGATCTATTTCACTTGGCATTATCCAATTTCATTATAATTTTTTAACATTACTCTCACCACAATTCACTTGTGGATGCATCAGTAGATGAAATTGTGCTTGAAACTTGATATTATTTAGTAATTTTGAAATCTCTACCATGAGCAATTTGTTTTTATGTTAGAAATAGTACAACTTTTATCTCACGTAATACCCGGAGCCTTGAAACTCTTTTCTTGTTATTTTTTTTTCAATACATCATAAAAAGTATGTCTCTAAAGCTACACAAAACGGAAGTCTTTAAAATAATTCTTTTTCAAAAACAAAGTTTAGTAAAACTTAACATTTATTAAATATCATTTTAAAACTATTGTAGCTAAAGTGATGCACCATGGAAGAGGAATTCAAAAATAAATAAGAATTAAGTTGAAACTTGATGCAACAAGACAACATTAGGAGAAACTTATCAAGGACTTCGGCTAAAGAGTGGTCATTCAAAAACATTACAAATTCAAGACTTCGTTGTTTTCTAACTGAAAGCGTTTGTTCAATAGATGTTGTGGTTGTTTGCCTCTTGGATAGTTTTTATAATTTCTGCAATTTACTTTATGGAAAGTTCTAACTTTAGAAATCAATATCTCCCTCGATTTAGAAGCTTTTCTCACGATATTTTGATAGCAACTCCCTCAATGAATGAAGAATAACTCCTTCAAAAATAAAGATAAGAAACGCAATGGATTTAGAAATATGCTCGGATGAGTGAGATAGGCCAAAAATAGCAAGAAATCACAACTTGCACCTTCATATGGATTAGAGGTGGAATCGATTCGGTTTGGTTTTTTACTGAATTAGAACCGAACCTATTTGATTTGGTTTTTATTTTGGAGAACCGAAACCGAACCAAGGATAATGAAGAACCGAACTAAAAACTGAACCTTGGTTTTGGTTTTCATCAATTCGGTTTTGGTTTCGGTTTGGTTTTTTCATGTCTTCATTTTTTATCTTTTTGGTTCAATTTTTTGATTTTGTAGTCAGTTTTGAGGTCGGTTTTGAGGTTCGGTTCTCTCGATTTTCTCCACTGGCATGAAGCAATGAGCAATCTACTAATATGGCAAATTGCCATTGCCATTGGCAATTTGCTAATGCACAGGTAATTTGGCGTCTAAATTTCTTTAAAATGTAAGAAAACAAATTTATAGTCTACATTTTTTAAATTTACAATCTAAATTTACAATCTGCTAATATGACAACCCAAAAATAAAAAATATTTAGAATAGAAAGTACAAACTTATGATAATATAACAAACCACAAGAGATTAGAGATAAGAAATTGCCCCTTATAGAACAACTCAATTTTGCTGAGATTAAATCTCTCTAGAGAGAAATACCATCCTTCTAAAATCATGCATAAATCAATCTAAATTCATGCATAATTATGTGATGCAACAACACAAATGGATCAAAAATTGATCATTTTCTTCTAAGAACAACACAAATGGATAAAAGATAAAACAGTGAAAGAAACTACAAAGCAGTAAACAAAACATCAAACATTTCACCTTAGGACCCGAACGGGTAGGTGTTGAATCCAAATCCTCAATTTCGTTAATGTCATCTCATATTGTTCCTACGTTATGCAACAAAAAGATGAGTAAACAAAAAGGAATTATCAATTTTAATCAAATTTTAACTATTTCTATAAAATACTTACAATGATAAATGAAATGAATAATTCAAAGATAAAAATCAAATCAACAGAAACAATATCACTTGAGAGAAAATAAGTGTTGAAAATATCAATATTTGTTTGCTGCAGTTATAAAATCATCCAAATCTACAAAAAAAAGTAATTAAGTATGTAATTTTTATAATACGATGAATGACACAGTGATGATGTTATGTCAAGTCTAACTTATAGTAATCCAAACAAAACCTTCACATATGAAACATAACAGATTCACAATAGAAAATTCACAACATAACAAATTCACAATAAGAAATTCACAACATAACAGATTCACAATTCAAAATAGAAATTCCAAACATAACAGAACTTCCAAGTATATCACTAAATAATCACCAACATCATGCCATGATTACAATTTAAAAAACTCTTACCTGAAATCATTGAAATGAAGCACTGTCTGTGAAGAAACTACCACTCGCTTGACCTGAAATCAATGATTTTGAAAGGGGTGTGAAGACTGTGTTTATGGATTTCAAAAATATATAGTGAAGTTGGAAAAAAAATTATATAGTGAAACCGATAGTGGCACAAATCGAACCTGTGAAATGTGAAGATTGCAACACTTCGACTGGCACTAGGGTGGAGACCATAATGGACGACATTGGTCTGAGAGAGTTTGAATCGCTAATGTCCAACTAGAGAGTTCGAAACTTCGAATCACCGATTAGAGAGTCTGACTTTGAGAGAAAGAAAGAGAGTTTGTCATCAATGTCCCCCTTCGGCTAGAGAGACTGAGAGAGAGGGCAGGGTTTGTGTGACGGCATGTCTCAAGTCGTAGAGGTTTCGGGAGATGGAGACGGAGACGGAATCGGAGAGAGGTGCTGGTACTGGGCGCGGCTAGACCTAGAGTGAGTGAGAGTCAAGAGAGACAGACTACTCTGTCACAAAGTAGGGTTTCGGGAGGGTTTTTGTTAATTTAAAATATCAGGCCTTTTTCGGTTTACCCAGTTCTTACAACCAAAAATCGAGAACCGAACCAAAATTTTCAATTTGGTTTGGTTCGGTGAGAACCTAATTTTTTTAAATAAATCTGAACCAAATCGACCAAATTTGTTCGGTTCGGTTCGGTTACCCGATTCATAATGGACTGATTCCCACCCCTAGTATGGATATCTCCACCTATCCAACTCTTCTTAAAAGTTGGACACCACTTCACACACTCTTTTATCTAAGAAGTAAGAGCATAGATGCCAATAAGAGAGTCTACTCAATTTACAAAGTAACCTCAATTACACAAGACTTTGGATATAACACACAAAAAGTGAAAAAATGAATCACTCTAATTCTGAAAACAAAGCAAAGGCTTTTTCTATTCAAATTCAACTTACTTAAACACTTACATAAGGTGACTATTAATAGCCAATTACAAGCTAAAGAATAGTAAATAACTAAATAAGAAATAATAACACTAAATCAGCTATCATGCACACTTGGTTGATTCTTTACTTAATTGTTACTAGGTAACTTAACTTATAGATTACTTAATTAATTCTTACTTTCTTCTTCTCCAGGTTTTGATGTCTTTTGGCAGCTATTCCTTCTCAAATTCGGCCACTTGGATGGTTTCCATTTCTTCTCATGCAATGACTTTCCTTATTCTTCATGCTTGACCACTTGGAATGGTTTCCATAACAAACATGCATTAGCTTTCATTGCTCCCCATGAAATGGTGACTCCTCCACTTGGTCCACTAATGAATTACCTTCCAAATAAGAATAAGGTAAGTGTTGATGAGCCTTTGGGCTCAATCTTTTGTGATTGAACCTTGAGGTCCACCATTGGGCTTCAAACAATATTTACTCTCTATTCATAAGGCTTTTGACATAGTAAATTAACTCTAATTTTAACTTACCAGCCCATTCTAGAAAAATTAGGAAGTCAACAACAATCTTTATGAAACACACTTTTTAATATAACATCGTCTTGAATGCCAAAACTGTCAAATACTCGTCAAATGTTAGAAAGTAGGTGGATCTGTGAAGTCCACCAAATCTTCTATAGTTGATCTTGAACTTCCACTTATGTTTGATCTTAAATAACTCCACGATATTATTTATTTGAAGCTTGAAGAATGTCTTTCATCATCTTTCTTCTTTGAAGACCTACAAAATAATCACTCAAATTATAATTAGTGAATCTCCATACTTGATTGTTGATAGATGGAATCCATAGTCCATCAGGAAGTCTTAACGAAACATATTTAACTCAAACATAGTCAAATTCATCATTGAATTGAACAAAAACATTTATAAAAATGTTTCTACAATAAATATAACTTTAAATGAAAAGTTTCATGACTCATTATTAAAAATTCATCTTTCCTTTGGTCCTCACGCACGGGTCAACTTCGCTTCAACAATACTCTAACTTCTCCCATAAAATTCCTCTTCATCTATGCTATCAATTGTTTCTATCATCTTGTTCCTCTATAAGTTCATCATTACCTACATCACAAAGTTCAAACTATAAGTCTAATATTTAATAAGATACGCACAACATAATATAAATATGCAATTCACTTTTTGTAAAAACATGTTTTTTCATTCTTTCTTCTTTATTCTTTTTTTTTTCTTTTCTTTTAACTACCTCGCAACCTTTGTCGAGATTCTTACGAAAAGAATAGGTACGACTATGGAAAATACACCACTGAGTCTTGTGAACTTCGGCGAGATAATCTCTCTTACCTGGACCTCTGTTAATGTTGGGCACTTAGTGCACAACTACTTGGTGAACTTCGACCATGCCCCGATCTAACTTAGCTAACAGGCTTATCCTCTATATGACCAATCTTTAGGACAATCTTTCCTCAAGCCTTCGTATTCTTTCTTAGGTATCTTAAATTTTTTTTTCTATCTTTCTTACATAAAAACATATGCATGAAAACAGTTTGCCCTCTATTCTTAAAAAACATGATGCATAGAACATACATGATACATAATAACAATCTAACGTGCATGAACAAAACAATAAACAAATCCTTGAAAAACATCTCAATATGAATAATAAACAAACAATAATCATATCTTCGATCAACATTTCAACGTAGCAGTAAACAAGCAATTATCATATCCTCAATCAACAACCCGTAAGCATCACACTCTATTGTCATCTAAAACATGTCATCAATCATCAACCAATAGAAATCATATCCTCAATCATCACAACATGAACAGTAAACAAATCAACAATCGGCAAACATCACATCCTCAAACGACAGCCCATAGGCATCATAGAATAACATCATATTTCTACCTTACCATAACACTTTGTGATGTTGCTAAAAGCCAAACAAATACAAACATCTTTTACCTGGATTTCTTATGAAGGTCGGATTGTTCACTATCTTCCACATGCGGATTTTCCTTAAAATGAACCAAGAGTCAATTAACAAAAGAATAACATTCTATAGTCTAAAAGCAGTATTGAACTCCACACAGAAGCAACCTACCTTCAGGAACTGGGAAATCAATTCAACTGAGAGCTAGAGTGAGAAACTCCTACATGTCCCTACCTGAAGGCAAGCCTAACAGAACCATTAGGTCAAGCAACCCAATTCTCAGAGAGAACCCTGTTACCCAACCTAAGGCGTGAGTTTTATGCGGAAAACTTAATGGGATTAATATGAAGTCCAAGCCCAAATAACATGGGTTGAGGTCCATAGAGTGATCAACTAGAGACATGATAACATAATATAAGAAAATACTGTGCAGAAATTAAATCAAACAGCACCAAACAAAAATCCCAACATACCAAGAACGGAGGGATTGAACCGACGACTCTCCACCTATCCACAGGAAGATCGAAACACCCATCAGAAAATTCTAGCAAGGCTTTGCTGCCACACATCCTAGACCAGCACGCGATACCTACACCTTAACCTAGGAAAAAAATTTAGTCTAAGTGGTTAGTGACTAACGCAATAGGAAAATCTATACTAAATGCAATGCATGATAAAACTGTTTTCTTCCTCTTTTGAAAACCATTTTATATTTCTCATTTACCGTATATGGATTTGTAAACATTTAAAACATCTTTATCATCTTATAAATTTGTCTCATGACCCTCAATGTGGCTTTATTAAAACTCACTGTATACATGAACATCTATACTCGCAAAATATGTCAACATCGTTTTCCGTGTGAAAACGTCACTAGTGAAAAGGAATGGTCACATAAGGACCCATCCGTCACTCATCGTCAAAAGGTGGTATGATCTCTCGGATGTGCCGACGGCCGTAACCACCGCCGATACGATCTGAAAATCTGGTGCATTACTAGAGTTGCCGGTCAACCAGTCAGCCACGACACAACTCGTGTAACCGCCCAACACAAGCTAGAGAAAGGTGGCTATCCGCCAATAACAACACCTCATGAGGCAAGAAATAATACCAATGACGGCGATCCAATGATCCAGCACATTACCTGAGTTGTCGGCGAGAACTCAGTGACGAAATAACTTGTGTAACGCCCAGATGTGCCGACGGGCTGTAGCCACCACCAATATAATCCGAAGGTCTAGCACATTACCCGAGTTGTGGCGAGAGCTCCATGTTGATCCAACTCATATAATCGTAGTAACGGATAAGGTTGCCCTACAATAGACCCCTACTCACTAGGACCTTGATGTCCCAAATTGACGAGACTTTCCGACGAGCAAGCTCGTTCGTCCAGCCAACCCGCCAAATGGAATAGTATTGTGGTAGGCAATCTTCGCGGCTGACAACACTGCCAACCCGTTTGACAACACCCTGGCAAGGTTTGGGGGCTTGCAACCCAAGGACGCGTCATTACCCTCCCATCCGAATTTACAACTTTCAGGAGTTTCAACATGAGGACACGTCACCAATGCCCCACCTATATTTTTTTACAGAGCCGACACAACTCGCATAATCGTAGTAACGGATGAGGTTGCTCCACGATATAACCCTACTCACTAGGACCTTGATGTCCCGAATTGACGAAGGTTGCCGACGAGCAAACTTGGTCATCCAGCTAACCCGCCAAATGGAACGATACTCTGGTAGGCAATCTTCGCAGCTAACAACACTACCAACTCGTGTGACAATACTCTGGCCAGATTTAGGGGTTTGCAACCCAAGGAGGCGTCATCACCGTCCCATCTGAATTTACAACTTTCAGAAGTTTCACCTTGAGAACACATCGCTAATGCCCCACCTATATTTTTTTCCACTTTTAGGACTTTCAACCTGAGGACATGTTATGAATGTCCCATCGTATTTTGCGTGTAAAGACCAATCTTCACGCAGCGGAAGATTGCACGAGGATAGCCTCGTGATGCTTTAGCGCTAGAGTGCCTAAAGCATCAAGACGATTCATCCTCTCGATGTACATATTAAACCTTCTCGCAATAGAAGATTTCAGAGATAACCTCGTGTTGCTTTAGCGCTGGAGTGCCTAAAGCATCAAGAGAATTCATCCTCTCAATGTGCGTAACCAATGTCAAACCTTCTCACAGTCGAAGGTTGATGGGATAGCCTCGTGATGCTTTAACGCTAGAGTGCCTAAAGCATCAAGAGGATTCATCCCCCAAACACAATGCATAGGAGTCACATCACGAAGATATATGCAAATATCAACAGTAACCATGTACAGAATATAAATGTGAGAAAACATACATATACATAAAAACGGACGTGTTGTCGCACAGTTCCCGTCGAGTTTTCAGGTGTGGTAGCCCACAAAATATTAGTTTTGAAAACCATGATGCAATGCAATACAGAAAGTATAAAAATCCCTACCTCGATGGCGACCACGATGCGCTTACCGAAAACCAGTCTCATACGCTGTCGTAAGGGAAAAGTCAAACATCCGACACCTCTAGAACCTACAACAATGTCAGTGTCAACATCCCATCAAACATACAAGGATGAAATACAAGTCTTAACAAGACTTGAGATTCAAGACGGTTTCTAGGGAAAACCAATAATCCCATACCGAAAACCAAATCTAGGAATACAATTCATACACTAGATTAAGCCTACTATAGATTACAACTCAGCATCTCTATCTCAGCTCAACAACAAACAGATATAGGAATTCAAAATCATTATCCCCATATCTCAACAATAGATCACAACCAACAGAGTACTACCCTGAACAATAATCTAACAAGCAGCAGCGTACAGAGAGCAAACAGAAACCAGAATTCATCAATTAAAACAAGGCGTAGAATGAGCATTTCCTACTTTCTCAAGACCACAACTTAACCTTGTTCATTCCAATTTACCCTTCAGGAACCTAATGGAGCAATTGAACTTAATACAAACTGGATCCCATTATTAAAGACAACAAAGCAACAACTATAGAGCACCAAAAGTGCAAACAATAGAACATGGCCTTGCTTAGATGTTCATCAAGACCGTGATCAAAATAGAAACTAAAACAATCACCCTAGCATAGATATCCATAATCAGTACCCAGGGTGCAAAACAGAACTTAACCAACAGGACAATAGCTCTTCAAATGCCTAGCAGCAGAAAACTTAAAACAACGCAGCAAAACCAAGACCATAACAGCTCTTAAGTCCTCTGAAACGTCCAATAAAACAGAAAATCAAGCCAGGAGTGAAACCTCAAACACCCGAGCAAACAGAAAACATTTCCACCAAAATTTTCTTTCCAAGCAATAAACAACCAGGACTCATAATCAGCTCCCAAAACAGGAATCCAGATTTTCCCCTCTCCCACAGTTATGTATTCTTAGATCAACAACACCAAGAAATTTAATCCAGTTTAAACGCAGCAAAGACAGAAGCAACACTTTTGAAAAAGAAACAGCTCTCGGGTAAGAGCTCAACCGAAGAACAAGACCAACCTATGGAGGCCGTAATTTCAACTACATCCATCCAACAGCTAAGAAATTTACAACTACCCGCGAACAGAAAATCAAAACCCCAAATCACAGCTAGAACAGGGCAGTTAATCAGCATTCATCAACCAACGAACAAAAAAATGTGAAAATCGACGCCAATGGGAGCAAACATATCCGAAAATAGTTGAACTCAAGGT
Organism: Begonia loranthoides; assembly: GCA_022433065.1. NCBI lineage: Eukaryota > Viridiplantae > Streptophyta > Magnoliopsida > Cucurbitales > Begoniaceae > Begonia > Begonia loranthoides. The sequence goes on from CM039481.1 coordinate 15,815,224, forward strand.
ATTTCTTACTGAATTCGAGAGAAAATAGCGGAAGAATGTTGAGCCGGGAATGCCCTAATTCCAGAGCTCTCTCTCTGCCTTGGCCGAACTTTCCCTCGCAGAACGCTCTCAGACGGGATGCTTATCAGCTTGCATCGGAAACCTGCAATCGCCTGCAGTTACCGTTGGCCGGAACCGACGCCTCCCGAGCTCGCGACGTCGCCCTCCCGCTCAACCTCACTCTCCGTCGAAGAGAGGAATGCGAAGGAGGCAGAAGAGATATTCTCCTGTCTAAAAAAAAATCAAAAAATAAAAATACAAATAAAATAAATGAAATTGAAAATTTTTATATAATTGATAATAATTTCAATATATTGAAACCATATATTGGATTTCATATATCCCTATTTTTAATTCGATTTGTTTAAATGCCAATGGAAAAATAATTTCTTTAGTCAAAATAATTTATCAAATTATTTTTGAAACCAAATTTCTGCTCGAAAAAATCTAATTTGATCGCTTTTAAAAAAAAAACACATACATCACTGCTACAACAAAACGAGTAAACTCTTCCATATTTGACTGAAAATTTGCGAAAAATTTACACGTTGTATCTTAAAATCATTTAAAAATCTTGAATTTTACATCTATGTTTGGAGGTTCTCGAGTGATTAGGTTATCGACCCAAACAATCTTATTTAAAAAACTAAAACCAAAAAGTAAACGCGTCTAAACATTATCTTTTCCTAAATTGTATAAGGGTTGAATCATGGCTAACAATTTATGGAAAACTACCTCAATCTGCTCGAGCTATAGCGAACACGCGAACACCCACAATGGACTGAAAGATCAAAAATAACCTAAAAAGGGGTGAATTTGGTTATTAAACTTTTTCGTGCGATTATTAATTTCTTTAACTTAAGTGATTTAATACAATTAATAGCTAAATAAACACAATAATAATGAGTAACAAGAGAAGGGATAAGGGATACAAAACCGAGTTGTTAACACATTTCGGCAAAGCGCACTTACGTTCACGCTTCAAGTCCCCCCTTGAAGATCTATTATCCTCAACCATTCGAGTTACAATTAATTGACCTTCATGGGCTTTGTTAGGGTTCAGTGTGACCCGAATTCTAATTGGGTCAGGCTAGTTTGGCCCACATTGGAGGTTTCATAATTCCTGCAGGATTAGGGTTTCCAATTCTAGTATGACTATGGTTTCCTTTATTCCTATAAATATATGCTTGAGCCGCAAAGCTTGTAGTACCGATTTCTATTAGTAATTTCTCTCATCTGCCCGTGGTTTTCCCTTCTTGGGTTTTCCACATAAATTCGGTGTCCACTTGTTTTCTCTTTCTCTTTTCCAAAACTCGTTCGTTATTTCAACAATTGGTATCAGAGCTAAGGTTAAGGTTCTCTATACCAATTTTCAACAATTGGTATCATAGCGAAGTTGAAGATTTCTGAAAATAGAGATTTTCGATTTATCGGAGATGGAACGAGTTTGTGATTTTGGTTTTGGAAAAAGAAATTGAAAAAGTAAAAATAAAAGGAGGCTGCCTGTTACACTGCCCGCTACCCTGCCCAAGACTGCTGCCCGCCAAGCTACCCTAAGAGAAGCCCTGCCCTGTGTTCTTCATCGCTGCCCGAAACCCTGCTGCTTCTCCATCATCAACAGGGAAGAAGAACTCTTGCGTCTTCATCATCTCCAGCAACGAAGCGACGAACGGCGACTCTGTCCAGAGAAGAACAGGTTCGCCTCACCATCGGCCAAAGACAGAGAAGAGAGAAGCTGTCCGCGAAGAACTGTGTGTGCCCATCGATCATACCCCTTGTCGTCGTCAATCCTTTCGAAGCGACGAGGACCCGCGCTGCCGTTCATCGTTCATTTTCACGCAGCAAAGAAGAAGCTCTTTCGCTGCCGATCTGTTCGCCATCACCGACGGCCGAAGTATGCTCGTTTTTGGTTATTCCGAAATTATTTGAATTTTTTGGAAAGTGTAGGTTGAAGTCTAATTATTTTTTGGTGATTATTTTGGGGGCTTAATGTTGGTGTGGATATTCTGTCGGATTTTGGGAGATGACTTCGATGAAGTATGAAATTCCAATGTTGGATCGGAATACGAGGTTTCTGATATGGCAGGTAAAGATTAGAGATGTTCTTTCTCAGATGGAATTGGACAATACGTTATTGAGGTTTGATAAAATGCTAGCGTCTTGGACCGAGGAGGAAAAATTACTGAGGGACAGAAAAGCGTTATCTTTGATTCGTCTTCATTTATCAAATGCAATTTTGGAGGATGTGTTGAAGGCGAAATCTGCTGCTAAAATATGGACAAAATTGGAAGAATTGTGCATGCATAAAACCTTGATGAGTAAGCTGTATTTAAAGCAGTGGTTATATTTTCATCTTATGGAAGAAGGAACTTCGATTGAAGCACACTTAGCTGCATTTAAAGAAATTATTTTGGATTTGGAAACAATGGAATGCAAATATGATGAGGAAGATTTGTGTTTTATTTTGCTATGTTCATTGCCTGCATTGTACAATATTTTCCTGGATACTATTTTGTACAGTCTGACACGTTGACTCTGAAAGAGTCTACGATACTTTACTTTCAAAAGAAAAGATGAAGCACCTTGTAGTTGGATCTGGAACTCAAGGAGAGAGATTGATTACCTGGGGTAGAGCATCAGAGAGGTCCAATAAAGGGAACAGTAATAAAAAGGGTTTGAAAAGCATATCAAAGTCTAGGAACAAAAACAAAGTTTGTTTTTTTTGTCAGAAAAAGGGCATATAAAATCTGAGTGTTATAAATTGCAGAATGAAAGAAAAGAGGAAGCTGATCAGAAGGGAAAACAGCCAGTGAAGTCTGGTGAAGCAGTTGTCGCGAAAGAAAATATTGTGAATCAGGAGGAGATCTTCTGGTACTGTCTGACGGAAACTCAAAGCCATCTGAGGAGTGGATTCTGGATTCGGTCTGTACGTTTCATATGTGTCTTAATAAAGATTGATTTTCAACATATGAGCCTGTATTAAAAGGTGTAGTATTGATGGGTAATAATTCATCGTGCAAGATAACAGGGATTGCTTCGATCAGAATTATGATGTATGATGGAGTTGTCAGAACACTTAGTGACATACGACATGTTCCCGATCTGAAAAGAAATTTGATCTCGTTGAGTACTCTTGATTTGAAAGGGTATAGGTACACCGGTGAAGGTGGAGTTTTGAAGATCAGTCGTGGTTCTCTTACTATGATAAAGGCGCAAAGAAAGTCTGGAAATTTATATGTTCTGCAAGAATCTACAGTTGTTAGGGATGCTGCTTAGTACTTCATTGTCAGATGAAAATCTTACCAGATTATGGCATATTCGTTTGGAGCATATAAGTGAAAACAGGATGAATGAGCTAAGCAAAAGAGGACTTTTGAATGCTCAGAGCACAAGTAAATTGTAGTTTTGTGAGCATTGTGTTTTTGGGAAACAGAAGAGAGTTACATTCACTGCAGCCACTCACAGTACGAAGAAAATACTAGATTATATCCACTTAGATCTTTGGGGTCCAGCACCAGTGCCTTCCAAGGGAGGGGCACATTATATGCTGACCATGATTGATGACTTTTCCACAAAAGTTTGGGTGTTCTTTCTAAACAAGAAAAGTGATGTATTCGTTACGTTCAAGGAGTGGAAGACTTTAATTGAAAAGCAAACAGGAAAGCAGGTAAAACATCTACGTACTTGTAACAACCTGATCTTAACTTTTCTATTAAACAATGTAATCAAACTTTGGAGAAAAGAATTGGCGTATACACGTATTTATGTCGTCTCTATGCGCGTTAAATTATGACTTGTAATTTTATGAAGAAATCGATTCAGTTAAAAACTTGGTCAAAAACGCAAAGGAATTGAACTGTTGCACCATTAGGACGCATATGGACATCTTGTAGACGAGAAATGTCATCCGCAAAACACATGGAACATCGCCCAGGCCTTGGGGATGACTTAGGACGCAATTCGGCGTCCTAACCTCACTGTGCTGAGGAGTTTTGGACGTTGGACACGGACGAGAAAAGACGCATCTGCATTGAATCTGTTGAAGTCTGGGGACTTTTGGACGACTGTAGACACCGCGAACAAGAAAGAGAGTCATCTGAATTGAATCTGTCCAAATCCTAGACACATTTGGACGATACATGCGGACGAATACAGGATGTGTCTGCATCGAATCTGTCCATTTTGTGGACACTTTCGGACGACGCGGACGATATGTGCGAATGCGAAATGGCATCCGAACCCTGACTGCGGATGGTACGGACAAAGGTAGGGACGCCAATTTCCGTCCGAGGACTCAAATTTTGCTTGTGGAAATTGGTCTTGCAGACGACTGCGGAAGGGAGTACGTCATCCGCATCCGTCCGAATCGTAACAGATCAGCGACATAATAAGAATTAAATCAAAGAGAAAACGAAGGGGAACCAATAGGAGAGCAGCACGTCGACCCTCACATTCACCATCCCGACCTGTAGAGATTGTCGCCTGCTCCTTCCTCCTGCCAGTGTACAAATGGTTCCCCCGGAGGAGCCTATTTCACCCTTAGCTTCTTTTCCCTTCTTCTTAGTGATTCTCGGGGAGGATTTTGGAGGGAGAGCTGCCGTGTCTTCAAAGTTGGAGCTGGAGGGAGAGCTGCTGTGTCTTCAAATGTGAGAATTTGGGTAGTCTTTGGCTTGAGGAAGCCCTACACCCAAGTATACTTTGTGTGAGTAAATGTTTGTGATGTTACATAACTCTATAGTTCTTGTAGTGCCTTTGGTTTTGCTATTGAGTCTTGCTAGTTGCTGTGTTTTAATTGTGCAAATGTTCATATCAAGTGAAGGTGTTAGAATGAACCAAAGAGACGATGTTCAGAATAGGTGAAAATATGGATGGCTAACTAATGAGCTTCTATTGTTGCAACTAATGGTGACTTTGTTTTTATGAAACATTTCCATTTAATAGCTTGTGTATGTAGGTTATTTGTTATATGGTTACCATTTCGTTAATGCACTGTTTCATTTTCGTCATTCTTGATTTTTGTCTTCTGGAAGCATGATTTTAGCTAACCAATGATTATGGTTGTAGATCTTAGTGGTTTAAGAAGTGTACTTGCATATTCTGCTCGATACTTCTCAGTTGATACTCCTATTCGTATTCCTACTGTTGTGTTCAATTAGAAGCATGGTTAACATTTATTTTTCCTGCTATTGATCATCATTTGGGAAGCACGTTCATTTTCTTTCCTTCGATACTTTCTGCTGTATGTTAGTCGTAAAGAGCATGATCTGTGATAAATTTCTGTTGTTCGACGCCCTGTTCGGTATCATCTCCTGCTGTTATCATGGTTAAGAAGCATAAATTCGTAGATCTAATTCGATGTATTGCATTGAGATTTATTTATTGCTGTTAATAATATTTGAGAACATGAGCTGTGGTTTTACGTAGTTGGATATTACTGTTGTTTCATTTTGATGGTTGAAGAGCATGTTCCTCGTTAGCCATTTCAACGTTTTTCACTGCTGATATATTCTGTGTAAAAACATGCCTAGCTATCAGTATTTCTGCTGTTATGATCAATTAAAAGCATGATTAGTTGTTCGTAATTTTTGCTGTTACATTTCCTTCAAAAGCATGCTTAGTCGTTTGCATTTTCTACCGTCATAGTCGATTTAAAAGTACGTGAAATGTTCAATTTTTTTGCTGCTATAGTTGATTAAAATGTATGTTAAATGGTTTAAATTGCTGTTGTTCTAATCGTTAATAAGCATGAGTTGTCGCCTTAACATTTAATTAAAGCACGCTTAGTCATTTACGATATCCGCTATTATATTCAATAGAAGCATGCTTAGTCATTCACGATTTCCGCTATTATGTTCGATTAAAGCATGCTTAGCCATTTATTATTTTCCAATATTAAACTCAAATCGAAACATGTGTAGATATGCATATTTCAGCTGCCTCGTGTTAGTCATTAATAGCATGTCTAGTTTTACTTGTAATTTTATGTTGTTTGTTTTTCTTTAGTTGTTGCTACATATGAGCACGCTCTATTACTCGTTTTGTTTATTATTGTAAATTCCTCTGAAGTGTTTTCCTTTACTTTCATGTATGTGCTATTCGATTTAAAAGTGTTAGGTTGTATTCACAATAATTGAAACCAAGTAGGGGTACCCCTTGGCGTGGTACTCACATGCATGAGTGAGGGAAAAACGTAAGAATAAGAATGTTTGGGATGGACGGGATATGCCATCACTGAAGAAACCCTCCGGCGGGACACGCCGGAAGGGAAGAAACCCTGAAGGCAGGACATGCCGGAAGGGGAGGACCCTTGAAGACAGGATACGCCGGAAAGGGGATGAAAAGGGAGTTGGTGGGCGGATGGGTAGCGGAACTAGTCTGCAGTTAGGCGAAGCCCCCAACCTCGACAAGAACGGGGACCTAGCTGCAAGTAAAGGGTTAGGTTCTGTCAACTATTCCATCTCCTAAGAACCCTTCAATCTCCAGCTCCTTATACGAGTACAGAACAAATGTAATGCAAAGAATTGGTTTGGGTGGCCCCCACTCCAAGCAGAATTAAAGAGAGATATGCATAATTGTTTTCCCCCATTTTCTTATTGGGCGAAAGCTCACGTCCTTACTTGTGGTGTAGGTAATAAAGTAATTATGTCAGGAGCTGTAGAAGAGGCCATTCCGGTGGAGCCTGCGGCGTATCCAGAGAAAATGCCGGCAAAGTAGTAGTACGACGTCGAATCAAAGTAGAAGAAGTGGATTTGAAAAGGGTTTAATGTCAAACATAGTTTGTAAACGTTAATTTTCCCTTTTTAACCCTAGTTGGAACACTTATTAGGATTTCAAGATTTTTATTTAGCGATGTTTGTGACACTTCTAAAATTTATGTTTCCGCTTATCTTATTAAAAATAGTTGTCTTTTGAATTGAACTAGTTATTTTTAGTAAGTTGGTAACACTCGAATTTTCTTAGCACTCTGATTTTAAATGTCAACGATTTCTAAATGGCAGTTTTTTCAAGTTTTAATTAACGCAAGAGTTTTTTGACGAGTTTTTAAGATAAGTAAGAATTCAGGTCGTTACAGCACCGATAATGGGTTAGAGTTTTCTTCGGAAGAATTCAACTTTTTCTGCAGGTCAGAAGGAATTATGAGGCATCTGACAGTCTCGGGTACTCCACAAAAAAATGGAATGGCAGAGCGAATGAATAGAACTATAATGGAAAAGGTTCAGTGTATGCTTTCAGATTCTGGTTTACCTAAGCCATTTTGGGCTGAAGTTGTTGCTTATACTTGGTATATTGTGCATCATTCTCCGTCAAATGCTCTTGATAAGAAAGCTCCTGAAGAAGTTTGGTCTGGTAATCCTGTTGATTATTCAGGTTTGAGAGTATTTGGTTGCCCTGCATATGCTCATGTTGATAAAGGCAAGCTAAAACCCAAATCATTGAAATGTATATTCCTTGGATACAAGTCTGGTGTCAAAGGATATAAGTTATGGTGTCCTAAATTGAAGAAAGTCATTCTTAACAGAAATGTGGTATTTGATGAAGCTTCTATGATTGTTAATTTATCTCCAAAGGGCTTGACAAATAAGACTAATCATCTATCTAGTAGCGAGGTTGAAGTTGAGGTTAATCAGGGTTGACAACAGAGTCTTCGGGTCAGACCAGCTCAGATAATCAGGGTGATACAGTTTCTGCACAATCACTAGTTTTAGCTTCGCCAGAGTATTCCATTGCTAAGAATAGACCAAGAAGAAAGTTAAACCTCCACAGGAATATGGTGAAGCAGATTTGGTTGCTTATGCTTTGAATATAGCTGAAAGCATAGATTCCAATGAAGAACCGTCTTCTTATTCAGAGGCAGTGAGTTCATAAAATTCAGGGAAATGGATGATCGCCATGCATGAGGAGATGGAATCTCTTCAGAAGAATGACACATGAGACTTAGTTAAATTGCCAAAGGAAAAGAAAGTTGTTCGTTGCAAATAGGTGTTCAAGAAAAAAGAAGGTACACTAGGTGTTGAAGAAGACATGTACAAAGCACGTTTGGTTGCTAAGGCGTACAGTCAGATTCTAGGTGTAGACTTTAATGATGTGTTTTCTCTAGTCGTTAAGCACAGTTCGACTTGAGCTTTGCTGGGTGTTGTGGCTATGCACGACTTTGAGCTTGAGTAGTTGGATGTTAAAACTACATTTTTACATGGAGAACTTGCAGAGGACATCTTTATGCAGCAACCTGAAGGTTTTATAGTCTCTAGAAAAGAAGACTATGTTTGTTCTTTGTAGAAGTCTCTTTATGGTCTAAAGCAGTCGCCTAGACAGTGGTATAAGAGGTTTGATTCATTCATGTTTGCTCAAGATTTCAGAAGGAGCAATTATGACAGTTGTGTCTACATAAAGAGCAGTTAGAATGGGTTAGTGATTTATCTGCTCTTATATGTCGATGATATGTTAATCGCAGCTAAAGAAATAGAAGAAATCAGAAGGGTCAAAGCACAGTTGAATAAAGAAATTGAGATGAAATATTTGGGAACAACCAAAAAGATACTTAATATGGAGATATAGAGAGATAGAAAATCTGGGAAATTGTACCTAAGTCAAAGGGGGTACATTCTGAAAGTTCTCTGCAGGTTTAACATGAATAAGTTTAAACCTGTTGGTACTCTTTTAGCAGCTTATTTCAGGCTTTCATCCGATTTATGCCCGAAATCAGATGATGAAATTAATTATATGTCACGAGTTCTGTATTCTAGTGCAGTGGGATCTCTCATGTATGCAATAGTTTGCACGCACCCAGATTTATCTTACGCAGACAGTATGGTTAATAGGTACATGAAAAATCCAGGAAATAAACACTAGAGAGCTGTTTAGTGGATTCTTAGGTATCTTGCGGGGAACTAGTGATATATGTCTTCAATTTGGAAGAACTAAAGATCCTATCATTGGATATGTTGATTCTGATTATGCGAGGGATATTGATAACAAGAGATTTCTTACCGGATATGTTTTTACAGTTGGGGGTTGCACTATTAGTTGGAGAGCTACCTTACAGGATACCGTTGTGTTGTCTATTACAGAGGCAGAATATATGGCTATTACAGAGGATTGTAAAGACGCTATATGGTTAAAAGGTTTGTTTGGTGAGCTCAGTGGAGATTTACAGATTGCCACAGTGTTTTACGACAGTCAGAGTACTATATTTCTCACTAAAGATCAGATGTTTCATGAGAGGACGAAGCACATCAATATTCGTTATCATTTTGTTCGTGAAGTGGTTGCCATGGTAATTTTACAGTTAGTAAAACCAGTACTCATGATAATCCCGCTAATATGATGACCAAGACTTTGCCCACACCCAAGTTCAAACATTGTTTGAACTTGGTTGATATTAGCTGCTGATTTCGCCTTGAGGGGCATTTATGGAAGATGAGGTTTTCTAGAGTTATGAAGATATATTTATAGACTGAAATTTGTGTCAAGGTGGAGATTGTTAGGGTTCAGTGTGACCCGGATTCTAATTTGGCCAGGCCGGTTTGGCCCACATTGGAGGTTTCCTAATTCCTGCAGGATTAGGGTTTTCAATTCCAATATGACTAGAATTTTTTTTTTCGCTATAAATATATGTTTGAGCTGCAAAACTCATAGTACCGATTTCTATTAGTGATTTCTCTCCTCTGCCCATGGTTTTTTCCAGTCTTGGGTTTTCCACATAAATTCAGTGTCCACTTGTTTTCTCTTTCGCTTTTCCAAATCGCGTTCGTTATTTCAACAGGCATCAATCCAACTGTTACAATAACTGATTCGTAAGGCGTTACCCTTCTTGTTCAATGACAACACTCTCGTAATAAAAAGCTCAAGTTTTACAATCAACCTCTCAAATAACAAATCTCATTATGCGTAGGTGAGAGTTGAGTATTTGTACTCTTTTCGTAAGCTAGAAATAGAGTCAAAAATTCGGCAGAGTTTCGGTACTTTCTCACTTAGTTACTTCAGCCTTGAAGTGACTTCTATTACAGATTTACTACCTTTGGTCGGCCACTTTCTTTTTAGTCGACCACATCCAACCATTGAAAACTAGTCGTTGCGTTGTTCTGCACTTTTTCAGTCCACCATTTTTCTTCCTACTCAGCTGCACTGTCGACCGAAACTCTTCACAGTAGTCTGTGTTGCTTTTCGGTCTCACTCTTCGATCGGGTACTCGACCGCTTACCAGTCAGAAAAGTCCAGGAGAAATCTGTATACATTTTTGGCCGCCATCTTCAACCACATCGTCGACCACATCCTCGTCCATAAACCTTCGGAGTAATCTGTGTACATTTTCGGTCGTACAAGTCGACCGCTTCCTCAACTGTAACCTCGACTGAAAAGCTTCAGAGTACTCTGTATATGTTTTCGGTCGATCTCATCGACCGTTCATGAGACCGCAACTTCCACTGCATCTTGTAGAGTCCATTTTGTCATCCATAAACGCCACAATGCTTGACCTCAACTCTTTGATTTGCATTTCTTTAATTCTCTAAGTGCCAATATGATATGTACTCACTACATGGACTTAGATAAACTTGTTAGTCAACATTAATACCTTAATTAAGGGTATTTCCAATATAAACTCAATATAAACATTATGTTTGTGTATTTAATAAATTCTTCCAATAAACAATTTATAAATACCATCAATATAATCATAATTAAAATACATATGTCTAACATACTTAAGCTAACATGGACATCTGCAACAACCCGCTCAACAAATGGCCAACAAATACGTCAGTCCTAAAACTCATATTCATGATCGCCAAAGCAACCACAGATGCGAACACTTTTGCTAAAGTCAATGCTTTTGCGGGAACCCCAATCCGAAGGCTCACCATCTACCAAATATACTATTCTATGGCTAAAACAAATCTACGGACGCTAACAGTCCAGCTGTGACGACCCGGATTTTTTTTTTAGCTTAAAAATGCATAAAATTCAAAATTTTTGGTAAATGACTAAAATCCTTATTAAAAATTCTTTTTTGTTAAAATCAGAGTCTAAAAATCCGATCGTCACTTATAATTCATTTCAATAGTCATAAAATCATGGAAAACTATAATTATAAAATCAGCGGAAACGAAATCAGAAATATCATTTGAAGCATAGCATACTTAATATTCGAAATAAATATTCAAAATAAGAGTTAGGGCAATAATTAACATTTTACAAAACATGTTTGTCGTTAAACCCTTTTATAATAGATACTTTATTCTTTTCTTGAGCCATACTTGTACTCTGGTAATGTTTCATCCGGATACCCCGTAGGATCCATGGGTAAGGTCTCCTTCTCTGCTCCTGGTACAATCACCTCGTTTCCTACACCACAAGTAAGGACGTGAGCCTAATGGCCCAGTAAAGAATTGGGTTATGCATTATGTTTATGTCTCTCTTTAATTCTTTTTGGAATGGGGGCCACTCAAACCAATCCTTTCTTTACGTTCGTTCGTTTGTTCATTCGTTATTTACTCGTACTTCGAGCTGGAGATTGAAGGACCTATATGAGATGATATAGTTGGTCTGATCTAACCTCCTGTTGGACAACTAGGTCCCGTTCCCGACAAGGTAGGAGCATTTCTTAGCTGCCAGACTAGAACCGCTACCCATCTGACCCCCAACTCCCTTTTCTTTCCTTTCACTCATTTTTCTTTAACGTTTTTCCTTCACTTAATGCATGTGAGTACCACCCCAAGGTGGCACTCCCTACTTTGTTTCTATTAGAATGATGCATGAAACGTATCGAAAAGCAACGATAATTGACCAGCTAATAAGATTAAACAACAGAATTTAAAGTAATTAAATACAACGTACAACGCATATAATGGAACGACTATAATGAAAAGTGCATAAGGAAGGCAATTATAGCATCAATTAGAACAATGAAAGACATGCTTGAATATATAAATCACATCAATGAAAGGAATAGTAAAACTGAATTTTTGCATTTAATGACAACGAGTTATTCAATTTTACTATGCATGCTTTCAATATTAACTAGACGCGAGAATTAACGATTAAAAACATGCTTGGTAAATGACTACTTAAAATGGCACGTTGGGTAATAAGAGAAATAATAAGGTGAACATGCAATCAATAGAGATTAACCATAAATTCACAGTGAGTCATTTAAACATGCTCGGAAAGAATACGATTGGAAAATAGAAACATGATTGATAATCTAATACAACTGGAAACATACTAATAAATTTAAGTGGTTAAACGGGAACATGCTTAACAAACAACTCATGGAAACATGCTTCACTAATGATTTATGGATACATGCTTTAAAATCAGCAAATAAAACGTGCTTTATAAATAACTAGAGGGAACATGCTTGCTATTTTGATACGGCTAGAAACGCGCTTGTTAAATTGATACTAAAATTCTGAATCAACCATAAATGGAAGGACTAACAGATTTCATAGGTTCAAAAGTAACAAGCATGCTTCTTTAACGAAATAGATTATACAAACAGCGAAACAGGCTTAAATCTTCATAATATAGAAATGATGATTTATCATGTTTCTACAAGTTCAATCTACAACCAGGTATTTAACTAAACATGCTTGGAAGAACTAGACATTTAATAAACAAGAATTGATGCTAACTATAACCCAAAAGATTATAGCTCCTAACCAGAACCAAGAATTAACAACATTAGAAACTAAATCTATTTTATTAATAATCGATATGGGATAACAGAATCGCTTAGTTTATCATTACAAACTTTACTTTAGTTAGCTACTCATGTTTAATCTACATGGTATATTTACAGAGTATTAATCTAATTATTTATACATGCTCAATTTAAGGAAAATATAGCTTTTAGCAAACCAAACAGAACCAACAAACTCACTCTTCCTTTCATACCTTCCTATCATAACATTATACATGAGCAATAAGCATTCACCACTTTCTCTTTCATTCGAACAGTAAGCATTTAACATCTTTCTATCAACATAAGGCATTCTATTTCAGTAACTTATAGTAAAGAAGTTGCAGGAAATTAACAGCAAAGAATTCAATACGCAGTAAAGGAAATGTTGTAGGAATTACTCAACCAAGATTTCAGAGAATTGACATCACGGAATTAACATCACAACACACGCACTCTATTTGTGAGTAGGGCTTTGACGGCCAAGACACACCTAATCCTTACCCTCGTTGATGAACCAAATCACCTTGGCAGCAACTCCTCAGCTCACAGAAGCTCACGCTGAAGAGTTGGACTCTCTCTCCAAAAGGGAAGAAACTTAACGTAGAGAAAGAAGGAGAGACGTAAGAGAGAAATAAATAAAAGAAGGGAGAGAGGAGAGCGGCTTCCCGCGTGATCTTGGCTGGAAGGGCAACTTTTGCTCGCCGAAAGCTAGAGTATTTACTCGCTAAGTGACGAGTTTGTCTGATTTTTAATCCCTTAATTTACGCAAATTTTGGCACTTTCAGACGCGAGTTTGCGTCCGCATGGCGTCTGCATTCGTCTGAAAGTTTACTGTTGTTGCTTGTCCCATGATTTGGGACGAGAATTTGCGTCATAATTTCCCTTAATCTCGTATGAATACGACTTTCGGACGCAAAATGGCATCTGCATGTGGCGTCTGAAAGTGTCCAAAAATTATACAGATTTGATTTAGTTGTGTCCGCATTCATCCTCAACCATCCGCACCTCGTCCGAATGTAACATTCGGAGGCAAAATGGCATCCGCATGCGTCCGAAAGTGTCCAAAAATTGGACAAATTTAAATCGGACGATCAATTTAGCAACCTCATTCGTCCGCATGCGTCCAAAAGTGTCCAGTTGGACAGTTAGGACACGAGGATTCATCCTGCTTCGTCCCAAGGTGTGACCCAAGCTCGTTCGGATGCCACACCTCGTCCCCACTGCGTCCGCAGGCGTCCACATGAGTCAAATTTCAGCTTTTCTTTTCAATTTTTCAACTTAACTTTTATCCCATAATATTTTCCCCCTAAATACACTTCACAATTTGACACGTATAGATATGCAATGTAATATCTTAATTATCCCAACATCTAATTACATCACGTATACGGAAAAATGGTATTTGGGTATTACACTAGAGAACCGCAAACTCATTAAATCTAACGATGGCATTTCTAACTCATAAAACACTGTTGTGGACACGTACGCAGTGGCGGAAACACACTATACTCTAAAACGACTACGTTTCAAAATTACTCAACGCTCTCAAATAACACCTTCCCTTTCTGCGGAAGACTCTTTTTGCTAATCCAACGCTTACATTTCTTCTGCTAAACTTGATCTAACGGCTCAACATTCTTCTGTGCCCAAGTGGCAACCAACATTCATACAAAAGAATATTTCCTAAATTTAATGGTATTTGTTATTTCCTCTAATCTAATTCTACAGTTTAGAATTCTCCTACACTCAAACACATCACACTCCCGCACAAACATCTTTTTTCTTAAATCAACGATCCACGTTTCTTTCGTTAAACTGATTTAACGGTCGAGCATCCTCCCATATCAAACACTTCCACAAAACATCTTTCTCTATCCTAAACAATCTAAGTCGTCTCTAATCATCATCCAATGGCTCCTGAAACATTCAATCTCTTCTACACTATATATTTTCTTAAATTCCAAAATTTAACATTACTAAACAATAATTTAAACTTTCTTTAATTCTAAAGAATAAATTATTAAATTAAACTCACACTTTAAACTTATCTTAACTGTGGATATTACATAATATTTTTGACTAATCATACTATATTCATTTTTCTAAATTTCTTCAAATTTATGATTTTATTTTATTATCTATTAAATAAAATTTTTTATTTAATATTTTTTAATTTCTTAACTATTTAATAATTCTAATATTTAACTTTTTTATTAAAATTCATAAACGGTGGCAATAATAAATTTATTAAATTTTAAATTATTATATTATAATTGATTGTGAAAATGGTTGTTATTATGCGGCTTCGCAACCACCAATAATGCATTTATACATATATCCCAATTTTCTTACATTTAATTTTTCATTATATTATATTTATTAATCTATTTGTATTGTTTCCCCTTCATTCAAATCCTCTCAAACTTCTCCATCTCCACTAAAATTATTATCAAATATTTAATTCTTTTGCGAATTACTCTTTCAATAAACTATTTTATGAATATATAAAATGAATTAATTTAGCATCTTATTTTAATAAATTTGCTACATAAGACGACAAAAATAATTTTTGGTATGAATAAAGACAAAACTCTTTCAATTTGTTTCAAATAGTTAATAAAACAATTAATGCCAATTTTATGAGGAGTGAGAAAACGAATTTAAGGCCATAAATTAGAAAATAAAGATGTAAAAAATAAATAAAGAGGAGCTATTAGACGAAGAAAAATAAAAGCTCACATAATAGATAACATTATCTAAGATAGAGTTTAAGGTGTTCAACGTCATCGTTTAATATTGAGGGACATCCATGGCAAGGAAGGATGTCCATGGCAATAAAAGATATCTCTGGATACTAAATAGCGTTTTCTTTTAACATCAATGGACGTCCTCTAATATCAATGGACGTCCCTTAACATCTACAAACATCCCTCACTACTAAATGATGTTATTTTTCAACATTAATGGATGTCCACTAGCATTCACAAGCGTCCATCAATACTAAACGATATCGTCTTTTACTATTGAGGGGCATCCTTTTTAAGCTGAGGGACATTCATTGTTTGTTGGGAGACGTTCGTGGAGAAACATTTGTCTTAAGTCGAGAGATATTTGTTGTGAGCTTAGAGACGTCCGTTGTTGATTGAGAGACATACATCGTAAGTGGAGGGACTCTACTACCATTTTAAAAAAAATCTACTTTGCACGTGACCCCCTTCAACGTAACGTTCGCTAGCGCCTCTAGAGGATGTTCATCCTCGATCCATCCATCTTGGACATCCATCCTCATTGAAGAACGTTCATCCCTTCATCCACCGAACATGAATCTTCATCCGCCAACACTTTTAGAGGATATCTATCCTTCATCCTAACCGTCCATCATTATTGAAGAACGTATGTCCCTTCATCCAACAAGCATGAATCTTCGTCCGTCAACGCCTTTAGAGGATGTCCATCCTCCATCATGTTCGTCCATTCCCATTGAAGGACGTTCGTCCCTTCATTGAACAAACATGAATCTTCATCAGCTAGTGCCTTTGGAGGATGTCAATCTTCCATCCAAGTCATTCATTATCATTGAAGGACGTTTGTCCCTTCATCCAACGGGCATGAACTTTCGTCCGCCAACGCCCCTCCTCCCATCTTGGATGTCCATCTTCATTGCAAGATGTCAATCTTTTCATCCAGCGGCCAACATGGACATCGTTTGGCCTTACGATGACCCCAAGATTGATCATTATACGACTCTTTTCGTTGATTAACCTTGGACATTCCTCGTCGTTAAAGGATGTTTGTTGACATTTTTAAGCGGATAACATAGCTGTAACATTTGTCGCGGCGTTTTTTGACAGGAAATGTAATTGCGATGTTTGCCTTCTTTATTTCACATAATTTGAGATTTTAGTAATTTGTGAAATTTCTTTATGGTTTGACTTGTTACTAACCCTAAAGTTTAAGATTTATTCGGTTAATTTTTCTTAAATAAATTATTTTGTTTTATTTAATATATATTTCTTTATTGTATAGGTTTGTTATTTTATAGGTTGAATTCTTCACCATTGGTCTCCAAAAAACTCAAAAATGTAAGTGTAATGACTTACTTGAATGTTTGATAGAATCATATTTGAAGGTGATCCGAACAAAAAAATAAATAAAATTTTTAAATACTTGTTTGGGTGTTTATAAGATACTTACTATGCAGAGGTGAGTTATCAATATTTTCATCTTAGTTTAATTTTGAAAAACCATAGAGAAACTTTATTTTGAACAATTGACTCTCCAAAGCTTGGGGATTGTAAGTAAATTGAGCTTTTTCGATTGAATCAGTCAAAGTCCATGGAGTTACCCGCGTATAAAACAGCTTAGTTTTCGAATCTAACCCTCAATTTATATGAACACACTAAATAATTGAAGGTGACAAATATTACCCATAAAAGGAAATAACAGCTAAATAGTTTAAATTTATGGAACCAAAATTATAGTTTACCCTAACAATTAAATACTTTTGTTTTTTGTTTTTTTTAAATATCTTTTAAATCAGACATTGAAAGCTGAATTATTAAGTAATGCCTCCTGATGGGACAGCTGGCCGAGTCTGAGAAATCCAACCCAACCACCTCGATACCACCCCGACCTGTCGTTTTCTCTGCTCCTCGTCGTATTTATGTCGCCCTCCGCCGTCTTCTTCCTCCCTCCTCCTCACTCCTGATATCTCCGACATACACCTCCAATTTATTTCCCCTCTGCAACTCCACCTGCCTCCATTTGTGGCGCTTTCTTCGCTGTTTTTCGCTTGGGTTCTTGTTGCCGACGATGGTCCACCGCCGTTGCTTATGATCATTTCTGATTGCAGATACAGGAGGTCCGACGGAGCTATGTCGCTCCATCTATGGCAGAATGGAGCTTCTGGGTTTTGTTTCAAACGAGGAGAGACGATGATTCGATGATCGAACCGACCGCCGTCGCCGGATAAGAGGAGCCCGTCTTTCCGGCGACGGTCGAAGCAACCGGTTGCGACGCTGTCTGCTGAGTTTCTCTCACTGAATCTGGTCTGTAACAGATTTCTGGTGGTTCCCTCTCCGGCGGAAGAGTGGCGTCCGGAAACCCTCCAAAACCCGCTTCTTTTTCCGTTATCCACCTCCAAAACAACATGGTCGGAGGAGCTTTGTTCCTCCGGTTTCTCACTCTGCTGTCTGATTGGCGACGAAAACTGAAAACCTGATGGTAAAGAATTGTTGTTTCCAATGAGAAGGATGTCTTCCATTGCCACTCGATACCTACAAAGAGGACAGGTAGAGTGAGTGTCCAACCAAGTATCCACACATTCTGCGTGGAAGCCATGGTTACATTTCGGAAGCAACCGCAAAACGTCGTTTGCGGCGAATTTGGAGAGGCAAACGGCGCATTCAAGGCCTTCTTTTTGGCCACGGAGGGAGGAGAATTTGAAAATTGGAAGTGACTCTATTATCATTCGATCGATCCCGGAATTTTTTCTCTCGGCGTACGACGACTCTGGGATGGTCCAACTCCGGTTATGTGGTGGTAGTCCGATTGCTACAACACCGCCGCCTTTGCAATGTTTGGCGTAGAGGAGGAGGAGGAAGGTGACGGAGAACATGGTGGTTAACACGCCGACGATCACTGCCATGCTCGGTTTGAAAGGGGAGAAATTGGAGGCGTCGGCCGCAGTTTGTGGCGGCGAAGGGGAGGGATGGGGAGACAGGGGGAGAGAAGAGTATATAGATACAGGGTGAATGTCAATATCATTGCCATCGTGGAGTAGGTTTGAGGAAGGGGAAGTGGTGAAATCCCCGTAGCCATTTGAAGTTGAAAGGAGGAAGAAGAAGATGAGGAGGGAGGAGGGCATTGTCTGAATTTTCTGGGAGAATTGAGAGAGAGAGAGAGAGAGAATAGTTGAGTTTAGGGAACTTGTTTAATTTGCTTGTGTAGGAGATGAGATAATTTTTAGGATTTCTTTTGTTTTCAAGGGGGATTTTGTAATATTTTAAAATTAGTTTTGGGAAGTGGGAAAATTTAGTGAGAGAATTGGATAAAAGTTTATAAATTTTTTGTTTTGATGGGTATATTATAATAATAATAATATTTGTATTTGGTTTTGGGGAATGAGAGTGGCTTTGGATTTGTTGTGAGAGGGGCAGGGGTGATTTTGTGAATAATAATTGATTATATTTTCTTGGGAAACGAGAGAGATTCTTTGTGAATGGGAGTGATATTTTAGACAACATCCAAACGTGACAAGACAAACTCATCCAACCAACCTTCCAGATTACATTTCCTTCCTTTCATCACCCTTTCGCGTCTTGCTAATCTGATTTTGACCCTAGTAAAAACAAGATGCACTTGGACCAGAACAACTTCTGGATCTCATATTTACTTCTCTAAGACCACGGACTAGTTTTGGTAATTTTTTATGTCTAAATTAGATGGTGATTTGAGATGTCAAAGTAAATAGACAGATTCATTTGTGTTCCAATCTAAGATCACATTATTATTATTATTGTAATATTAGGACGCCTCATGTGATTTTATGTTCAAAATTAAGTTTGGATTTAATTTAAGATCAAGACTTGTCTATTATTAAAATGCAAAGAGAGAAATATTAAGAAAACTAATAATTCAATCTAATTTTGTTTTTTTATTATCATTCACTTAACTTTTGTTCTATCATTCAACAAGACTTAGTTGGAGTCAAGCTGAATTGAATTTGTCTAAAAATTGGGAAAATAAAAAGTAACATCATGAAGTGTCTTACAGTTAATAAATGTAAATAAACCATGAATAATTGAACATGATCTGTACTTTTTATCATCCTTTTCATTTCTATTAATAATTTAACCATCCACTTTGAACTTATTAAGGATGGCCAAAACAATTGCACCAAATGATAAGTTTTTAATATTTTCAAACAATCACATGACCCGTGACTAGATGGGGCAAACGAATTGGCCAAGTCGAGTCAAACCAAGCAAAAAAAAAAAAATTTCAGTTCACCAAATTTAACGACTTAAACGAATTGAACCTAGTGATTCTAACGAGCTCAATTGCCTGAGCTTAACGAGCCAGTCTAAAAGCATTTCAACTCGACACGACTCACAAGCAACGAGTTAAACAACTTGAGCCGAGTCTACTAAACGAGCGTAATCTAATGAGTTAATTATATATAAATTTATTATGTTTTTAACTTATATCTATATAAAGTATATTTATATAAAACTTGAAAGAGAGTATGATGGGTTTGGGTTGGTGAAAAGACAAGTTTGGGAGAAGATGGGAATGTGTGAGCTAAATAGAAAAGGGGGGGAGAAGGGTCGGATCCAGAGTTGCGATATTTGTGTGGGCTGAGCATGCCAAGCCAATGAGTCGGATCCTAAGCCCATAATAAGGGCTTAGCTTGACTCGTCTTTTGGGCACGAGCTAAGCTTAAACGCGTCATAGTAGCATGGCAAGTTGGTGCAATGTAACATCTCCACTTGGGACAAGAATTTTATGTCAATCCTCAAATAGGACTCGAGACAAAACAAGAAACAATTTGGCCAAAACAGACTGCATCGTCCGACCATTATCTTAAACTCTTAATTAGCTAGCAGAATACTTCAAATTTAGTTTACAAACTAGACCTAAAATAAAGACCCAATAGTAACATTAAGATAATGTAAAATAAATAATTTCCAAAAATAAATATAATTCTAATTACTAATCTCACAAAAAAAACTAAATCTCTCAATAAAAGAAAAAAATCTAAGTTGTTTAGTGAATCTAAGTTGAGCGGTGTCAAATGTGACTCACTTTGATTATTCCTGAAAAGGGATGTCAAATTTGGATTAATCAACTAAACTTAGTAGATATTAGATTTTATATTCGACGATATGTGCATGCTAAAAAATTTATTTTAATTCTAACTCGATATATGAAGGAAGTAAAAACGAGCAATAGAGCAAGTAACAAAATTAAAGATCGGTGATACTCAGGCGATTGCAACAACCAAAAATACCATGATGAGGTTTAGGGTTTTGCGCTCAGGAACACAACACATATAGTTGTCTCATTACTCTAGTTAACAACAATACATTAAATTAAACAAGTTTAACAAAAAAGTCTAAGTTTTATAAAAATTCATCATGCAAAATAGGGCCATGTAATTTAATAGGAGGATATCAACAGACTGTGTGCACGCCTATAGAAGAGGAGGG
>CM039481.1:15836254-16080833 GCA_022433065.1 Begonia loranthoides
GGGGGGGGGGTGAATTAGGCGTTCTAAATTTTTTTTCGTGCAATATTAGTTTTTCTATGCCTAAGTGATTTATTATAAATATAAATAAATAAATAACAATAAATATAAATAGTAAAGATAGAAAGATGACACCGATATGCTCATACGGTTTGACAAATTCTGCTTACATCTGCGCTCCAAGTTTCCGACTTGGAGATCCTTTACTTACTAACCTCCCCAATTAGTATCGATTGGTTTCATGGGTGCCAACCAAACCTTCACAGACTATTCTTAGGGTGTCACCCTCTGGATTGATCTTCATGGAAGTCAATGTAGCCTTTATAGTGACTATTGCAGGGCGTCATCGTAGATGTAGTAGTTTGTATACAAAAGTGTGGAAATTGAAAATACAATTTAAAATCTAAGCTCTCCAAATGTAAATCTCAAGTGTAGGAGAGGAAGAGCTAGGCCTAAGCACTCAAATATAGTGAGAGAATATGGGTATGAAGTTTGGCAGCATTTCAGAGTGATTCTCTCTCATTTGGATGTTTTGTTTTGCGATTGGGAGTGCCTTTATTTATAGAAAACTACTAGGCCGGTCGACCACTTCTCTTTTGGTCGACCGCTTTTTAGCCATTGGAATTTAACTATTGAAGAAATTCAGCAAAAATCAGGTGCAGCGGTCAACCGATCCCTAGCGGTTGATCGCTCCATGTGTTTTTTCGATTTTGAGCTTTTCTGCCACTTTTGGTCGACTAGTTTTCCCTTACTCAACCTCCTGCTCGACCGCAAAATTAGGAAGCAATATGTAATATTGTGCGGTCAATCATTTTCTTCTTGCTCAACCGCTTCATCGACCAAAAAACATGTGAACCTTCTGTTTTGATTTTCATTCGATCAACTGGTCGACCAAATCTTCATATAGACTGTTTTAGTCGACCACTTTCTCTGTTTTAGTCGACCTCTTGTCTCCTTTTTGCATTTCTTGAATCTTCTAAGTCCCAATACTCAATCTATAAACTATATGGACTTAGGCAAATATATTAGATAACATAAATACTCATTTTAAGGGTATTTCCAATAAAGAATATAACATATTTATCAATTCAAATAAATGCGTAATAAGCAACTTAATTAACAAATAAATTCGTCATCATCAAAACAAATAACCAAATGTCTATTACGCCAACAATCTCCCTCTTTTTGAAAATAACAAAACATATTAAGTTGTTTAATTACCTAACCTAAGCATGTGCATATAATATTGCATAATTTGATCTCTCTCTCTTAGTTTATGCAATATTTCTAATTTTTACTTATATGCAAACATGCTATACAACTTATATAAATTTCTCTCCCTTTTTGTCATAATAAAAAAAAAATCATTGAGGAGATTCAATCAAAGTAAAAAAATATCCCCTTTTGTAATTATTGAAAACATAAAATTATTGGAGGAATATTACACTTTAATTAATCAAGACAATTTATTTTCTTCTCCCCCTATAGAATTATCAACAAGAAAATATGGAGGAAACAAAAGACCAAAGATATTAACTAACAAATCAATAAATCAATATTTCAAACACAAATTATTTCCCTCTTTTTGCATTTACTTTAAATAAAATAAATGAGGATTAGCAATTTAAGAATGATAGCAATTATTATATTACCAATTGAAATAAAATTTCTCTTCCCCTTTAATAAAATACCAAATTAAGTCATTGAGAAAACTCAAACATTAAAACAAATTAATTCAATCGATTTAATTATCCCCTTTGATCATTGAACGACATATAATAGTTAGAGGTTTGAAAACATTTAAAAACAATTATATTTATTCCCCTTAAAAATCTAATTGTTGGGAGAACAAATAACAAATTTTGATACCAATTGAAAGGGAAAACCATTTAATCTTTGATTAAAAGAATTTGACAAGTTAAAATCTGTTCAAGTTTAACTTAATGGGAATACTTAGCATTCAATCTACTTAAAATTATTTTCCTTTTTTTAATTATCAAAAGAAAATATGAAGGGAAAGACAAAACAAATATTAATTGTAATAATACCAATTTGTAAAAAAAAAATGATTGATACTAATTGTCGAAAAAAAATTTATTCCCCTTTAACATTAAAAAACTATACTAGTTAGGGGAAACAAAATATTTCAAACTAAAGCAATTATATTTTTTCCTTTTAGAATACCAATTGTTGAAAAAAAAAATTCTTCCCCTTTCGCAATATTTAACACCAAGTCATTGGGGGAATTCAAAACATCAAAACAAGATGATTATACTTCTCCCCTTTTAGAATACCAATTTGTTGGGAGAAAACGCAAGTAAAAATGTGATATCAATTGTAAAAATAAAAAAAAATATTTAATCTTAGATTAAAACAATTGTAAAAGTTATTTCTTCACTTATTTCAATAAACAAATTCAGCTCAAAGGGGTGAGATTATTAAAATTTAAAATCCAAAGATATAAATTGAAGAAATAATAAAAAAAATTAAGCTTAATGATACGAATTATAATATTTATCTAAATCCAAAATTTCAAAAATGGATACCAATAGTTGGATTAACAAAATTAAAAAACCACAAAATACCAACAAGAATATGCATACTATTAATTTAGATCAGAAGTATTATTCACAAAGTTATTTCAACAAGTAATTATACATACTTTTGATTCACAATTGAAAAACACTTAAGTGTTCTTATTAGGCACCCAAATATTTTTGGGTCCTTTATCCTTAGAAATGGTTCCTTTTGGAATTCATATCAATTTAGAATTTGTCTTTTTATCATTTAATTGTATAAGGCAACTAAATGATTTATGTCTTATATAATTGCAAACATTACATGTAATAGATCCAACAAAGAAATTATTATATTTTGTTATTTCTTTGCAAAGGGTTCGTAGTCAATATTAGTTTTATCAAAAGTGGCCCTTTGCCTACCTAAAAGTATGTTCAAATTATTGCTACCATTTGTAAATTTAAGTACAAAAGAATTCAAATCACTATTCTTTGCATTCAATTTACAAATATTATTCTCAAGTGATTTGTTAGTAGTCACTAAGTTTTCATTCATGCTTTTTAAATCAACAATTTGATTTTCTAAGAATTTAACCTTTTCAACATGCTCTAACATCAAATTGTTTTTCTTCTTTTTCAACAAGTTATAGTTACGTTTAAGAACATTAAATTGTTCAAACAATTCTTCAAACACTTTTAGTAATTCACAATCATCATTAATATTATCAATATCACTAGAAGAGTCATGTACCTTTTCCTTGTTAGCCATGAAGCACATGTGGGATGTCTCTTCAATCTCGGAAAAAAAAATTTTCATCGCTATCATCCCATGTGGCCTTAAATGCTTTCTTCTTCGAGGCTTTTGATTCCTGTTTGCTTTGGGGCATTAGGTTGAGATATGACTGGGTTTTTTCGCATCCAAATAAAATGGTACTCTTTTCCCCTTTTTTCCCTTTTTCGTTGGAGGTACTCTATGAACTTCCGTATCATGAATTTGATATCTTTGTCATCTTCATCTTCTTCCTCTGATTCATCTTGAGTGCTTGAGGAGGCTTTGAAGGCTATGTTCCTTGGTTTAAAAATTCTCTTTTCTTTTTGCTCCTCCTCTTCATTGCTCATTAACGTGATCTCGTGTGTCATTAGAGAACTGACGAGTTCCTCCATCTTTATAGCCTTGAGATCATGTCCCTCTTGGATCGTCGTCATCTTTGGCTGCCACTTCCTTGGTAGACACCAAAGAATTTTCCTAACCAACTCTTCGTTGAGATAAATTCTACCAAACATTTTCTAACCATTAGTAATGTTAGTAAAAGAAGTAAACATACAACTAATGATTTCATTCTTATCCATAGAAAATAATTCATATTCATGGATAAACATACTCAATTTAGTTTCTTTTACTTGATTAGTGTCAAAGAGAGAAAAGCCCAAAATAAAGTGAGCAAAAAAGGCAAATAGGGGGAAAAGAAATTGGAGGATGAGGACAGAAAAATCGAGAGAGAGAAGGATAAAAAATAGTGGGACAGGAGATGAAAATTGAGGGAGAAAAGGAAGAAAGAAGAATTGGAGTGGTTCAAAAATTTGAGGAAAATAGTGAGGTATTTTTATTTTATGCACACGTGTTGGCTTATCTCCCCATCGACTAATCGATTCTTCTCTAGTGGATGTATCTTCTAATTTGCAGGAAAATCAAGACATACGATTGGAAGACAACAAAATACATGCAAATCCTTGGATCATTCACATCAAGGAGATTTCGAATGACTTGCACTACAAAGGTTAGAACATTGTGGCAACCAACACAATGTCCAAAAAGGTATGGACTTGCTTCCAATCTCCTATTTAAGTTATTGAAGGCAGGAAATATTAGAAAATTGTATGAACATAACTTACGAATTAAGAGATTTTGCAATCTTTTTGAGAAAAATGCATGCTATGTTCCTTACATATTGTCTTCATAACTTATTCATTGATAATTTCAAGACCTTAAGTGAATTTTTTGGAGCAAATACGAATGATAATTGGAAAATTGCATTCATACTTAGGCATGAATGGATGATTATGTTTTCTGAACAAGGTAATTATATGCTTAAGTATTTTAAAAGGAAAATTGTTGTTAAATACTTTGATGAGGATAAGCGAACTAATAAAACAAATGATGAGTTTATAAGTAGTTTGAGTATTCATTATTTTACAAGTGACTCACCGTTTGCTAATCATTGTGGAGAAAAGGAAGGGTCAATCATTCATCGAATTTATTTGATAAAATCACAAGGAGATGATTCCATTCAAACCTTTGAGCACCAAAAGGACAATCAAATTATCATACAAGGATTAAATGGTAAGGTTAACTTTTATTTAAATATTATTGACATGACTTTGTATGATGTAGGTGATTCGAGGATGAATATTCTCAAAGAAGTGGGGGATGATGTGATCCGGACCAGCTACATTGACCCAACACCCTTAGAGAATAATGGAGGCCCAATGATTGAAGTAAAGACATGGAAGGTGATGGGAAAACCCACAATTTTTGTGAGAGAGATCCAACAAAAGGAGCCCAAAGTCCGTGATAAAAAAGCCTTGAAGAGATTGTTAAGCATTAGAGGAGGGGTAAAAAGGGGAAGACAAGCAAAAGGATCCAAAGGAAGGAAAAGTTTCCAAAAGGCCCGACGAAGGGCCACCTGTAGTGTGCGCAGCGCGCGCAGCGACTCTGCAGCCCAACTAGCATCCCAACGCCCCAGCACAGCGCGCGGCCCAGCCGTCAGCGCGCGAGGTCACTGCACCACATCAGCAGGTGCATCCCGCGAATCCCGCGCCTTGTCAGTGGGCCACCCACGCCCAATCCGACTTGCCCAACAGCGCGCCCCTCATTGTTTGCCCGCACCATGTCAGCGCGCCATGTCAGCCCCCAGCCCAGTGGGCGCGGCCTAGCCCACAGCTAGCCCAGTGCGCATTCCTGCGCGTCCCCGCTGAACCTTAGACTCAAAACCCTAATTTTTACAAATTTGGTCTTTTTGCATTGTTTTAGGGTTAACCTAATATTTTTATGTTTAAGCAAGTGTAATGCCTCATTTGGGGGATTGAATTATGAAATAAACTTGTGTGTTTTGGTGAGGTTTCCTCTCTTTTTATTCTTTGTGAAGAACTTTGTCTCTTCAAGCTTTAATCTTGAAAGATCAAACCTTTGATAGCTTTGGTGTAGGATCGATATACGCCTATAGAGGGGGGTGAATATAGCGTTTTAACTTTTTCGTGCGATATTTTAATCTCTAATTACCCTAAGTGAATTGATGCATATTATTAAAATATCGATAACAAATATATGCAATAATATAAAGAGTAAGAGTTAGAGAAATGCACACAATATTTGTTTATGCGGTTCGGCAAACTAGCCTACGTCCGCGCTCCAAGTTGCACTTGGAGATACACTAAGTAATTGGCTTGCGGGTGCCAATGAAACCGTTTACAAATTGACTATTAGACGGGGCGTCACCCTTGACTAATTATAAGGTCGTCAACCTTAGACTCTTACGAGTCGTCACCCTAAATTTGACTATTTCGGGGCGTCACCCAAGTGTGATGAATTCTTAGGGAATCACCCTTTACAATCAAGCACAATAATAATTCGGAGATTAAATCTCAAATCTATCTAATCTGAATTCTCCCAAAATATAACTCGCAAGTTCGAAATAGGGAGAACTGGATATACAACAATATCGAAAGCTCACAGAGATTTTATCGCGTATGAAAATCGGCAGAGCTTCACTTTAGAATCTTTTGTTCGTTGTTGAGAGCATAGAGTGATCCTCTATTTATAAACTATGCCACTGCGTCTTCCGGGTGACCTCAGCGTCCGCACCTATCGTACGCACGACCGTTGCAAAAATGCCCGTTGAGAAAAATAGCCGTTGCACAATTCTGGGCATTTGCTGACGCCATTCTCATCGTCCGCTGCGTCCGCATCTATCGTCCGCCTCTTCCATAGAACAGAATAGATTCAAAGCGGATGTCATTCCCATCGTCCGCAGCGTCCGCATACATCGTCCGCGTCTTCACAAAAATGTTGGACGCCAAAACAGCGTCCTGTTCTTCTCTTCAAGTCCGCACTTCTGAAGGGATGCGGACGCCATTTCACGTCCGCCTCGTCCACGACCACCGTCCGCATATCCATCAAAATGGACAGAGGCAAACCGGAAGACTAAGCCTCGCGTCTGCCTCATCCGCTGCGTCTGCAACTGTACAGCGCACTTCAAACTTTCACAAAATGTTTCCTCTAAGTCATACGAACATTCCATTCTCCTGCATAGACTTAGAGAAACACATTAAACATTTCTAATACTCTTAATCAAGGGTATTCTCAATTTAATTGAGAAATATGATATAAAAGAATTCAATGTATAAACAACTTTTACACTTTATTAAATTTCACATCATCTAGATCACATAGTCTAAACAATTTCCCTTATAGATGATGTCCAAAACATATAAAGTTGTTTATTTCCTAACCTAAGCATATGCCACAAACATTACATATTTGATTTATTCAATTAAGTTATGCAATTTACCAATCAATTAATCCAAGCAACATGCTACTAAAATACAACTTATTGATCAACTAAATTAACACACAATTTAGTCATCATCAAAATAAAACTTAGCCTACCAAAAAGGCTAACAATCTCCCCCTTTTTGATGATGACAAAATCCAATAAGTTGTTTACCATAAAACTAAGCATTTGCATAAAACTATTGCATATTAGATTTCTCCAAATAAGTTATGCAATATATCAACGATAAATCCATGCACAATGCTAATAAACTCTCCCTAAAAGATATTACAACTTATATATCCTTCTCCCCCTTTTTGTCATAATCAAAAAGTAATTCTAAGGGAGGAGAGTTCAAACACAATCATGAAATAGTATCAAAATAAGATGAACAACATTCAAATAATTTCTCCCCTTTTTTCAAGTAATCTATCCAATAATTAAACCATTGAGGGAATTAATATTAGAATCCAAAGATAATTTCAACAAATAATTCTATTGAAAACAAATTTCTCCCCCATAATCAAGAAGTTAATCCACAAATCAAATAAAGGAGGAAAATAAGTATTACTCCTAGAGCAATTATCAACAAGTTAAATACTATCTCTCCTAGTAATCAATGAATCTAACCAAGAAGCAAACCATGAAGAGAAATATACATTCAATTGCAATTTGTGGTTAAAAGAAATATATCAATTGTAAATAACCACAATCATAAAGATGTAAATAACCACAATAAGCATTAAAGTTCCATGAGTGATCAAATTAAGCAACCACAATCACAATTTAAAAAAAATATCATCTCTCTTTGTCATTAAGCATACATACCTATTTGAGAGATTTAGCATTCCAATTCTATTTGTGGTGAAAAATATGATACTAATTTGAAAAACCACCACTAGGAAATATTCAATCAAAAATATTTTCCTTCTTTTTGCTCATTAAGTCTAAACATATAGAAGGGTATTATGCATTTAAGTTCAAACAATAAGCACAAAACAAATGAGATTCAAGAAATAGATACCAAATGAAAGAAATAGAATTCACTTTAAAAACAAAGAATTGTAAACAAGATTTTCTACTTCTAGCAAGTAATACCAATTTAAGAATTAAGAAATTAACAAAGGATACCAATTGATAATTCACAATTTGAAGTTAAACAAGTTTTTCAAAGAATTATACCAATTGAAAACCCAAAGTTAAAAAACTAATCATTTTTGCCAATTATGATATCAATTGTAAGTTCAAAGAGAAAATGTTAAAAGAGATACCAATGTGTAACATCAAAATCAATTCAAATATCTCTCCCCCTATGTTAATCACAACAACAATCTAATGGGGATATTCCACACATTCAAAATATTCGCTCTCTCCCTTAGAGCAATAATAAAACAAATTCAAAAATTTCTCCTCCTATAAATTTATCACCTTGCAACTAGGAGAAAACTCAAAAACTCAAGAGAACCATCCAAGTTTAATGAGAAATATATCAATTGAAAAACAATCTATGGATAATTCACATTTTGTAAGCACAAACAAAATTTTACTCCCCCTATCATTTTGCACATAACCAAGTAGTTTGGGGAATCTAAATATGATACCAAATGAAAATCCAAAGAATATTATACCAATTGTAGAGAAAATATGATTTCATTGATATCAAAACAAAAATAGTTTCATACATGATACCAATTTAAAAATTAAGTCTAATGATACCAAATTTTTGAATCAATACCTAATTGTTAAAATTCAAACTCACACAATGATTGATACCAATTTAAAGGTTTCAAAACGAAAATCATTATTGATACCAATTGATGAAATGAATTCTAATTTCAAACATCCTAATTGATATATCTATCGTTCAAAGATATTCAAGTTAAAATTCATTCCTCTCCCCCTAAATCATTGCACATAATCAAAACATTGGGGATGGAAATTCAAGATAGATACCAATTATAGAAGTTTAAAGCAAAATAAAAAACATTTGGGGATTATATCAAGGTTTAAAGTTTAAGCACAGATGGAAGTATATTTATCAAAAATTAAAAACCTTGTACAATTTTTCAAAAGCAGATAAAAGATCTCCAATCAAATTTAACATCTCTATTTTCTCCATGTACAAAATTTAATCCAAAAGAGAAACCAAAAACATTTGGGGAATTACAAGTTGAATCAAACAATTTTAATTTCTCCCCCTAAATCAATTAACAAAATTCGATCTATGGGAAAATCCATAATTAAAAACAAATCAATTTTTCTTAAAATATTTATCTTCCCTTTCATTAATTTAAAAGCAAGGAAGAATTATCAAAGTTATAAGCCAAAGGGGAAGCAAATTTATCGAAACTAAAAATTAAAGTTAACATTTAAGAACAAGTCAATAAACTCTATGCAACTTGATATTCTCCCCCTATATTCATGATCTAAATAGCAACTATGGGGGAATTTAAAAATCAAAAAACAAATCAAGTGTCTAAACCATTTATCTACTCATTTTATCATATACACATATAATCCAAAGGAGAAGTTCACAACAAATTTTTGAAAAGGTATAATAATTTTTCATAGCAATAATCTCTCTAAAAAAATCAAAATCAAATCAAGAGAATGTTCTAGTTTTTATTGGCCAAACAATTTATGTCTATCATTTTTATCTATAGCTAAATCAATCAAAATGAGGAAATAACAAATCAAAATTGATTATCCAACAATTCAATACATAAGACTAGAAAACTAATTGTTGGAGGTCAAATCTCAAGCAACAAAACTAATCTAATACAAGAATTATGTAAAATTTGACTTTTAGATACCAATTGTAAAATACAAATTTCAATAAATAAGCACACTATCAATATCTTCTATTCCAAATTCAAAAATATCTAATATAAGTTTAAAGCTATGTATTGAAGAATTTTAGTCAATTTAATTTAAGTGCATTGTCAAATCTAACCTATTCACTAACAATTCAAAATAAAACACAAACAAATGTAATTTTTCCCTTTAACTCAATGATTATAATAAAATTTTTGGAGATTTTCAAAGTTTAAATCAAGAGTGGAAGCCAACTTAGCAAAATTAAAACATTTGTATTTTTCTCTCCCTATATCAATAGTTAATTTTTAGTTCAAGAGAGAAATACGCAAGTAAAAAAAAAATTGAGTATCCAACAATCTAAGCAATTCAATATATTCAAAATAGAAGTTCACTTGTTGGAATACAATTTTCAAACTCAAAAATATCAATTAAAGATAGACAAGTTTCTCTTTCATTTGATGATAAACACAATTTATAGGCATAGCGGAAGCACAATCATCAAAGTTGAAATTTAACAATTTTGAAACAAGTCAATGATTTAATCAACTCTCAACAATTCTATTTTCTCCCCCTATTTCGTTATTCAAATTCAATTCAAGGGAGAAATCAATAGAACATCATTTTTAACAAATTTTCTACTATTCTCCCCTTATATCAAGCTAATTTTAATTCATGGGAGAAGCACATTCTCAAAAACACAAAACAATCTATTCCTAATAATCATCCAACTAGTCATCTAACAATCCAATGTTCAAATTAGCATATTCAATTTAGAATCCAATTGTTAGAGCCATTCATCAAAATACTAATTAAAGGAATAAAACATATTTCAACTTATATATACAAAAAAGATTAAGCTAACAATTAATCCAAGTAAATGTTCTACTAATCAAAGTTAAATAAATTCAATAATCAAAAACAATTTAATCCAATTCAATTCCTAATCAAAATCCATAGAATTGATTCCAAAGGAATTTCAACCAATTAAAGTCTAAATAATCATCCAAATCAAATTTCACAACCAATTTTAATCAAAACAAAAAGAGTTATGTACCTCCAAGATAATTTCCATATTTAAAGCATTGGAGGTATTCTTGAGGCTTCTCCCCTTGTATTGGATATTCAAGTATCCAATTCCTTTTCAAGCTACTTGGGAGAACCTCCAACCTACAATCAAAAATTATTTTGCAATTTTTGGTACCCAAACCATTTTGGGTCCATTTATTATAGGTTTGCTTCCTTTAGAAACCCACACAAATTTAGAATTTAAATTAGGTTTAAGATTTAAACTAAACTTAAATCTAGAATTCATATCCAAAGGATGAACAAATTTTGAACTATCATTTGATTTAAATTTAGAGTTCAAATGCAAAGGATATGCAAATTTATGTTTAACATTTGAATCCAATTTAACATTCAATTTTAAAGGACAATAAAAAGATTTATGTCCAATATAATTGCAATAATTACAAGTAGAGGATCTAACAAATAAATTATTGTAATTCTTCTTTCCAAAGGGTTTATATCCAATACCGACTTTATGAAAAGTAACCCTTTGAGAATTCAAGAGCATATTTAAATTTTTGCTCCCATTAGTGAATTTAAGTACTATAGAGTTTAAATTATCATTCTTGTCCTTTAATTCACAAACATCAATTTCAAGAGATTTAATTTGAGCACTAGCATCAAAAGTTGATTTAGATTTGATATTCAATGAATCAATTTCCTTTTCATGTGATTTGATAGTTGTATTCAATTTTTCATTCAACACTTTCAAATCACTAATCTCATGCTCATTACATTTAATGGTAGAGATCAATTTATTGTTTAACAATTTCAAATTGCTACAATCATGCTCAAGAGATTTAAAGAAAGCATTAGAGTCATCAATCATGCTTTTCAATTTAACAATTTGATCCTCATAAGATTTATCTAAACTAGCATGCTTTTTGATCAAATTGCTATGCTCCTTTTTCAACAACTTATATTTCTCTTTGAACTCGTTAAAACTATCTAGCAATTCATTAAATACATCATTATCATCTTCACAATTTGAATCAGAATTACTATAATAGTCGTTTACCTCAATATCGTTAGCCATGAAGCATACGTTGGCTACTTTCTCCTCTTTTTCGGAGGATGAGCTTTCTCCACTTTCAATCACTTGGCTTGTGCCTACATGTGTTAGCTCAAGAGATTTCCAAATATCATAAGCACAAACACATGATTTAACTCTATCAAATTCATTTTTACACAAGGCACTAAACAAAATATTCATTGCCTTAGCATTTAAGTTCCAATTTTGTTTATCTACATCATTGAATTCACATGATAGTCTAGGGACATTAATCCCTATTTCAATGATTTTCCATAAAAAGAAATCAATAGATTGTATAAATATTTTCATTCTACACTTCCAATAAAGATAATTACTATCATCAAAATATGGAGATATAGATGTGCATTGACTTTCAACAATTCTATCGAAATCCATAATCAATTATAAACACTAGAATTGATCAAAGCTATTCACAATAAATTTCAACAAGAAAATTTTTCAATAGATGAAACTCAAAAAATATTAAAAATGTTCACAATCAACGAAATATCACACAAACATTTAAATACCCGCTCTGATACCAATTGTAGGATCAATATACGCCTATAGAGGGGGGTGAATATAGCGTTTTAACTTTTTCGTGCGATATTTTAATCTCTAATTACCTTAAGTGAATTAATGCATATTATTAAAATATCGATAACAAATATATGCAACAATATAAAGAGTAAGGGTTAGAGAAATGCACACAATATTTGTTTACGGGGTTCGGCAAACTAGCCTACGTCCGTGCTCCAAGTTACACTTGGAGATACACTAAGTAATTGGCTTGCGGGTGCCAATAAAACCGTTTACAAATTGACTATTAGACGGGGCGTCACCCTTGACTAATTATAAGGTCGTCAACCTTAGACTTTTACGAATCGTCACCCTAAATTTGACTATTTTGGGGCGTCACCCAAGTGTGATGAATTCTTAGGGAATCACCCTTTACAATCAAACACAATAATAATTCAGAGATTAAATATCAAATCTATCTAATCCGAATTCTCCCAAAATATAACTCGCAAGTTCGGAATAGGGAGAATTGGATATACAACAATATCAAAAGCTCACAGAGATTTTATCGCGTATGAAAATCGGCAGACCTTCACTTTAGAATCTTTTGTTTGTTGTTGAGAGCATAGAGTGATCCTCTATTTATAAACTTTGCCACTGTGTCTTCCGGACGACCTCAGCGTCCTCACCTATCGTCTGCACGACCATTGCAAAAATGCCCGTTGAGAAAAATAGCCGTTACACAATTCTGAGCATTTGCGGACACCATTCTCATCGTCCGCCTCTTCCATAGAACAGAACAGATTCAAAGCGGACGCCATTCCCATCGTCCGCAGCGTCCGCATACCTCGTTTGCGTCTTCACAAAAATGTTGGACGCCAAAACAACGTCCTCTTCTTCGCTTCAAGTCCGCACTTCTGAAGGGATGCGGACGCCATTTCACATCCGCCTCGTCTGCGACCACCGTCTGCATATCCATCAAAATGGACAAAGGCAAACCGGACGACTAAGCCTTGCGTCCGCCTCATCCGCTGCGTCCACAACTGCACAACCACTTCAAACTTTCACAAAATGTTTCCTCTAAGTCATACGAACATTCCATTCTCCTGCATAGACTTAGAGAAATACATTAAACATTCTCAATACCCTTAATCAAGGGTATTCTCAATTTAATTGAGAAATATGATATAAAAGAATTCAATGTATAAACAACTTTTACACTTTATTAAATTTCACATCATCTAGATCACATAGTCTAAACAATTTCCCTTATAGATGATGTCCAAAACATATAAAGTTGTTTATTTCCTAACCTAAGCATATGCCACAAACATTGCATATTTGATTTATTCAATTAAGTTATGCAATTTATCAATCAATTAATCCAAGCAACATGCTACTAAAATACAACTTATTGATCAACTAAATTAACACACAATTTAGTCATCATCAAAATAAAACTTAGCCTACCAAAAAGGCTAACATTTGGTTCAACCAACCGGTTTGGTTTGGGTCAAGCTCCTCTTCTGATAACTCTGGTTCTAGTCGATAGGTTTGGCTAGGGTCAAGTTCCTTTCTACACATTTCTTGATTTGATCGACGATCCTTTTCGACGTTCCGCGTTTGTTGTTGGGTCTAGGGTTCCTTAATACCCTAGGTTCGCATCAATGCGGTTCGGCAAATCCCACCTACGTTCGCGCTCCAAGTTCCAACTTGGAGATTTTTTACTTACTAACCTCCCTGGTTAGTACTGATTGGCTTCACGGGTGTCAATCAAACCTTCACAAACTACTCAGGGCATCACCTTCTGGATAGATCTTCAGGGACATCAATCTACTATTTTCAATGACTGTTGTGGGGCGTCAACCTAGATGTAGGGATTTGTATACAAAAGTGTGGAAATTGAAAATATAATTTAAAATCTAAGCTCTCCAAATGTAAATCTCAAGTGTAGGAGAGGAAGAGCTAGGCATAAGCACTCAAATATAGTGAGAGAATATGGGTATGAAAATTGGTAGCGTTTCAGAGTGATTCTCTCTCGTTTGGATGTTGTGTTTTGCAATTGGGAGTGCCTTTATTTATAGAAAACTACTCAGGCGGTCTACCACTTCTCTTTCAATCGACCGCTTTCTAGCTGTTAGAATTTCTAGCCTTTGGAATTTGACCGTTGAAAAAATTCGACAAAAATCAGGTGCAGCAGTCGACTGGTCCCCTGGGTGCGGTCAACCACTGCGGCATATTTTGCCCATAGTATCGCCGCATATTTTAGAGCAGTCAACTGGTCCCTAGCGGACGACTGCTCCCTGTGTTTTTTCGATTCCGAGTTTTTCTACCATTTTCGGTCAACCAGTTTTCCCTTGCTCGACCGTAAAACTATAAAGCAATCTGTAATATTGTGCAGTCGACCTTTTTCTTCTTGCTCAACCGCTTACTCGATCGAAAAACATACGAACCTTCTGTTTTGACTTTTGATCGATCAACTGGTCGACCAAATCTTCGTGCAGACTGTTTTGCTCGACCATTTTCCCTGTTTTAGTCGACTTCTTGTCTCCTTTTTGCAATTCTTGAATTTTTTAAGCCCCAATACTCAACCCATAAGTTACATGGACTTAGGCAAACATATTAGACAACATAAATACCCATTTTAAGGGTATTTCCAATAAAAGATATAACATATTTATTAACTCAAATAAATTCATCATCATCAAAGCAAATAGCCTAATGTCTATTAGGCCAACAAATATGTGTAAAATCCTAATTTTTAATAAATAACGTATGTTGAATATAAAATAATATCAACCTCAATTTGGGTCTACCAATACCAAAATCGAACAACAAATGATCGAACCAATCCAATAACAAACAAGTTTAAATAATTTCTTAAGTTTTTGAACTTTTTCATAATATTTTTACAAAATCATAATTCAAACTCTAAAACTTAAAATTTGAATTTCTTAGCTAAACAAAGATGATCCAATAATGATAGGGTCGGAAGCTCATTACGATCCAAAACAGCATCCAAAACAACCCAAGAATGATTGGGTCAAAACTTAGGTAAAAAATAAAAAACTAAATTCCACTAAAACGCAGAGTTTGGGTCTCGGCCCAAAACAACCTGGCCTGCAACCCAAAATGGCATGGGTGGTGAGCCATGATAGTCCTAGTCTTCCGCTAGAATTCTAATTCTTTCAGAACACAACTCAACTCCAAAGACAAGAATTTCCTCTAATCCAACAATTTCAGAACACATACAAATCATGTTTTATTTTATAAATTCCAATAATAAGACCTATTAGTCCCAATTCAGTATAGAATTTCTAACAATAAAAAAATCTGAAAATTTTCCCTACATGTAGGAATTCTCCATTCTCTTCCATACTAGCTACACCAAGGATGATAATATGACGTTGATGTCAATCCTTCAATGCCATAAATAAATTTCTTATCTGACACAAATTCACTAAAAGAGAAAATAAAAAACCATAAACTGTAACTCACCTAGGGATGAACTGAAATACCAAAATCTGTAAAAGAAATCATTTTCTATTCCTCTTCTTTGAATGGCCTTGTGAAAGGAGGAATTTTTTTTTATAAGGAGAGGGAAGTGAGAGTGTGGACCAGCCTGTCCCCACTTCAACACTATAGGGAAGAAGACTCCAACAACCCCCAAATAAGGGGGGTTTTATAACATTTTAAAATTTAAATTTTTGTTTGTTTTTTTTTTAATTAAATGGTAGGATTTTGCATTTTAGGCCATTATTCAAGTTTTAGAATAGATTTGCAGTACATGTGCGGCGAGGCACAGAGTCAGATTGTGAGCGCAAAAGGAGTGCTTAGGTCGACCTACCCTTTGGGCACGAGCTAATTTCAGCGTGCCACTGTAGCAAGCTCAGTTGGTGCCATTTCACATCTCTAGTTGGGACAAGGATTTTTCATTTTAGGCTATTATTCAAGTTTTAGAATAAATTAATTTTGAATATTTTTTAACTTAAAATTTAAGAAACAAGAACTAGAAGTTTCTTTTAAATTATATATTTTTTGAAAATAGTTGTTATTAATAATAAATGAAGGAAAAAGTGGAGGTGGGTGGCCCAATGAATGAAAAGAGAAGGACAGAGGGTGAGGAAGATGAGCAGAGGGATGAACAGAAGAAGGTTGTTGAGTGGAGTTAACGACATGTCCCCATCACACTCCGCTTTTCCATGCAACTAATTTTGTCCTTTTTGGCTTCCCCCTTTTTATGTATATATTTAATAAATTATTATTTTTTATTTGTCACCAAATCCCATTGTTACTGGAAGGATTATCCTTGATAAAATAGAATTCCAATTTATTCAGTAAACACACACACCATCTTGCTCTACGTCCCTTTTCTTTTATTCATCTTTCTGCAGTGAAACTTGATTTACCCATCTCTTCATTCCCAGCTTTGCCAACAGGTTGAAGTGTCCTCAAGGTTGAATGCAGGAAGTGCTTTTGCATTTTTCAACTTCACTCAGAACTCATCCACGGACTAATACTTGTTTGTAGAAGTCGAGGATGATTATCAGTTGGGGACGAAACAGGATGCATTTATAGGTTTTGGAGGAGTGAAACGTGAAAGACGAGATGTATTTTAGCTCCCACTTCTGCAATTATTCTACGAGTGAAGCTGTTCTTTCAACATTCTGAATCCTTTAAGCACGTCAACATTCTGACATGAAAGGCGGTTGTAATAACAAAATCGTATAAAGAGAACATGAGCGAGAGGAACGAGGGGTGCAAAGTGTGAACCATTTGGAGTCGAGCTCTGATATGTCCCTATTGTTCTCTCGATTGGATACTAGTGATCAAGAAGTGCAACTCTTAGCGAGGCGCTAAGATCTGACAGATGCAACGTAGTGGCCAAGAAGGAGGAGATTATGACGGCTCTCATTCTGCTTTTGCCTGCACGGTTAGATACAAAACAGAAACAATTATTTCTTTCGTGGCGATTCTTCCATGACAAATAGATTGCACACATCCCGACAATCCACTCGTCCATCGTTTTTCCAGACTAGATTTTCTAATTTTTTCAGGCGTAGGGCCTCGATAATGGATCCAGATCACTTGCATTTAGGCATTGCGGAGTTACATTTACAAGATGAGACGCGCATTTGGTTTGATGGTTTCTGTTCAAGTTTTCTGCAAGCAACGTGAGATGTTGACAGTAGAGGATACTATCGAGACTTTTAGTAAGCTGGTTCAATCAGGCATTATATTAAGTGCTTCAAGAAGCTAAAGTCACTAGTACAACCTTCTCTACTAATCATGTCTGAATTTTTTTTTTTCATTGCCTTATTTTCCAAAGTGTTAAGAGAAGAAATTAAAGCAATGGTAAAAATTTCCAGGCCATTAACATTAACTCATGCCTTAGAAAAAGCCTTGTTACAAGAATCTACAACTAAATGTTAGATTATTTAATTATAATCTATGTAAATGTGGTCCATGTTAATTAATGTTACATTGACTTAATATTATAGTGCTTAATGTGATGGTTGTTAAGCATTAAAGACATTAAGTTAATTGAGTTTTAATTCCCTCACCTTAACCTTATTAAAAGTGTATAATATATAGTTGAAGAGACGTGATTGAAAAGACACGAATGAAAGAGCATGTATGGAAAGTTGCCTTTGTATGGGTGTCTTCTTCAATCACCTAGGGGGAGAGAAATGACAGCATTCATTCGGACAATTCGGCTTCCTTCTCTCTCGAAAATCCTCTCAACAAGAAAAGTATTTTACACTTCGTTTCTGCATCATCGAAGAGACGATTTAAAGAGAAAGGTTTTTAAGGCGATAAACGGATTTCAACATCTTCTACAAAAGCGATTTATATCATGGATCAAAGTTGGTAGATTTTGTTTAATAAATGAATGGTTAAATCAATCACGTTTATGAGAATTAAAGATTGTTTGCATGAATCGGTTTAAATGCTTACAAATGGTATCAGAGCAAGGTTAAATATACGTATTGATTTACCATGAAATTAGATTAGATTGATTCCATGATAGGTTTTATGCACGAAAAATGATTGTTTATATTCGGAAAGTTATGCATGAAATGTTTATGGATGAAATCATAGAAAAGAATAGGTAGAAAATTGTTTTCTGTTGAATGTTCATCGGATTGTTCGTCGTGCGGACGATGGGTATTAAGGGTGCGGTCGACTAGAAGTGTGGTCGGACGCTTGATTCATATTGAAAATGTGTATGCGGACGCATATATGAAAGGGTGCAGACGGTGCGGACGCATGTATGTTTCGTCCGTTTTGAATCTATAAAAGATTCATCCGGACGATATAATGCGGACGCTACGGACACTACAATTTGCGTCCGATATGAATCTGTAAAGAAAATCATCCGGATGATTGATGCGGATGCTGCGGACGCTAAAGCCATGCGTCCGATTTGAATCTGTAATTTTGATTCATGCGGACGCATCACACGGACGCAGCAGATGGTAAGGTTAGCGTCCGCTATAGGCAGTTTCGGACGACAGTAAGAGATTACGAACGCCATTACAACGTCCGCACAGTCGTCCGCAACACTTAATTACACAGTTCAGCTAAAGAAATTGAGTGAATGAATGTTTATACAATTAATATATTGTTGTATAGAAACTATGTAGTCACCAAAGTGACCTAGTTTGAAAGAATCAATATTGAATTGTGTAATTTATTCATTCAATTATAATGATGTTGTGGAAATGAGTTTATTAGTTATAAACTAGTAGGTCACCTAAAGGTGAACCATTGTTTATAATTAATAACATTAAAGTGACATATCTACATAGTTAATTGATGTGTTTAAATATCCAAAGATGTTAAACATGTTGTGTTAAATATGTTTATAAGTCAATTAAAGTTATAACATCATAAATTGTGTATTTCTTTAAGGATTACCCAAAGGTAAACTTAATGAAATTTTATATGCTTTATTTGGATCTGGTTAGGATAGATTATTCATGTATTGATATGAGCATGTATTCTTGTTATTTGCAGCTACTATGAATTTGTTTGCTTCTGGTAATTCGTCTGTTAAGTTCAATGGTCTTAACTATGCTGACTGGTTCGAACAAATCTAGTTTCAACTGGGTGTATTGGATTTGGACCTGGCACTAGTTAATGATAGACTACCAGCTATTATTGAGACCACTTCGGAAGCTGACAAGTCTTATTATGAGGCTTGAGAGCA
Source organism: Begonia loranthoides (assembly GCA_022433065.1). Taxonomy (NCBI): domain Eukaryota; kingdom Viridiplantae; phylum Streptophyta; class Magnoliopsida; order Cucurbitales; family Begoniaceae; genus Begonia; species Begonia loranthoides. Next base: position 15,855,965 of record CM039481.1, read on the forward strand.
GTCTAATAGGCTGTGTTTGGGCTTGATGAGGATGACGATGGCTGAAAATGTTAAGCCATCGATGCCTAAAGTGAATGATGCAAAGGAATTCATGTCAAAGATTAAGACATACTCCCAATCAGACATTACTGACAAGTCTATTGTGGGAAGCTTAATGAGTGAGTTGACGACCAAGAAATTTGACTGGTCTCAACCCATTCATGACCACGTAACGAGCATGGCCAATTTGGCTACAAAGCTTAAGACGTTGGGTATGGATGTGAATGAATCATTCTTGGTTCAATTCATCATCAACTCACTTCCAGTTGAGTTTGGCCAGTTCCAGGTGAACTATAACACCATTAAGGAAAAGTGGAACTTTCAGGAGATAAAGGCCATGCTCATTCAAGAGGAATGGAGATTGAAGAAGTTAAAGTCCCATACCGTCAACTTAGCTATGCAGAAGGATGCCAAAGGTAGCACATCAAAGCCACCGAGTAAAAAGAACAAGAAGAAAGGAAAGGACCCATTAAAGATTAATGATGGTTAGATCCGTAAAGAAATTAAATGCTTCTTCTGCAACAAAGCCGGACATTTAAAGAAAGATTGTCCTAAAAGAAAGGCTTGGTTCGAAAAGAAAGGTACATTATTTGTTTTAGTATGTTTTGAATCAAATATTATAGAAGTACCTAATAATACTTGGTGGTTAGATTCTGGTGCTACTACTCATGTTTCTCATGTTACGCAGAGATTTCTTTCTATCCATCCCATAAACGGAATTGAAAAGTTCCTGTATATGGGGAACAGAATGAAAGCACACATTGAAGGAATTGGAACATATAGACTGATCCTGGATACCGGATACCACCTGGATCTAGAAGAGTCTCTTTATGTTCCTAAGTGTGCTAGGAATTTAATTTCTGTTGCTAGGTTGGATTGTAATGGTTTTAATTTTAAGATTGGTGATGGTGTTTTTGCTATGTACAAACATAAATACTGTTATGGTTATGGTATTATAAAAAATGGTTTGTACTCTATCAATCTTGATGTTAAATTTATGAATTCTCTATTTAATGTGGATCATATGATTGGATTAAAACGTGGTGCAACAAATGAAAGTTCAGCTTTCTTATGGCATAAGCGTCTAGTCACATTTCTAAAGAAAGGTTAATGAGGTTAACGAAAAGTGAAATTTTACCTCAATTAGATTTTAATCACTGGGACGTGTGTATAGATTGCATTAAAGGAAAGCAAACTAAACACACATCAAAATATCCTGCCACAAGAAGCAAAGAACTTTTAGAATTGATACATACCGATATTTGTGGTCCATTCGACATTCCTTCATGGAATGGAGAAAATATTTTATCACCTTTATAGATGATTTCTCACGTTACAGTTATATATATCTATTGCATGAAAAGTCTCAAGCGATGAACGTTATAGAAGTGTTCATCAATGAGGTTGAAAGGCAGCTAGATAGAAAAGTAAAAGTAGTGAGATCGGATAGAGGTGGAGAATACTATGGAAAATTCGCTGAAAGTGGACAAAACAAAGGTCCATTTGCAAGGTTTCTCGAAATTCGAGGCATTTGTGCGCGATACACAATGCCGGGTACACCACAACAAAATGGTGTAGCTGAAAGGCGGAATTGTACTCTTATCGAAATGGTAAGAAGTATGATTAATAATAGTAATGTACCTATATCATTGTGGATGCACGGTTTAAAGACCGCTGCATATCTGCTGAATACGGTTCCTAGTAAGGCAGTTCCTAAGACTCCTTATGAACTGTGGATGAGAAGGAAACCTAGTATGAGACATCTACACATTTGGGGATGTCCAACAGAAGTTAGGATTTATAACCCACATGAAAAGAAGCTCGATGCAAGAACCCTTAGTGGTTTCTTCATCGGCTATCCGAAAAAGTCTAAAGGGTACATTTTCTATTGTCCAAAGCATAGTACAAGGATTGTAGAATCTAGAAATGCTCGATTCATTGAGAATGACATGTTCAGTGGGAGTGATGATTCACGAAATGTGAATATCCAAGAGAATCGGGTGACGGAAACGACACCCAATAATTCTCATCAAGTTGTTGTGCCATATGTTGTATCACAATCTAACAACATACCGGAACAACAAATGGATATTCAACCCACGCAAGGTGAACGAGTTAATAATGAGCATGTTAACGTTGATCAAGTCATAAGTGATAAACCACAAGTAACAGAATTGCGAAGGTCTGTAAGGGAGAGAAGACCAGCAATTTCTGATGACTATGTGGTTTATTCACTAGAAGAAGAATGTGACTTGAGCATCGATAAGGATCCAGAATCATTCAATAAAGCCATAGAATGTAATGATTCCGAAAAATGGTTTAATGCTATGAAGGAAGAGTTGAAATCTATGGATGACAACAAAGTTTGGGAACTTGTCGAGTTACCTGAAGGAAAGAAATGCGTTGGTTGTAAATGGATTTACAAAACCAAACGCAATTCGAAAGGTAACATCGAAAGGTATAAGGCCAGACTTGTCGCCAAAGGTTACACTCAGAAAGACGGCATTGACTATAAAGAGACTTTCTCTCCGGTTTTGAAGAAAGACTCTTTAAGGATAGTTATGGCTTTGGTGGCTCATTATGATTTAGAGCTTCACCAAATGGACGTAAAGACAGCCTTTCTTAATGGAGACTTAGAGGAAGAAGTATATATGGATCAACCTTTGGGACTTTCCTTTCCAGGAAATGAAAAGATGGTATGTAAGCTGAATAAGTCAATCTATGGATTGAAACAAGCTTCCAGACAATGGTACATTAAGTTTAATGATACCATTCTGTCATACGGTTTTATAGAGAACACCATTGAACGGTGTGTCTATATAAAGGTCAGTGGGAGTAAGTTTTGTATTTTAGTATTGTACGTTGACGATATTCTGCTTGTTGCAAACAATAAAGGAATGTTACGTGATTTGAAAGATTTTCTCTCAAAGAATTTCGAAATGAAAGATATGGGTGAGACATCCTATGTGATTGGAATAGAAATATTCCAAGATAGAAAGGAAGGGTTGCTAGGATTGTCTCAGAAAGGATATATCGAGAAAATTCTTGAGAGATTTAGAATGGATAAGTGTTCCGCTGGTGTTGCTCTAATTCAGAAAGGGGACAAATTTAGTTTGATGCAATGTCCGAAAAATGATTTGGAACGTAAGGAAATGGAACTTATTCCATATGCATCAGTAGTAGGAAGCTTAATGTATGCCCAGACATGTACACGGCCAGATATAAGTTTTGCAATAGGGATGTTAGGCCGTTATCAAAGTAATCCAGGATTGGATCATTGGAAAGCTGCAAAGAAAGTACTCAGGTACTTACAAGGAACAAAGAACTTCATGCTCATGTATAGAAAATCGAGTCAACTCGAAGTGATTGGATACTCAGATTCAAATTACGCCGGTTGTGTAGACTCGAGGAAATCTACATTTGGCTACGTGTTCCTATTAGCTGAAGGAGCAGTATCATGGAAAAGTGGAAAGCAATCTACGATTGCCACTTCCACTATGGAAGCTGAATTTGTAGCTTGTTTTGAAGCTACAATTCAAGCATTGTGCCTGCGAAACTTTATTCAGGGTCTAAGCATGGTTGAAAGTATAGAAAGACCGCTGAAAATGTATTGTGATAACTCCGCAGCTGTATTCTTCTCAAAGAACGACAAGTACTCGAAAGGAGCAAAACATATGGACTTAAAGTACTTGGTAGTCAAAGAAGAAATACAAAAACAAAGAGTGTATATTGAGCATATAAGTACAAGCTCAATGATAGCTGATCCATTGACAAAAGGATTGCCACCTAAAACCTTTAAAGAACATGTTGTAAAGATGGGTTTAGGTGACAAGTCTATGTGATTATAAAAGCGTAGCTTGTATCTTATAACACTTACGAATTTAATGAAAGAAAATGTTTTTGTATGTCTATTTATTATTCATTCATATTATGGCTATGTACAATAATTGGTCATGAATAATATATGAAGGGTTTATAGTGTTCCTCAATTATAGAATTAATGAATTGTATAGTTTTTGATACATGGAAAGAATTATGTTGACATAATTCACATGTGCCTGTCATGATTCGATTATGCAATTCATTATGAAAAGATAACTTGATATAATTCACATTAAAGTACACTATATTAATTAATTGTGAATTCGAGTTATGTCAGCTGGAATTAGCTGAAGCAGATGAAATGTACTAGCTGGAATATCAATTGATATTAAAGTTTATAACGTGGCCCAAGTGGGAGATTGTTAGATTATTTAATTATAATCTATGTAAATGTGGTCCATGTTAATTCATGTTACATTGACTTAATATTATAGTGCTTAATGTGATGGTTGTTAAGCATTAAAGACATTAAGTTAATTGGGTTTTAATTCCCTCACCTTAACCTTATTAAAAGTGTATAATATATAGTTGAAGAGACGTGATTGAAAAGACACGAATGAAAGAGCTTGTATGGAGAGTTGCCTTTGTATGGGTGTCTTCTTCAATCACCTAGGGGGAGAGAAATGACAGCATTCATTCGGACAATTCGGCTTCCTTCTCTCTCGAAAATCCTCTCAACAAGAAAAGTATTTTACACTTCGTTTCTGCATCATCGAAGAGACGATTTAAAGAGAAAGGTTTTTAAGGCGATAAACGGATTTCAATATCTTCTACAAAAGCGATTTATATCATGGATCAAGGTTGGTAGATTTTGTTTAATAAATGAATGGTTAAATCAATCATGTTTATGGGAATTAAAGATTGTTTGCATGAATTGGTTTAAATGCTTATACTAAAGTCATCTAGAAAGTGCCCAAATCCTCTAAAAGTTTTGTCTCATCTAAATGGCTGGTAAAAACTGTAACATAGTCCCAAAAAAGTACTGAGGAATCAGCTGATGTGGTTAAACATGTTCATAAATTTCATCAGATTTCTAGTACTGACTTGCAAATGAAAAAGAAACTTGGACTCAATTTTAAGTGTTATGAAAAGTAATTTTCTGAGCAAGTATGTAAAAATAAATCCATTCACTATATTGTGGTTAAGTCACCTGAAAATTCCATTGATCTCACCAACCAACTAGAAAGGGTGATTATCTCAAATAATGTTGATTTTATGCAAGTGTCTCTAAATGCTTTAGCAGGACACATTTCTCATTCCACATTTCTAATTTTAGGATATTTACAATGGGTACCTGTTTCGATTCTAGTTGATGGTGTAACATCCCAAAAAATTTTTATTTGACATTTTGTAAAATAAGTAAGATGAATAACGTCACAAAAGAAAAATTATATTATCGTGTTGTGAATGAATTATATTTTTATGACAATTTTAAGTAGGATTCTGAATAAGAAAAACAAGTGTGAAGAATCATATTTTAATAAAAGAAATATTAGAGTTATTAAATAAAGGGAAAATGACAAATCAACCATAATCTTTTATTGTTGATGACAAACCAACCACTAACGTTTTTTTCCTAACAAATTAACCACTGACCTATGGAAAACTGTCAAATCCAACATCACTGTCACGTTTACCGTTAAATATGATGATGTGGCGTCGCAGTGGTTTGTCGACAAACCGCCGAGGTGCCATAGATTTTAAAAACTATGCGAAGACTTGTCATAAACTGCTGTGATTTAGGCTGACACCGCAGTGGTGTCTTAGTAAACCGCTGCGGTTTGGTATGAAACCACTGTGGTGTCTTGACACACCACTACGGCGTCTCATAAACCGCAGCGGTTTACTGAGACACCGCTGCGGCGTCATCTGAAACCGCAGTGATTTGTAGTGCCTTGGTCTTTGATCCACTGTCGTTATGCATACTCGATCAAGATCTCCAGCCATTTCACCAAAACACAAAGAAGCAAAACCTATGCTCAGCGAACACCAAGCTTAGACGAACAACTATAATGTATTCTCGAGCAAAGAAAATGGTGATGAAGAGAGGGGTGGACCATCGCAATCGATACCAGAGACGGCGGAGTCTCCCAGTCCAGCAACTGTGCAAGAAGGAGCACCCGCCGCGGTGCAAGCTGTCCAAACCGCGGAGGCGCATTCTCAATCTCAACCACAACCTGAGCCTGAAGAATGACCAACCGTTATAGTGGGTCTAGTCCCAACTATTCATGATAGCGAATGACAGAGAACGGTATGAAGATGATATACAACACCATTCAATTATTGTTTCTAAAAGAGTAGATTTGGAGTCATTGGCTAGAATGGAAATTGAACAATTGCCGGATGGGGGGAAGTTATTGCGAGTGGATTGTCAGACTATTTTACACAAATTTGGAATTGTCCACCCATCCATTAGAACTGCGAACATATATCTTTGGACGACAGTTGAGGTTGACTCCAATGAGTTGAATATAATGCTTGGATGTGTACTGGATGGGCAAAGCAATCAATATTATCATGTGTCGAGGGATCCACCGTTCATCAGCCGAGGACAAGGGCTCGCAGTGCTTAGATTGTTGCACGGGGATCCCGAGAACGCCCAGTACAAGAAGCCAAAGGGCTGAGAGTTGAATGCCATAGCCCAAGTGATCCATCTCATCATGACATACACGATTTTGCCTCGGGATGGACATCGAGACCATGTTAGCTGCATGGATCTCTATTTGCTGGAGAAGGTGTTCACCAGGAAAAAGGTGGACTTTAGATATGTCATCCTGAGTCACATGCACGAGGTCCGTAGCCTCGCCTGTAGCATCGCCTGTAGCATCGCCTGGACATTAGATATGTCATCCTGAGTCACATGCACGAGGTCACATGCACGAGGTCCCCCTTAGTAGAACAGACTGTAGCATCGCCTCTACAGCATATGGAGGAGGATGCTCCATAGGCGATGCATTCGCCCCCTCCTCAAACATCGTATTTTACTTCGATGCCTGAGGAGACGTCTAGCTGGATGAGCAGGATGGAAGAGCTTCATCATATGGCACTTACTAGAATACAAATGATGGAGGAGCACCTTCATATGGCACAGGTCCAAATAAAAAAAGTGGAGGAGCGAGTAGAAGAGAGAATGAGCATGCAAAAGAGAGGCATCGTGAGCTATTGGTAGCACTTCAGAGAATAGAGGAGCGAGCAGCCCATACAGCAGCCTCACCATCGTCCTCCGAAGCAACAGAAAGCACATAATGCTCGTAAGTTATTTAATTTTTAGGCAAATTCCAGTCTTTACCTTATTTGTGTTTGATGTAAAAACATGTTGATTTGCAGCACCATTGCCGTAAGATGCCAACCTGCTCCTCTAGCCATGCTTGCCGAGGTGCAGAAGACAAGTGAGTCATAGCCTCAGGCCCTTAAAACTGTTTGCGTGGTACGTCTTTGATTTGGTTATACATGTGTGTCTGCACTTATTCCTGCTTTATTAGTCTGATGGCCTTTTGCCATTTTTGTTGCAGTCTCTAGATTTGATAGACATCTTCAAGAAGTATGTTGCGCCAAATATTTGGAAGAACATAGAGACATGCACAGTTATTGGGGGAAAGCTGCTCGTTGATGAAAACATCATCATTGATATCATCTTCCCAAATCAAGTCGGGACGCCAAATATGGTGAGAAACCTTCTTTGTATCTTAGTGTATAAGATTTTATCTTAGTACTCGTCTGAACTTATATGCAATGCTATGCGGTCAATGACGAAGACATATTTGCGTTTCAACAGGAACGAGGTCTACTCACATTAGGATGGATTCACGTAAGTAATCATCTCACTTCTCTGGGTTGTCGTTCATGTTCACTGAGATCATCTAATACATTGTTTACATTGCAGACACACCCAAAACAAAATTGTTTTATGTCCTCCGCTGACCGCCACACTCAATATGCTTATCAGCAATTGATGCCTGAAGCAATCTCTATCATTGTAACTCCCACTAACAAAGAGCGGTATGTATTTTCCTTTGTGTACATTCATAATATTGCTTTCTGCGTATTTTGCCAGCAATTGTTCTCTTTGTATTGCAGCCCGTACGACATCTTGTGGTGTACGAGTGAGGGGATAAGGGTGATCCGACAGTTCACTAATAAGGTACAATTCCACGAGCACAACAATCAAACCTTTGAAGGTCCATTGTTTGACACAACATCGAACGTATTCATTGACACGCAATTGTCTTTTGGAATCAAGGATTTGCGGTCAAAACGTATTAGAAAGAAGGTGGCATAGGAATATATGTTTTAGTAGACTTTGTTGTAATTTTTGTTTACATTTACGTTGCCATTTCGATAGAAAAATATTGATTTTTATAGAAAATTGTTTTTGACGCTTGACATGTTTGCTTTTTCTATTTATAGTTTGTTTGGATAATATCTGATATAATTGGGAAATGCATATATGCTGTTGTTCATATTGCAGGGGGGATAAACTTAAAAATAAGAGAAACTCTTGCAAAATTTTTAATCTTTTTAGAGTGAAAATGACTAAATCGATTCCATTTGTCATGAACAACCAAGTAAGCATGGTCATCGCATTCATTGCAACACTTTCAGCAAGATGTGCATAACACCGAAGCATACAAGCCATATTAATCATGACAAACCGCTGTGGCTTTTTGGACATGCCGCAGCGACTTCATGACGCGCTGCGGTGGCTTTGCAACAAAGGTCGCCGCAGTTTGTTAGAAAGCTGCCGTGGCTTTGCAGACACGCCACCACAGATTGTTAGCAAGCCACTGCGGCGCTTCAAAAAAATCGTAGCGGCTCGTCATGGCTCTAAAAAACAGATTCAACTTCACAGTTGGTACCTGGACATTAGCATACTAATCAATTTCCATTCACCCTCAACAACCAAATGTATGGAACCAATATATCATTTCCAATTTATCAAAGTAATTCAAATTTATAAATTCAAATTTTACAACGATAATGTCCATTACAATAGCATATATATATCAAACCTACTTTATCAAACCAATAATTCAAGGAAGGTTAATATCCACATTTGTGTATGTTTGTGTTTGTGGACCTTGCACATCATCCTCCTACAAAACACATTGCAAATGACATTAACATAGTTCAAATAACACTTGATAACGTAAACGTGAACATAGGCTCACTTGTGTCTTGAGAACTATGTCCGGAACTATCTCAACAACTCTTTCGGGGACTGTGTAACATCCCAATATTTTTAAGATGGAAAATTATCGAGATATTACCAAGGACGTTCAGAGTGCTAAATCAATGAATATTTTCGTTACATTTTTCCTGTATACATGATGTAATTGGAGTGTTAGAGTTGGGAATATTACATCGCGTATCTATATATGCCATTTTGTGACGTGTGTTTATGAGGAAAATATTACAGGATAGGAGTTAAGTGTGAAAAATGTGATGAAGGTCTGGCCCAGGCACTTTCGGACACCTAATGACGGCATTGCGGATGCATTGTGTCATCCACAAGAATAGTTACACGTCGCCCAGGACTTGGGGACAACTCGGGACGCCATTCGGTGTCCTAACCTCACTGTGTTGAGGTGTTGCGGACGTAGGACACCGACGATGCGGACTAGACAAGACGCATCCGCATCGAATCTGTTTAAGTCTAGAGACTTTAGGACGATTGCGGACGAGATGGAGAGGCGTCCGATTTGAATCTGTCCAATTCTTGGACACTTTCAGATGCTTTATGCGGACGAGGAGGACGCGAGACGGCGTCTGAAACTAGATTACGGAGGGTACGGACAAAGGGTAAGGACGCCAATTTTCGTCCAAAATCAGGCTTTACCTGGAGAACTTGGTCTTGCGGACGAATGCAGATGCGAAGATACCATCCGTACCCGTTTGAATCAATGCAGATTAGCGACAGAACATATTTAAAATCAGATGGAGAACGACCCTCAGCGAATTAAAATGCAGCTCCCATACATGAAATTGACCCAGAGCATGCGTGTTGTCCTTCTGACGTGCTTCCAAAAGAGGGGTAAAAAATCGGACCAATGAAAATGGAGTACTTCAAGCAAGTAGCTTACTTGCAAGTAGGAGGTGGCAGCTGTTACTTTCCAGCAGCTGCTTCAGATTAGCGATGGTTGAACTTCCTCTCTAGAGCTCCTATGAAGCGGATTTTTGGACACCTAACCCTCACATATATCTAGTTTACTCCATCCAAATTTCAGCTCAAAAGCCTGTATGCAACTCGAGATCTCGTACGAAAGCTATTCGGAGGTCGGTGGGAATCGACAGATTGAGTCTTCAGCAAAGAAAGGTGTGTAACTTCTGAACCGGAATTTCTTTTCTGATGATTCTTCTTTATTTGGAACCCTGACGAATGTGGGGTGATTTTAGCAACAGTTTTGTTAACTTTTGGTGCTGGGAATGTTGGAGTAAAAATGGAAAACAGAATCGGAAGGAGCCATAGGTGAACCGATCTGGCAATGTTGCAATGTTGAAAAAATGGCAATGTTGAAAAAAGGGTAACCAATCGGCTAGGTGGATGACTGAGTAGACTTGGCTTGTGTGATCCATGGACTCTAGCATCGCCACTCCATTTCTCATGCAAAAGTTCCTTTTCTAAAACCATGCAAATCTCAAAAAAACACCAGCATGATAATCTCCAAAAAGCATTAGCATAAAATATACAAAAAAGGATTGAAACACACGACCTTAGTGGGAGTGTTTTTCTTGAGGGCCGAGAGGAGCATCACTTGAGTTGTCTCCTGCATGTGTCCAAACCAATAAATTGAAGGGTTTCTCAATGTCTTCGATTGTTGCTTCTCTTTTAAGACTAGCATAGAATTGATCCCCTGCAAAATGAGCAAACAAATTAGAAATCTCCCAAGCTCTCGATCTAGTCAAGGGACCTTGTGACATATCATCATCCTGGGGTAGTTGAGGATTTTTCCTCAAATCAAGTTCTTCCTTTGATTTCTCTTGGACATTTTCATCTTCTATATAGGGTGACAAGTCTTGTACATTGAAAGTGGTCGACACTCCATAGTCTCCAGGGAGGTCAATTTTGTAGGCATTGTTGTTCACCCTTTGTAGCACTCGGAAGGGTCCATCGGCTCTAGGCATGAGCTTGGATTTCCTTTTGAGTGGAAACCTCTCCTTGCGTAGGTGAAGCCATACAAGATCCCTTTCATTGAAGATCACTTCTTTCCTGCCCTTATTAGCTTGCTTAGCATAGGATTCATTATTCTTTTCAATTGACTTCCTCACCGATTCATGCAAAGACTTGATGTGCTCGGCATTGGCTTCTCCCTTGGTATTTGTCATCTCCTTTGATTGAATAGGAATGAGATCCATGGGAGTTAAGGGGTTGAAGCCATACACAACTTCAAAGGGTGTTGTCTGAGTGGAAGTGTCCATGTTTCGATTATATGCAAACTCCACATAAGGGAGTTGCAAATCCCAATCCTTGAGCTTCCCTCTAAGGATGCTCCTTAATAGTGTTCTAAGAGTCCTATTAACAACTTCATTCTGGCCATCTGTTTGGGGATGGGAGGAGGTACTAAAAAGGAGCTTAGTGCCAATCTTTCCCCACAAACTTCCCTAAAAAGCACTAAGGAATTTAGTATCCCTGTCCGACACAATGGACTTGGGAACACCATGAAGTCTCACCACTTCTCGAAAGAACAACTCAGCAATATGGTTTGAATCATCAATTTTGGAACAAGGTATGAAATGTGTCATCTTTGAAAATCTATCCACAATCACAAAAATTGAATCTTTGGATCTACTAGTGCGAGGCAACCCCAAAATAAAATCCATGCTCACCTCAACTCACGGATGGCTTGGAACCGGTAGTGGCATATAAAGTTCTTGGGGTAGTGATCGGCTCTTGTACTTTTTGCAAGTAATACATTTCTCTACCACTTTGTGAACATCCCTTTGAAGGTGTGGCCAAAAGAAATGCTCCTTCATAGCCTCTAATGTCTTCTTTTCACTAAAATGACATGCAAAACCTCCCTCATGAGCTTCCTTTATCAAAGATTCCTGAAGGCTCCCCCTCGGCACACAAATCCGGCCACTTTTACAAAGATATCCATCCATGAGATGGTAAGTTCCATCAGCTTTGTCTTGAGATAATTGTTGGTAGATCTCCTTGAATTCTTCATCTTCCAAATATGCACCTTTGATACATTCGAATCCCATTATTCTTGTGTTCAATTCGATTAGAAGGTTGTACTTCCTAGAACGTGCATCGGCAACAACATTGGTTTCTCCTTTCTTGTACTTAATGATGTAGGGAAACCGTTCAAGAAACTCAAGCCACTTTGCATGTCTTCTATTCAACTTGTTTTGACTCTTGAGGTGCCTCAAGGCTTGCTGGTCTGAGTGAATAACAAACTCTTTAGGAAGTAAATAATGTTGCCATACCTCCAATGCTCGGATAACCGCATAGAACTCCTTGTCATAGGTTGAGTAGTTGAGTGTGGCATCTTTCAACTTTTCACTAAAGAAGGCAATTGGTCTTCTTGCTTTAGGACAGCACCAATCCCCAATCCCGAAGCATCACATTGTAATTCAAACACCTTATTGAAATTGGGTAGTCGAAGGATGGGAGCTCGGCACAATTTTTGCTTGATATCTTCAAAACATCTTTGACATGCTTCACTCCATTGGAATTCTCTCCCTTTCTTTATACAATCTGTCATGGGAGCCATGAGGGTGCTAAAGTTTTGAATGAACCTCCTATAGAAATAGGCTAATCCGTGAAAACTCCTCACATCTGAAACACTCTTTGGAATCGGCCACTCTTTAATGGCCACCACCTTGGCTTCATCCATCTTCATGCCATCTTTTAAAAGTATGAACCCCAAGAAATGCACTCTTTCTTGAGCAAAAGAGCACTTTTTAAGATTCCCAAATAGTTTCTCCTTTCTCAAAGTCACAAATAGCAATCATAGATGCTCCACATGCAAAACCAAATCCAAGCTATACACAAGAATGTCATCAAAGTACACCACAATAACTTTTCCCAAAAACTCTTTCAACACATGGTTAATTAGTCGCATGAAAGTACTAGGAGCATTTGTTAAACCAAAAGGCATCACTAACCATTCAAAAAGACCATATCTAGTCTTAAAAGCCGTCTTCCATTCATCTCCTTCTTGCATCCGGATTTGGTGATATCCACTCTTCAAATGCACTTTGGAGAAAATAGCCGCCCCACTAAGTTCATCAAGCATGTCATCTAGTCTCGATATGGGAAATCGGTACTTAATAGTAATCTGATTTATGGCCCTACTATCAATGAACATTCTCATAGTGCCATCTTTCTTGGGTACCAACAAGCTAGGGATAGCACAAGGGCTCATCGACTCTCGAATGTACCCTTTCTCTAGAAGTTCTTGAACTTTTTTTTGAAGTTCTTTGGCCTCCTCTAGATTTAGTCTATAAGCGGGATGGTTTGGAAGAACTACTCTGGGCTCAAGATCAACTCTATGCTTAATCCCTCGAATTGGTGGAAGTCCTTGCAGTAACTCCTCAGGGAAAACATCTTGAAATTCTTTAAGGAGTCGTGTAACTTCCATAGGAACCACTCCTAGCTCCTCCATTCTTTCTTTGAACAAGATGAGGACAATTGGCCCTCTTTCACAAAGGCTCTTCTCAACTCATTTTTTGATAAAAACAAGTTAGCATTAGACTTTTGGTCCCTCTTAGTTTCCTCATCTTTGGCCAATTGCTTTGGACTAAGAAGCATTAAAATGAAATTCTTGCCTTGGGGCTTGAGTGAGTACTCATTTGTGTATCCATCATGCAAGGCTCTCCGATCGGATTGTCATGTTCTTCCAAACAAAATATGGCTTGCAGTAATTGGTACTACATCAAATAGAGCTTGATCTTCATAGCCCCCAATAGCAAAATCAATCTTTACTTGCTTGGATACCTTCAACACTCCATGGTCATTCAACCAACTCAATTGGTATGGATTCAGGTGCATGGTGGTCTCCAAATTCAACTTGTCCACAAGATCTTGAGATGCCACATTTGTGCAACTCCCTCCATCAATGATGAGTGAGCACACTTTATCTCTGATTAGGCATCTACTAAAGAAAATATTCTCCCTTTGCTCATTATCTCCACGGGTGTGAGCAACTAGAGATTTCTGAATCACCATCAACAAAGGTTCTTCTTGTGCCAAGCATCTCTCGGCCACATCAACTTCTTCTTCTCCCTCTTCAAGGGTGGTGGATGCTTCATCTTCATCCTCACTAATTAACTCATTTATGGCCTCCCTAAAAATCATAACTCGTTTATTAGGGCATTGAGAGGCAATGTGACCATGTTCGAGACATTTGAAGCATTGGATGTCCCTTGCTCTCGGCTTTGGAGCTCCATCTACCACTTTCTTGTCCTCCATGGTTTTGATGGTAACTCCCTTGTTATGTTCCCCCTTGAAGTTTGTTATCTTCTAATTCTACTTGGTTTGGGGCTTGGGATAGGTAAACTTTCTTTGAGGGGTGAACTTGGTAGCCACCTCCTTTCCTTTTCTCAATCTTTGCCACTCCACCTTCACGGCCATTTGGATAACGCCCTCCATGGTGTCAAGTGGTAGCAACTCCACAATGTCTCCTATATAACGGTGGAGGCCTTTAATGAACCTTTCTATGACTTGATCCTCTGGTTCTTCAAGTCCACATCGAGTCTTCAAAGTTTCAAACTCGGCCAAATACTCATCAATCGTCAATGACCCTTCTCTCAAACTTTGCACTTGATAAAGAAACTCTTGTCGGTAATGTAGTGGCACAAATTTCTTTCTCATCAAAACTTTCATTTCCATCCATGCATCAACTTCTTCCATGTCATCTCTCCTCCACTGAGCTTTAAGGTTCTCCCACCACAAGTGAGCATAACCGTTATGCTCAATTGCCACAAGCTAAATTTTTGCTCTATCGGAATAATCATAACAACCAAAAATCTTCTCCACCTTTTCAATCCATTCCATGAATTCATCACCTTGGCTGGACCCTTTGAAAGGAGGAATGGATACTTTGACATTCTTCAACTAATCTTTGGTGGAAATTCTTGGAGTAAAATCAGATTCATCATTATCATAAAAATGGGGTCTCCGAACACCCACATTTCTTCTCCTTGCGATTTGAGGGTTTTGTTGTGGTCGGTCAGCATTTGGTTGGGGCCTCTGTGCCAATGTAAATTGTTGTAACATCAGCCTTATCTCTTCCTTAAAAGAGTCCATTTGCTGCTGGAAATATGGTTCAACAATGGGAGGTGGTTGAGGAGCAATCGGTTGACTAGTTGAAGCTTCTCGGTTTTGGTTTTGTTGAGCCCCACTTCTTGTCATCATAATACCAAGTAAATTATCACCAAAATGTAACCAAACATAGATCAATTAAGCTCTGATACCATGCTGACGTGCCTCCAAAAGAGGGGTAAAAAATCGGACCAATGAAAATTGAGTACTTCATCAAGTAGCTTACTTGCAAATAGGAGGTGGCAGCTGCTACTTTCCAGCAGTTGCTTCAGATTAGCGATGGTTGAACTTCCTCTCCAGAGCTCCTATGAAGAGGATTTTTTGACACCTAACTCTCACATATATCTAGTTTACTCCCTCCAAATTTCAGCTCAAAAGCCTGTATGCAACTCGAGATCTCGTACGAAAGATGTTCGGAGGTCGGTGGGAATCGACAGATTGAGTCTTCAGCAAGAAAGGTGTGTAACTTCTGAACTCAAACTCCTTTTCTGATGATTCTTCTTTCCTTTGAACCCTGATGAATGTGGCGTGATTTTGGCAGTATTTTTGTTAACTTTGGTGGTAGGAATATTGGAGTAAAAATGGAAAATAGAATCGAAAGGAGCATAAGGTGAACCGATCTGCACCTTTACTTTGATTGAGCTCAACAAGGAGTGTCTCTAATCGGGCTGGAATGTGCATTTTATCTCACTTACACTTTGGATCTACTACCTTAGAGGCAGCAAGGCAAGGATGGACAATAAGATCTTCAACCAAAATGAACAAGGATTGAAGAAATGGTGGCTCACTCACTCGGATCTACTCCAAGAAGCTTGGCCGATTTGTTCCTCACAAAGAGGTGAAGAGTCTCTCTTCAAAGCTAGGGTTTTTTTTGTCAAAATGTTCACTACCTTCTCAGTAGCTAATATGTAATATATATAGTGTTTCCTTTAGGGTTACAAAAATAAGGAAAAGAAAAGAAACAAATAATAAAATAAAATGGCAATGTTGAAAAAAGGGTAACCAATCGACTAGGTGGATGACCGAGTAGACTTGGCTTGTATGATCCATGGACTCTAGCATCGCCACTCCATTTCTCATGAAAAAGTTCCTTTTCTAAAACCATGCAAATCTAAAAAAAACACAAGCATGATAATCTCCAAAAAGCATTAGCATAAAATGTATGAAAAAGGATTGAAACACACGGCCTAAGCGGGAGTGCTTTTCTTGAGGGCCGAGAGGAGCATCATTTGAGTTGTCTCCTGCATGTGTCCAAACCAATAAATTGAAGGGTTTCTCCATGTCTTCGATTGTTGGTTCTCCTTTAAGATTAGCATAGAATTGATCCCCAGCAAAATGAGCAAACAAATTATAAATCTCCCGGGCTCTTGATCTAGTCAAGGGACCTTGCGGCATATCACCTTCCCTACTCCCACACATGTGGTGGTCTCCCCTCTAGGTAGGCTAAGTCGTCTCCCTCCCCCTTCAGCCTTGATTATTCCTGTGAGGGGTGAGTTCCAGAGAAGAGGGGTCCATGGGAGGGAGAGAGAGAGAGCTTGTACTCTTTGCCCTTTTATTTGGTAGAGAGTGTCTCTCAAAGAGTGGAAAACCAGAGATGTTGAACCAAGAGCTGGAAGGGGGAGAGCGGTAACCGTGAGAGAAGAATCGAGGCAGAGGAGGAGATGGCTAGGCAGAGAGCTCTCGGGTCTTCTTGGTTCTTCAGGTGACATGGTCCTTCCCTGATGTTTTGGATTATGTACTATTAAATGGATGAAGATTGGTAATGATAAATGTTATCCTCTATCATGGGTTAATGTGTGTGCTGGGAATGGTCTGGTGATGGAGTGGAGATGCTGAACCAAGAGGACTGCTGAGGGGTGTGTTGGGCCGAGAGAAAGTCTTCAGAGGATGGAGTGGAGAACATTTTCTTCTCGGATCCTTGTGATCTCTCAGGTATTGAAAGGTGGAAGTAAGAAGAATGACAACTAAACGCTAGCATGCGATAAAGTTCAAGGTAAGAATATGGGTTGTCTTGGGCATGATGAGGCCTTACACCCAAGTAAAAGTGTGTGTGAGTATAGTGTTAGTGTTATCTTCATCATTTGCTATTGCTGTGATTAGCTACTTGCATATGCTATTAGTTGATGAATGATTTTTGTGAAGTATAAAGTAGTTGTGGAAAAATAGAGAATGATGAACTGAAGAGAAGAATGCATGATGAGCATGAATGAACTTTGATTTCTCTATTGATATTCCTTTTATTGTCTTAATTCTAAGTGATGGACTCAATGCCTACTTAATGAAATGTGAACCACTATGATCTGATTTGTTAACTGAACAAACGAAGGGAAAAGGGTTAAGGAGTTAAGATGCATGAACGTTGTAAGTTATCTCAGATTTTCATTGTTTTCTTTAAATGTGGATTGTGAACTAGTTGTTGAATAATAAACTTAGTTTGTAAATGTCTATTTCTTGGTTCTGGATAGGAACCTCCTGGTTTTAGTTTATATAGATTCATTTAGCATGTATATTATTGAATGCAATTATCAAGCACGTTGATTAGTTAGAGTGATCAAATAGATTTGATAGACCCTCAAGCATAATTTGCATGTTAATAAAAACCCAGTAGCGGGTACCCCCTCGGGGTGGTGCCCACAAGCATGAGTGAGGAAAAATGCTAAGAAAAAAATGTTCAGGATGGGCGGGATATGCGCATCACTGAAGAAACCCTCTAGCGAGATACGCCGGAAGGGAGGAAACCCTGAAGGCCGGATACGCCGGAATGGGAGGACCCTTGAGGGTAGGATACGCCGAAAAGAGGACGAATGCTAAGAAAAGAATGTTCGGGATGGGTGGGATGCGCCCATCACCGAAGAAACCCTCAAGTGGGGGAAGAAACTTTGAAGGCGGGATACGCAGAAAAGGGAGGAACCTTGAAGGCGGAATACGTCGGAAAAGGGACCAAAAAAGGGAGTTGGAGGGCGGTTTCCATCCCCTAAGACCCCTCCAATCTCTAGCTTAACGTACGAGTAAAGAATAAACAAAAGAACGAACGTAATGAAAAGAATTTGTTTGGGTGGCCCCCATTCCAAGAAGAATTAAAGAGAGAGATATGCATAATTGTTTTCCCTCATTTCTTTACTAGGAGAAAGCTCACGTCATTACTTGTGGTTTAGGTACAACGACGAACAGATAAGAAGTAGATGATAAGCACATAATGAAGCAAGGATGGATGATTTCGCACGCACGAGACTCGAGCTAGCGAGGCAAAGAAAAAGATGAGTAAATGGTTGTAAATGAACGATGTTTAATTACCAAGTTTTATTTGTTAGACATAGTGTTTAAATTCTTTGGTATTTCCTTCTCAAATGGAATCTCTATGTTTCTGCAAGGTTTTAAACAGATGGTTTTATCTTATTATTTATGCTTCCACACATTTTATGAAAGGGTTTTTCATAACGAGTTTTTAAGGAAAGAGTCAGTAGCGATCCAGTTAGACGCACTCTGATACGCTTCATTTTAAAAAGAAAGAAATTTCAAATTTTTACACATTTTAATGATTTATGAAAATCCGGGTCATTACAGACTGTCTCGGGGACTATGGAAGGAATTGTCTCAAGGGCTGTCTCAGGGACTCTTAAACCCATAAATGTGCCCTTCGACTTTCCTTTCCCGTCTCTGCCTCTACCTCTAGCTCTTGCTCTGCCTCTGTCGCCTCTACCGGCACCTGCACTGGACTCACCTCCACTTTCGTACGTGCGGAAATTGTGCCCCACACCCCACACCGGGTACAAGTCATGTTCATATGTCTTCTAAGCAGCATTGTCTAGCTTGGGGCATCGTCCACATCCCGTATTCTATGTTTTCGTGGCCTTACTGAAAGCCTTTTAAATGGTGGTGGGATAATTGGATCAAGATGTGTCACATGAGGCCACTCGATTTGTCCATTGACGGGGCAGACAAAGTGGGAGTACATCGCCATGTATGTTTTCCGGTGATAGCATGCATGCACAAATTCCTCAGGGGACGTCCTCGTGAAGTGAATGCACAGGACTGCATGGACACATGGGATGTCGGTCAACTCCCACCAATAACAGGTACAAGAACGTCTATCTAAATCGACAGAGTACTATCTGTTACCATTGCTGACCTCAAACTGGGCAGCTCTTGAAAACTGGGGGCTCCAATTTTGACCAGCAAGTTGTAGTTTGGTGAGCCGGTTGCTGATCTGCGGACACAAAAGGCCTGTCAAGCGAGCCATCTTTTCATTTTTTCACGATCCTACCCATAATACCCTTTCGTATGATCTCGAACATACTTAGAATCGGTTTGTCCTGGGCTAGTAGGATGCAGGCGTTGGAGGATTCACTGAGGTTGTTGAGGCTTAAGTCGCATTTTGGGATGGAGCAGAAGGCATGTTTGGCCCAGCATCTCACATCTATTCCTCGTAGATAAATGTGGGCCACTGGGTCAAGCAAAAATAACTTCACCATCTCTCTCTCAAACTGTCTCACTATTGTGGTTCTAGATGCGGCCCACATTGCATCCTTGAACAACCTGCCTTTAATTATTTTTGAAAATTGCCATATAGGTGTCGGATGCAAAATCGATGATACTCTTGCCCTGCCACCTCTCTGGCAATTGACACTAGCCCCTGTAAAGATTCACAGTATGAGTCAGACATTGGTACAAAATGCATAACATAAACACAAAAGGCAAAAGTAATCAATCGCACCTTTTGTCAGTCAGAAATGATTGTCCATCCATTGCCTGATGGGGTGTTTAGATCGTCAGAAACAATTCTAGAAACTAGCTCCAAGAAGCCCTATTTCTGCATCAACCAATGCTACAATAATCAGATACATTCCATCATTCTCGTCGATGGTGACAGCAGTGAGCAGCTGGCCCGGAGTCGCTCCCTTCAAGTGGCAGCTGCCCAAACAAATAACCGGTTTACCACAGTTCCGCACGATCATCTTACATGTAGCCAAACACATGTACATCCTTTTAAATGCACTCATCTCTAGGTCAACGCGAACCGAGTTTCCAAGATTAGACCTCCGAATCTCCTCGACATAAGACCTTATGAGCTTGTATTGCGCATTGCCATCCCCTTCGTTAATTTTTTTGGCATCATTTCTTGCCCTTCTAGCAAGGTTGGGTGTGATATTGATGTTGAAGTCCTTCATGACTGTCTCAACTATGGAAGAAAAGTCACTGTCGGCTTGACTTCTCAATTTGTCCAATTAATGCGCTGCCACCATTTGGCAGAGGCATAGCGGCTTTCCATCTTTCTCAAGCAAGTGTGAACGTCGTTGTAGAACTTTATTTGAAATGTTATTTCACCTTGCATTTTTTAGGCGTGCAGCCGCCACGTGCATTCTTCCTGGCATGCAGCCCTCAACCAATGTGCATCACATTGGGTGAATTTTATTCCATACCCATTCTTCAACATATGATCGACAATTTCTTCTTTAATTTTATTCAGTGAACTATACTTTTTCCCAAGGCCCATACCAGCGAAGCTGTCTTCTGCTTGTGTTGGGCATCTAGGCCTACTCTCGGCTATGTCCATGTCTTCGTCACTAGTGGATTGACATAATGAACGAAGGTCCTCATCATCCTCCTCATGTAGATTTGTTGAGACGGAGTGCAACACTATTGCAGCTTCATCTCCAATTCCACGTACCTGATTGGCTAAAAATGTGGATGTGGGCCCCACTTAAACTTGACGGTTATAACAGATTTCTCAACACTCCAAGACGCCATTTGCTTTTCAACAAATTCTTCAAATTCGCCAAAATGCGGTTCACTTCAGCTCTCAGAATTTTCTAGGGTTCACTAATCACTGACAAATTGTCTGAGAAAATTGTGAGGGGTCCTTAGTGTATTTATACAATTATCAGTAAACCGTTGCGGTTTAGGCTAACGCAGCAACAGTGTCTCAGCAAACTGTTGCGGTTTAGGCTGATGCCGCAGTGGTGTGTCAAGACAATGCGGCGGCTTCATACCAAACTGCAGCGGTTTACTGAGACACCGCTGTGGCACTAGCCTAAACCGCAGCGGCTCTTGACCAGTCTTCACATAGTTTTTAAAATCTATGGCACCACGGCAGTTTGTCGACGAACCGCCACGCCACCACATCATCACGTTTAACGTCAAACGTGACAGTGATATTGGATTTGACAGTTTTTCATAGGTCAGTGGTTAATTTGTTAGGAAAAAAAATGTTAGTGATTGATTTGTCACCAATAGTAAAGGATGATGGTTGATTTGTCATTTTTCCATAAATAAATTAAGAAATTAGGAAAATTTGAGAAGAAAAGGAAATTGGGTGTCTATTATCCACTGAATGATTGTTATGTATAAAATATAAGATTTAGTAAATTAATTATGAAGTTAGGAAATTAGACACAGAAAGGAATATAAAATAGAATAAGGTAAAGAAATGTTACAGGAGCATTTGCGTTCACAGAGGTGATTTGCTTGCACAATGAAATGAAGACATGGTGAACAATAACATGATGGGATAGAGTGAATGGTAGACTATTAGATAAAGGCAACAGATGTTCACCAGAATAAGGGACATCTGTCATTAGATCAAACAATCAGGATGAAGGGATAAATGATCTAAAGTCACAGATGTCGTCGTTTCATGTATAGAATCTACAGTGAACAGTGGAAGTACAGAAGTGTATGCTTCCACGGAAAGGAAGATGTCAGCGGTAGATAAAACATTGAGGGAAAAGTCATCGTTGAAGCGAGGAAAGATACATAGAATGAAGTATCCATGAAAGCATTGGCTTTCGTAGAAGAATTGGTGATCGCGGTAACATTAACGGCCGCAAATGAAAGTATAAAGATTAACGTGGCAAATTACTATTCAATGAAATAGATGAAGCAAACATCTACAATGGTAGCTTACACATATGATGTTCCACGGATAGATTTAAATGAGTTTGTTTTTCAGAATATCCATAAGCTACAACTTGATTTTTGGACTCTTAGGAAAAGATAAACTTAAGATATGATTTCTACGGGATTTTCTTCTGCTGGATTCTGATTTGGAAGGTTTATAGATATGAAGATTTGGATCAAAACCCTAATCACCCTAGAGCTGCGAAGTCAAATGGATTTTTCTCTCAACCTCTCGGGTGGATTCTCTCTCAAGCTCTCAGGCGGATTCTCTCTCAAGCTTTCTGAAAGTATTGTGTTTGATGGATGATGGTATTAAGCAATGAAGCATTTTATAAGTCCTTGAAAATGTGTAGTTTATAAAGTTTCATATGTTCATTATGATTAACCTCATTCTCTTTATTTTAAGGAAAGTAAACATGTTAGAAAAGAGTGGGATAGTCAAACTTCATTAAAGACTTTAGGTAAGTAATTTTTGCTTGTGTTTGGCCTTTGACTTGCACCACAAAGTATTAGGATATGATAGTGTTTTGATGATATTCTATTTGTGATGCATATGGTTGTTAATCGAGGATATGATTTCTATTGAATTGTTACTGTTTACTATTCATTGTTCATGTTGTGATATTATTGAGGATATGGTTTCTATTGGTTGTTGATTGAGGATATGTTTTTGATAATGATATGTTGTGATGCCTATGGGCTGTTGATTGAAGATTTGATTATTACAAGATGAGGCCGACATTTGGTTTGATGGTTTCGATTCAAGTTTTCCGCAAACAATGTGGGTACTATATTCTATGGAATTATGTCAGCATTTTTTTGAAGTCATAGTAGATGACACTATCGAGACTTTTAATAAGTTGGTTCAATCAGACATGGTGAAAGAATATATTAAGTGCTTCTAGATGCTTAAGTCACTAGTACAACTTTCTCTACTATTGTAATACCTCGATTTCCCATAACAGAATCAAGTAAAGATAATTGAGAAATTAAGTGGTGTAGTGAGATATTTGGAGCTAAGTTGGATGATAATGGTGTTAGTGTAATTATTATACACTGAAGGAATTAACAATAAATGGAGAACTAAGGGTTTGTTGAATGACTGATGTCCCTTTTAGTGGGACGGACATCCTTTATAGTGAGGGATTGACGGATGCCTTTGGGAAAGGCGGACGTCGCTAAAGAAAGATTGGTGTTCAAAGTAAGTAGAAAACGGACGTCCGTATAGGGATATGGATGCCATTTTATCTGGACGGACGTTTGGAATGAAAAGGGAATGTCGTCATTTTAGGAAGCGAGGGACATCCCTAATGGAAAGTGGGATGTCCGAAATGAAAGACTAGAAGATGGCGTTAGTATTAAGTGGGACGACATCGTTTGGAATGATGAAGCAAATGGGAAGGAAGGGACATTCTTTATGGAAAAAGGACGTCTGAAATAGAAATAAAGGGAACGTTGTTAAGATTTAAGTGGGATGGTGTCATTTAGAACGAATAGGAAAAGCTTTTAAGAAGGAACGAGTATCCCTCATTGAGGAACAAATGTCCCTCATAGGGAAGATGGAAAACGGACAGCATGGTTTGGTAAGAGTAAGTAGAAAATGACATCATTTTGATATGAAAGACGTCCCTAATAGAAAACAGATGATCGGACATAGAGGAATTAAAAGAATAAGGTGTCGTTTGGGCTATGACATATGTCCCTCTTAGGAAATAGACGTCCTGTATAGTGGGAGTCTTTGGCAGTGTCGAAATATCTCCCAAAATAATAGCGATCTATCAACAAGAAATATGAAATACTTTGAAAAACATTGAATAGATTTTAACAAGAAATAAGAAATACATTGAAAACGATGGATAGAATTTTAACAAATGATACACATTGCTTTCCTCGCCTCTATAAATAAGAGAGGAATAAAAGGGATCTGGGGGCAAAAGCGTTTGAGTCGTGAGAGAGAATTTCCTTAAGGTAAGAGAGAAAAGGGAGAATGTCGTTGTACTGCTGGTGCAAGAAGAAGCTTCTATAGGAGGAAATCTTGCGAAGAAAGGTATAAGGAATATAGTAAGATTTTTGAATTGAGTATTGTCTGATGATGGAAATGCGGAATGGATTCTACCGTATTTTAAAGTTACGGTTTTGATGATAACATGTTGATAAGAATGCTTTATTGTTTAAATTGCTCTCTGCATGATAATAGAATGAAAAGAATATGTTGATGGTAGGATGTTGATTATTATTCAGTTGAGTTGATTTATGGTTGAGGTTTTATTTTGTTGTTTTGGTAAAGGAAAATCTGTTTGGATTATGGGATTGGAAGTTTGCTGCGGAAATAGAACTTGTATATAGTTGAAGCTTGACGGCCGTGAAGTGTTATTTTGATTACTGCATTATGTTGGGTACTAAGTGGTGAAGTTAGAGTTCAGGTTTATGGTACTCTGTGAATTGCTATTGATGATATACTGTTGTTATTGATGAATAGGTATTAAGAAAGTGAACTTAAGTGCTAAAACTCTCTAAGGACTCTAGGTGTGATACGTATGTGCTTTGGTCTTCGGACCCTACATCACAAGAATTAGGGTTGTTTGCTGACTGTTTATTATAAATAGGTTCTTTTAAATTACAAATTTAATATGATAAAGTTATGCTTTGAGGATTATAGGATTTGATAAAAATCATATTTCGAGGAATGTATTGATGCTTGTTGCGTGTTTAATAGAGATAAGTTCTTTTAATGACATGTTTATTAGTTTTGAGTTAAAGATAGTGATAATGAGATTAAGGGTGCTTTGAGGCCTACATAAAGGAGATAGATACTGTATGCATTCACGAGCATCATGCATCATGGTTTTTATGCATGGTTTTGAAAAGAAAAACGATAGCAGAAATGAAATGTGAATAAACGTAAATAGACATTGGAGATCAAGGGTTTAGTGACAGTGATATTTCAGAGAACCACGAGACGATGTATCTCATCTCCGTTGGAATTGAGTGATGGTTCTGCTCAGATGTGGTGTTAGGGAGAACTAAGAGATGATGTATCCCAATTTCCGTTGGGATGGGTGACAGTTCTGTCCAAGCTAGATCCCCAAGATGTATCTATTCTGGTCCAATGATATGTCCTATGTTCTAGACTATAGTGAGACTGCAAATAAATGTCAATGGATGTGTTTCTATGTGAGTTTGGATACTAAAGAGGTTGTGGAAATGAGGCCATGAGATTGGTCCGTAAGCGGGAGCCTGACAATCGAATGGATAATGTAAAGAAAAAAGATACTGAAATAGAAATAGAAACAGAAAACAAAAATGAATTTTAAAAGCTGCATGAGATATGCATTCTAGATTTTATTTATATCACTTATTGAGCGTTAGGCTCATAGTTTAAGTCTTGTAAGGTAGGTATACGATCGTGATCAAGATGATGAACAGGTTAAGAAGCAATTGATGAAGGATTTGCATGCGTGGATCTTGTGGCTGGCTAGGCTAAAGGCATTTAAAAGAAAATGATTGTAAAAGATTTTGTAAAGATAATGTAAAAGGTTTATGTATTGTATTTTAAATAATTGGTTTTATGCTTCTGTTACATTTTCCAAAAGGTTTTAAGAAAAATGATTTTTATAATGAAAAGTCTTCCACTGTTTTTATAAAAGAAAAGGAAAGTTTTAAATTTGACATGTTTTCAAATGTAAGAAAAACTGGGTCATTACAATTATCCAATAAGTTAAGAGAAGAAATTAAAGCAGTGGTAAAAATTACCAGGCCATTGACATTGACTCATGCCTTTGAAATAGCCTTATTACAAGAATCTGCTATTAATGTCATCTAGAAAGTGTCCAAATCCTCTCAACATACTCCCAACAGAGTACTAGGCATCAACTAAAGTGGCCAAACATGTTCATAAATTTCATAAGATTTCTAGTATTGACTTGCAAATGAAAAAGAAACTTGGACTAAGTTTTAAGTATGATGAAAAGTATTTTTCGAGCAAGTATGGAAAAACCAATCCATTCACTTGATTGTGGTTAGGTCACCTGAAAATTCCACTGATCTCTCCGACCAACCAGAAGGGATGATTATCTTAAATAATGCTGGTTTTATGGAAGTGTCTCCAAATGCTTTAGCAAGACAACTTTATCATTCCATATTTCAAATTTCAGGATCTTTACTGTGGTTGCCAATTTTGATTCTAGTTGATAGTGGAAGTACTCATAGTTTTTTGGATGAGTCTCTTGCTAACCGTTTACATCTTCCATTGAATTTGAAAAAATGCTAATAAGTTTCAATAGCCAATGGAGCAAAATTGATGAGTGCACAAATCAATGAGGTAGTCACTTGGACAATGCATAACCATAAATTTCAGTTTAATTTTTGAGCATTGCCTTTGGTGTGTAGTGATATGATACTCGACATTGATTGGATCAACCATGTTAATCCAGTCACATTAGATCTTCCACATGGGTTTTAATAGATTACTAACTCTGCTTCTACCATTTTTCTTCCTTCTCTTCATGCACCAATCATGTTGGACTCAATATCCCCACATTCTTTCTCTATGTGGATACAACAAAACTATGGAGTTCTTGCAATTCAAACCATGGACAGTGGGTTTTCTGAAATATTCCAAAACACATATTCAGAACTCTAGACTCTGTTACACCAATACCGAGATGTTTTTGTTTAGCCAAAGGGACTACCACCACAGCGCAGTCACGATCATGCTATTCCACTGATTGATTCGGTGAAACTATTTTGCATTGTGCCCTACACATGCCCTTATTTCCCCAAGCCTGAGATAGAATGTCTAGTATAAGAATTGCTACAAGATGGCATTATTGTGCCAAGTAATAGCCCGCATACTTCTCTAGTATTATTAATCAAGAAAAAAGATGGTCAATAACAATTTTGTGCTGACGATTATCATCAATTAAATGCTCTCACCATAAAATATAAGTTCTCTACACATTTAATTGATGAGTTGTTTGATGAATTAATAATTGTGTATATATATTTATAATTATATTATTTATTTCAATTTATGCAACTTAGTTATTTACTTGTTTGCATAATCTTCATCTATTTTGTGATTATACACACGTTCTTCATAAGAAAGCCTCATTTTTGTTGCGTAAAAATTAATTGCAAATAAGGATGGAACTAAAAGGGTAGTAAGAAAAGTTTTGAATTCAAAATTTATGAATTCGAATTGTATCATGTAGACTACTTGATTCTCCACTTTAGCAACCAGTCCAAGGTCAATAGTCTAGTTTATGATTAAAAAATAATAGGTTTGGCTGGGTCTAATTTGACCACAGACCTAGATCAGGCCGTAAAAAAATATGGGAGCTAGCTTGAGGGTTGGATCAGAAGGCTCTGCAACAACTACAATTGGGACTGCTTTTAACGAAGGGGTTGTGACACTAGGTGTTGGGGTGGGGCAATTTAAAAAAACCAAATTAATAGTAAATAAAAAAATTAATGTAAATAAAGACAGAACTAAAAGTATAGTAAGTGAAGTATTGAATTTGAAATTTATGAATTTGAAATTTATGAATTTGAATTATGTCTTGTAAACTATGTGTCACGATCTGGAGGCGGGGCTAACAGAAACTTCGGATCAGGCGAACCGATCCTTGAAGAGAACCGGATCGCCCAACCCAAGACTAGGATGAAGCAAAAGTCTTAACATGAAATTAAGCCCAAAACCAAAAAAATATGGGTTAGGGTCCACAGAGTGATCAACAAGAGTTAAAGATAGGATAAATACAAAGTGGAAAAACATTGTGCAGAAAATAAAACCATTCAACACCAAGAAAAAACAGATAAACTAATATAAGAAATGTAAATCTTCACCAAGGACAACAAAGAGACACCGCTCCAGATCCAAATCCAAGATAACCACACCTTGAACATATCACCAGGCAATCCCAAACTAAACCTAAAAAAAATAGGTCAAAAGATGAGTGACCAACTTAGTAAATGAATCTATACTACATGCAATGTATCAGAAAACTTGTTTTACCTTTCTTTTAAAAAACCATAGTTTAATATTTCTTTTTACCATACATGGATTTTTAAATCAACTTTAAAATCTCTTCATTTTTATTAAACAAGCTCAGGACCATCAATGAGACTTTTATCAAGAACAAGTTGTGCACATAGACAGCTATATCACAAAAATATGCCAACATCATTTTTTTTATCTGAAAACATCATCAATGAAAATGGATGGTCACACAAGAACTCACCCGACACACATATCATAGAAAAGGCAGTCATCTGTCGATAATAACACCTTATGAGGCAGAACAAATGAAATGATGGTGATACAAAGATCCAACACGTCACCCGAGTTGATCGCGAGCTACCTTCCGCAACTACAAAACCCATATAATCAAGTGACGAATAAGGTTGCCAGTGACGAATAAGGTTGCCAGCGACGAATTGCTCAGCAGCCAAACTACACTGAGAGCATCCAAATTGATGAGGATTGTCGATGAGCAAGGCTTGGGATGACACAATCACCCATCGAATGGAAAGGTAGTGGGTGAGCAAAACTCAACGACTAATAACCTTCCAATCCATGTGACTAAAAAACCCTAGAAAGGTTTAGGGATTTGAAACCCAAGGAATGCATAACCACCGCTCTATTACTTATTTCAACTTTTGAATTTGAAACCCGAGGACATGCCACAAGTGCCCTATTTTTTCTCATACAAAAAAAAAACAATCTTCACACAACAAAATATTACACAGGATAGCCTCGTGATGCTTTAATACTAAGAACGTCCAAAGCACCAAGAGGATTCATCCTCCCCATCTATGCACATAATACAAAACAGAATACCATGTACGATAAAAGTAAACGTGAGAAAACATATGTAGGTGTACGTAAAAACAGATATGTTGTTGAAACAGTTCCCTTCGGGTTTTCATATATCATATCCCACAAAATATCAATTTGAAAACCATGATGCAATGTAGTGTATAAAGTATAAGAATTCATACCTCATAGACGACCTTGACAATCTTATTGACTAGTCAGCCCCATGCTCTATCGAAAGTGAGAGTCGAAAATAGTGACATCTCTAGAACCTATGACAAGGTTGATGTCAAAATCTCAATAATCACACGAGGAATAAGACAAGCATCCTAGACCGGAAACCAAGCTAGACCAGAAGGACTAACACATGACTTCCTGAGTCAATCGAGGAACGACAAGTCCCCTCCACTTTGAGCCGAGAATCCATACTGACTAGAATCAAACTTGGCTAACAAAGCCGAGTGAAATTCACTAAACCAAACTCCCCAAAATAAATAGTGTAGTCGACCAAGGCATAACAATGATCGACTTGACACATCAACAGATAACCAGAAAGACTCACTGGTCGACAAGACATGGTTAGAATTGACAGAACAACACATGTGCTAGTCGACCGACTCTGCAGGCAAAAAAGAGACAAAGCCGAAGTTGACCTAACATGACTATGGCCAATTGGGGCCAATGTAATACCCTGAATTTTCATAGCAGAAATTAATATGGGTAATTGGAAAGTAATTGGTAGTAATAAGATTATTTGGATAATCATTAAGATTTATTATATGAAATTATTGGAAGTAATTAAGTGGGGTATTTATGGTGATTAAATTATTGGATTAATTAGAAGTGAAAAGAGAATAGAGCAGGGTGTGACTAATGTATAGCTGTCATGTTTTTATGTGAATGGCAGACGTCCCTTGTAGTGGGATGGACGTCCCTTGTATTGTGTGAGTCGACAGGTGCCTTTGGGAAAGGAGGGCATAGCTGGGGGGAAGATAGATGTTTGATGTGGGAAAGAACAGATATCCTTTATCGAGGGACGGACATCCGTTGTTGTGTATTGTGCACCCTTTTGTTGTGGGTGGATGGTCTTTGTGAATGGCAAGTGCCTTGTGTATTAAAGGTTACAGTGTTGTTTGGAGTAAAATGGACATCCTTTACATCAAGATGGACATCCCTTATGGAAGGTGGGTGTTTAGTACGATAATGGTGCGATGTTGTTTGAAAAAATGGACGGCCCTTGGCTAGACGTATGTTCTTTGTGAAGACGGGCGTTAGAATGTAAGTAGAACGGCCTCGTTGTGGGAAGTTTTGGGCGTCCTTTAGGGATGAAGGATGTTCGAGATTGAAAGAAAAAGGAACGGTGTTAATATTAAGTGAGACGGCGTCGTTTGAGAGCGAAGAAGGGAGCAACTTTAGGAAGGGACATACGTCCCTTATAGACGAAGGACGTCCAAAATAAGGGAGTCGACGATGGACGTCCCTCATGAGGGACAGACGTCTGTTGCAGCGAAGAAACTGACGGATGAATAAAATGTGAAGGCAATGGACGTCCCTCACAAGGAACGGACATCCCTCATGACAAGGCAATTAAAAGTGGAATGACGGACGTCTAGAATGCTAATGCTGAAAGACATCCCTCATGAGGAATGGACGTCCCCCTTAGCGTAAATGGTACGCAGATGTCCAAGAATGGAGGAATTAAAATAAAGGAGATTAAATAGAACCAGTTCTCCCTTGTGAACTGGTTAAGTTTTAAGAGAAAAGGAGGGAGAGTGGCCAATCTGCAGCGAGTGAGAGAGAGATGCGAGAGAGAAGTGGTAGCTCGGGGTCGGGTGCTTGGGATGGCTCCGGTCATGTGCGTTGTCTTGCGAGCGGCAAGCGGTTTTGGGCAAGCGATTTTGGGCTAGGGCTCAGGGTAGTGGCTTCACGGGATGGTTAGATGCGAAGCTTCGGGTCGAGTTATGTTGGAATCGATTGAGGCCTTGTCGAGTTCAGGTAACCGACTGTGATTAGTAGGATAGGATTGGCGACTATGTGGCTGCGATTTCTAGCCTCGGGTCGAAGGGTAGGGGGCTGGCGGTTTGCGAAGAAAAATGGCTGGGGCAATTTGTGTTCCACGTTGGACTAAACCGGTCCATTGTTGGTTCTTACTCTGGAGAAGACGATAGCGTGGATGTGTGTGAGGAATGGTGTTGAGTCAGGGTATGGCTTGGCATGGCGTGGGTGGCAGAGGCATGGTGAGGTGCACCTCTCTAATGAATCAGAAATGCAGAGGAAGGGAAGGCTGAGAGAAGAAAACTCTCCGGTGAGCTGAGCGGAGAGAGAAATAGAGACAAAGCAGAAAGCGCTTCTAGAGAAATTGTGAGGTTGTGAGCCTCGGGATGAAATGGAAATACAGAGAAGAGAAATGTGAGGGAGCTGCTGTCACTGAGGGAATGACCGAGAGGAAATAAAGAAGAAGGGGAAGGAGGAGCCAAGTTCTCTCAAGTGTTGTTCACCGAGAGGTATTCCTTCACTTCTTTATGGATTCTATGTTGGATAAATACTCTCTGTTGTTGGATGACTGTTCTCTGTTGTGATAGCCTTTGGTTTGATTCTGCAAGATTAAATATAGATTATTGGACAATAATTGGATATATGCTCTCTGTGTTGTTTGGTTAGGCTCGATGCTTTGATAATTTTTATGATGCTATCTGCTACTGCTAGGTGTGGAAATGAATTACTGCTTCGAGCTTGATATTCTGTTTGGTTAAGTTTCTGTTGATTCTGCAATCTATTAAGTTGGATTAGGTTGAAGTGAAATATGTTTTTTGGTTGGTTGAGTTCTGCTATGGGATTTCGTACTCTGTGGTATTTGCAGTTTAATGATTATTATTGGATTTTCATAGTCTGATTATGTTAAGTTATAAGTTAGAAGAAAGTTTTGAGATAAATGTAGATAGTACGGTGGTTTAGGAATTCGAGGAATATGTTTTGGTTAGAACATAATGGTTTTTAAAGGATTGTTATTAATGAGTAAATGTTATTGAATTTTGAAGGTATTGAAAAGGAGAAGAAGGATAACAATTAAGTGCTAATATACGTTAAAAGATTCGAGGTAAGAAATGGGTAGAGTCATTGGTTTGTGGAAGCCCTACACCACAAGTAGTGTCTTTCCTTTTATTGTTTGTTAGCGTTTCTACTATATTGCCTTAATTATTATGTCTATGCTAATCTCACGTTATTAATTTAATCTCTAAGTATGTTTAGGATGTTAGCATATTGTTATTGTTTCCTTTAAATTGCTAAGCATGTCTATATAGTTGTTGATTTCTTTAAATTGCCAAGCATGTCTATATTGTTATCGTTTCCTTTAAATTACCAAGCTTGTCTATATTGTTATCGCTTCCTTTAAATTACCAAGCATGCCTATATTGTTATTGTTTCTTTTAATTGCCAAGCTGTTTTAGAGTATATCGCCATGTATAGTATGTTAGTAGATTTTTCTTGTCTCATGCTTTTATATTGTTGTTGTGATTACTGCTTCATTTCTAATGCTTTTATATTGTTGTAATACTGTTTCCCATTGACATGCGTCATGATAATTGAAACAAGTAGGAAATGCCTCGTCGGTGGTGGTATTCATATGCATTAACGAGAGGAAAAATGAATAAAGAAAATGAATGGAAAAAGAAAAAGAGGAGTTGGGGGATGGATGAGTAGGTCGGATCTACCAGGTAGACTATAAGAATGATTGTAATGACCCAGTTTTTATTTACTTTAAAATTGTGTGAAATTTAAAACTTTTCTTTTTATATAAACATCAGAGTATTCTTTCTTTATAAAAACTCAAGCGTTAAAACTCTTTACTTAAAACATTTATCAAATTCCGCAGAAGTAATAAAATCATTTTATGAAAAGCAGTGGAATTAAAAACAATACGTTAAAGAATATTAAGAAATTTACAACCCTTTTTCAAACAACTTCTTTTTAAACTCTTTAGCCCAGCCAACCACAAGATCCATCTGTGCAAATCCTTCATCAACTGTCTTTGACCTGCTCACCTGTTTCTCGTACGTACTTACATCACAAGACCTAAATTAATGAGCCTAATGCTCAGTAAGTGATAAAACAAAATGAAATGCATATATGATGCATGATCATGTGATACATTATAGAGGAGATCCATATTTCATCTGTTAGTTTGGGGCGATGGGTAAGTCAACTGATCTTGTGGCTTAACTTGTGTTTCCTATAGGGAACCATGCCAATCAGGGTGTCACCACGAGCCATACCCAGTCGTTTTGTTAAAGACGTTGGGGGTTTCAGAACGGGGTAAAGGTGAACCCAACTTCCATGTAGCTAGCTCTCATCTCACCGCTCCCTATGTGGAAGTATACACCGTATGGAAGTGTCACCGATCACCCTAACCCCCACACGCCTATTTACATATATTAATTATGTCATGCAATATGCTCGTGAATACATAAAACCCTATATGATGATATAAATATCTAGTAACATATCATTAAAAGAACCTAAATCTAGTAAGCACATAGCATACAATCCTAATTCTTGCGATGTAGGGTTTGAAGACCAAAACACAGTAAGTATCAACTTACCTGGCGTCCATAGCGCGGTTCTACATCTTCTTTCTTCTCCGTACCTTCAAAGCCATTAAAATCACGTATTATAAATCATACTTTTACGTCTCATTTCCTTAACATTTCCACTATCACAACGGAATAGTAATAACCCACAACAGTTGCTCATTCCATCAATGTGACAAGATAACACAGAGAATTCACTTTACAAAACCGAATCAGCAGAGTAGAGAACCATTAAATTCCCACCTTAACATGAAATTACCGAGTGAATATTAGTCATCTTCTTAATCATTCAAGACTTATAGCCAATAAAAATACAAGACATTACTCATTTTCTCAATCTAATCAATACCAACCAATAACATCCAACCTGGTTCAGTTATTAACATTCTAACATTTCTTATGCACAAACTAGTAGCCAACAACAACCATTCAACCAACTGAACATAATTCCAAGCCTCAATTACCAATTAAAACTGACCGAGCACAAATCCATCGCTCAAACACTAGCTACAACAACCAATATTTCCAAGTGTTTGCATTTCTCAACCTAAGAGCAAGAATCACAAAGAGCTTAAACTTAACCCAAAGATAGAAACTAAATCAACTACGATTTTCATCTTTCATCAACCAACATGGTATCTTAAACTATAGCCAACATCATTAAACAGGAACCCCAAATCTAACTAACAACACTCAAATTTCATAAGTGCAATGACAGAGTTCTCAGGTGCATTCAACAACTATACATTACTGAAAAACTATGGCAAATATAGGGTGATTCAGCTGAGAGGAAGATCATCACAACAACAACAATTAAATTCCCACAACTCCACTCTGTAAACAGCAGCCGAGGCAAATCTCAAAAATCAACAGAGAAATTCACACACACACATCACATAATAATACTAAATCCCCTTTTTCAACAGTGTATGAGAAATTAATCCAATATATGCACAATATTTCCACTCCACAACCAAGAGACAGTAAAGACTAGGAACTAAAATTCATGTAAGTGATATACAGTGAATAAACTGAGAACATTCATCAAGGCAGCACTCTGCCATAGTTTAATCCAACTGTCTAGAATATTTTCATCCAAGCCATTCAAAACAGGGGAAATATCCTTCATTCATTATCATCTACTCTTTAACAATCACTTGATAGTCAAGAAAGACCATGAAGGAAAACTCTTTACCTGTACAATTGAGGAGATCCGAGAGCAACGTCACACAGTCTCTCAACTTCTCTTTTTCTTCTGCTTTCTCACTGCCATAACTCTTCATAGTTTTCATTGCAACGCAAAATGGAGAAACAGAACACCCGAGAGCACCTTCACAGCTCACACACAGAAAGATTTACAGAACACCTCACCTGACTTATAGCCGAGAAGTAGACATACACTGCAAGCTGGAGGATAAATTGCACAATTCAAGGAAGGGGGGCCCAACCAGCAAATGCCATGTGGACCACTTGCTAGAGGAGCTGCACATTGCTGACTACTAGTCGTTTTCACTAGGAAGAAAACCACCAGACCGAAGGCCAAATCTTTTTAAATCTCAAACCGAATCGTCAGTTTGGTTCACTCACCCCCAACCAACCGATTCCCTTCTCTTTTCTTCCAATATATTTATCTTCTCATTTTAATTTCTCACTTTCCATTTATTAAATTCTTCCACTTCTTAATTATTCCAATTTAATCCAATATTTATTTTCTTCATTTTTTTTTATTAAAATTGAGTCACCTATTTATTTCGGATCGGACCGAGCAGAACCAAAATTGGTTCAGTCCATATATGACACTTACGTCCTTAGTAATATCCCGATAATTTATTTGACAAATTCAAATATCCC
Source organism: Begonia loranthoides (assembly GCA_022433065.1). Taxonomy (NCBI): domain Eukaryota; kingdom Viridiplantae; phylum Streptophyta; class Magnoliopsida; order Cucurbitales; family Begoniaceae; genus Begonia; species Begonia loranthoides. The sequence continues at coordinate 15,891,306 of CM039481.1, forward strand.
CAATTATTTCCAATTTATCATTTTCAAATTCTGATATAAAAATTGGGATATTACAATGATGTCCTCCCCTTGTCAAGTTGCGAGAGACTATCTACCCTAGGTGGTTAGAAGCTGACAAGAGACTATTCTTTCTGCCACAGATTCCTCCAATATCACAACTCGACATATGAGTAATGTATGAAACGTAAAGAAAAGAACGATTTGGAGCGGATCCCATTCCGACCTAATGAGTTAGCGACATACATCATAATGCATATCTCATTTCTTACTGGGCTTTAGGCTTATAGTTTGCTTGTGGGGTAAATACACACAAAAGAATGGATGAAGGGGCAGTTGATGAAGGATTTGCATGGGCGAGACTTGTGGCTGACTAGCCTTTTGGAATTAAAGAGAAAAATGTTTTGTAATTAACGCATAACAGTTTGTTAAATGAATTATTTATGCTTCAGCTATGTTTTGAGAAAAAGTATTTTATAATTATAGTTTTTCACCGCGTATAATGATTTTCATAATGAGTCCAAAGAAATGATTTTTAACGGTCTGACTTTTTAGAAAGGAACTCTGATAACAATTTAAAAAGGGTTTTGTGCTGTTTTACAAAAAAAAAAAAAGTTTTAATTTTAAGTAATGTTTTTAAAAGGAAGAAAAATCTGGGTCGTTACACATTCAATGTGTAATACCCCGATTTCCCATAATGGAATTAAGTAAAGGATAATTATAAAATTAATTGGGTGTAATAGGATTATATGGATAATCATTAAAGATTTATTTGATGGAATTATTAAAAGTGGTTTAGTGGGAGTATTTATGGTGATTAAAGTGTTGGATTAATTAAAAGGGTATAGTGATTAAAGTGTTGGATTAATTAAAAGTGAAGAGAGAGAAGAGTAGTGAGTGGCAAAAGCAAACAATGGTGATTTTGTGTGGATGACGGACATCCTTTAATTGAGGGATGGATGTCCGTTATAGCAAGGTGGACACACTTAAAGGTGGGACGGACATCCTTCATGGTGGAAAGGAGGTGGACGTTTTATGGATGGTGGGCGTTAGTTATGTAAGTGGGGCGACATCGTTTGAGGCTAGGGTGGACATCCCTTATAGGAAAACGGACGTTCCATAGCAAAGGTGGACATTTTATATATTGGGTGCGACATCGTTTAATGGAAGGTGGACATCCCTGGTCAGTGTTGGACGTTTTATATTGGGTGAACGACATCGTTTGGACGAAAGTGGACATCCTTTATAGGAGAACAAACGTCCCTTACTGAAGGTGAGTGTTAAGTATAATAACTAGAATGACGTCGTTGAGGGAAGCACTGGACATCCTTTTATGGAACAGACATCCCTTATTGAGGAATGGATGTCTGTTGTAAGGAAGATACTAACGGATGACTAAAACGTGAAGGCGACAGACGTCCCTCATGAGGAATGAACATCCGTTGCCGTGAAGGAAATGACGGATGACTAAAATGTTAAGGTGACGGACGTCCCTCATGAGGAACAGACATCCCTCATGATAAGGAAGTTAGCGGTCATTAAAAATGGAATGACAGATGTCTAGAATACTAAGGTGACAGATGTCCTTCATGAGGAATGTACGTCCTTCATAAGGAACAGATATCCCTCACGGCAAAGCGATTGACGCACATCTCTTAATGGTTGACAGAAACCTAAAAGCTGACCCCCCCCCCCCCCCCCCCCCAGCAAAATTGGTAAGCGGATGTCCCAGCAAGGAGGAATGGAGAAGAGGCAGGGTATGGCTTGGGACATGCTTGGGTGTCCATTGTAGGGAATGGCTCTCCTCTTTGGAGAAAAAAAGGAGAAGTGAGGAGAAGAACTGATTTACATATTGAAAGAAAGGGAATTGAGGCAGTGAGCGAAGTGCTCTCTGGAAAGTGAAAAACTAGAACTTGATAAGAAAAGAAGAAGAGAGGAGCCGAGAGAAAGGAGAAGGGAAGCTGAGAAAGACAGTGTGCGAGGGAGAGACTCGGGCAGAGACTAGGAAATGCCGAGTGTTCTGGGTGCTTGGCCGAGTGAATGAAGAAGATGAAGCAGGAAGAGGAGGTAAAGCTCTTAGATTGCTTTTGGGTGTTCTCCTCGGGCGTTTTCCTAGTATGTGAGCCCTCTTCTCTTCTTATATGAATTTTAGTGGAATAATATAGTGAAGGATACGATGGATGAAGAATATGGATACTGTTGTTGGTTTGTGAAGAATGCTTTAAATACATGCTCCCTATTGGTTATTGTATGGACGAACTATGTTGGATAAATACTCTCTGTTGTTGGATAATGCCTCTGTCGATGTTGTCAAGTATGGGTATTGTAGGAATATTGTGCTTCTATGGTTTAACTGCTGCTTTGATGGTGATGGTTAAGGATAATAAAATATTTTGGGACTATCTATTGATTGGGGATTTTATGCTTCTGTTGTGTACTACTTCGAATAATATGCATGGGGACTACAAAAGATAAAATAAAGAAAACGAAAAGCGAAACTGCATATGTTTTAAAATGGCACAACATGTGGATCTAACACTTACTGAGTGTTAAACTCATAGTTTATGACTTGCGATGTAGGTACAAACACAAGAGAAAATGACAAACACACTAAGGAGCATTGATGAAGGATTTGCATGGGCGAGTCTTGTGGCTGGCTAGGCTAATGGATTAAAGAGAAAAGAGTTTTAAGAAAAAGGATTTTATAATTAGAGTCTTCCGCTGTAAATTGAGGAAAATGATTTTATAATTACAATATTCCGCTGTTTATAATGATTTTAGTAACGAGCAAAGTAAAAGAGATTTTAACGGTTAAGTTTTAAGAAAAGAACTCTGATTTTACTTTAAAAGGTTTCCGCTATTGTTTTATAAAATGAAAAGAAAAAGTTTTAAATTCCACGCGATTTTGAAGGAAAGAACAAAAACCGAGTCGTTACACAATGTCAACGAGACAAGCAAAGGTTAATCGAAACAAACAAAGGCCAATTGGGACAAGCAAAGGTCAACCAGGACCTCGCAACAGTGACACTACTCAACGACGATCAGTCGGGACCGTCCAATGTCGATGAGACACATCGACGATCAACGGTCAACCAAGACCCCATAGTAGGCAACGACACTCGCTAGCGATTATTCAAAACTCATCAGCCAAAGATCTCTAAAGACCTAGTGGTCGACGAGATACAACACTCCTCACTCGAATGACTCAATAGTCGAGGAGACTCAGTTGAAGTAATTCTAATACAACTTCATCAAGAATTGGTTCCAAGTTCAAAAACTTGATCGAGCCCAAATCCATGCCAAAGTTTAGGAATTCTCATCAACAATGACAAGAAAATAATGGAATGGTTCTATACCAAACTTAGGAACCCAACCGACATATCCTCAAAAAAAGACAAATGACATTGTGCAGTCGACCAAGGACCTCCTATGGTTGACTTAGGACCATTTATGCACAATCTGACTAGTCAGCGATCGACTAGAAACAGAATAGTGATCGACCGTCAATGCCTTAGTCAATCACATCTGCATCTGTGGTGGACCTAATAGGTGCGGTCGACCGCTACAGACGACCAACACAACCTTTGGTTGACAAGTGCGTTACCCACACACACTGGATCATCCACAGTCAACTGGGCTCATGCAGTGGTCAACCAGGACGACGTTCGGGAGCTGATTTCGGATGGAAAACATGTCATTTCTCTCATTTTCGCCCTCCAAATGCTCAATACTCCTACATAAACTCTAAATCTACCAATATAAACCAAAATTTTCTCCCGGATTTGAGTTTTCCAAGCTCGAATCCGAAACCACAAAAATACCCAAACTTTAAACGACAAAATGAGGCTAGAAATTGACTTACCCGCGAAACATATTCACTAAAGACAAAGAACAAGAATACACGAACACAAATTGGGAAGAGAACGACAAGAATCACTCGTCAATTCTCCCCCTTCTCCCTTCTTTTTTTTTTTCTCTCTCGCGGTCCTTTTAATTTTTTTAACATTAAAATTTAATCATTTTATTTAATAGATCTAATATAAAGTAATATATTAAATAAATTCTTTAAACCCTAATCCAACAAAACTGTCATAACTCGGAATTCACTTTAAGGGAACAAGAACTTACCGAATACAATCTTGCAACTTTGAGTCGCAAGGGAACTTGGAACGCACAATGATTATTGACTAGACCCCTTTCACACGTGGCTGAAAACCAATAACACGTGACAAAGACCTGGTCAACACAAAACAATTTGACTCAGTTAAAGCAAAAAATTTACTTAGAAAAAAATATAAAATTTAAAAATTACATATTTTATACTACGTGATTCTACTAACAATGCTATGGAAAACTGAATTTCATTTGCCCAAAAAGAGGAGCATGTTGTAGTTAACACAACACCTTAAACAGAAGAAAAACTTAATCAACTAGAAAATTTAATCGTTAGTAACAATATTATGAACTAGAGGGAGAGAATTGAAATGATTTCATGCATCTAGAGCGATCATACTTCAATGATACCATTGTGGTTTATGGTAGGGGTGTCGAACCCAACAAAACCAATAAACTAAATCCCTAAGTTGTCTGATTTAGCTTGATTCATGTACTTTTGTAAACTGATATCGACTTGAAATGAAGGAAGAATTGTCATCTATAGTTTGTTTCTCAATTTTGGATTTATAAAATTGACATAATCAAATTGATATGTCCCATCAATATTAGCTTAAATATGTCTCAAATCATAATTTAATTTGTGACCAGCCCCAATTTTATCAGAACAAACAAATATATTTTAATAAAATTATTTTTTATTTTATTTTTAACCAAACTAAATTTGAATTGAACCGAATCTCATGAGATTTTATGTGGATAAATTCTTTTTAGGGAAAATAACAAATCAACCATCATCCTTTATTTTCTAATAACTTAACCACTGACCTATGAAAAAATGACAAAGCCAACATCATTGTCACGTTTGCCGTTAAAAAGCTGATGTGGAGCCATGGCGGTTCGTACACAAACCGCCGCGGTGTCCCAACCTCGGTTCATTGTATAAGTAGAAAGTGAACTCCTCCCAATATTCTCAGATATTTTGTCAGCGATTAGCGAACCCTAGAGAATTTTGAGAGTTGAAGAGAACGAAATTTTGGCAAAGTTAAAGAATTTGTTGAAAAGCAAATGGCATTTTGGAGTGTTGAAGAATCTATTATTAACCATCAAGTTGAAGTGGGGCCCACAGCCACATTTTTGGCCAATAAGAGTGAGGTACATGGAATTGGAAATGAAGTTGCAATTGTATTGCATTCTGTCTCATCAAATCTACACGAGGAGGACGATGAGAACCTCCATTCATTATGCCAATCCACTAGTGACGAAGACATTGATATGGCCGAGAGTAGGCCTAGACGCCCATCACAAGAACAATGCACCTTCGCTGGTATGGGCCTTGGCAAAAAGTACAGTTCCTTGAATAAAATTAGAGAAGAAATTGTCGGTCATGCATTGAAGAATGGGTACGGGATAAAATTCACCCACAGTGACGCTCATCAATTGAGGGCTGCCTGCCAGGAAGGATGTACATAGTGGTTGCACGCCTAAAAAATGCAAGGTGAAATGATGTTTCAAATAAAATTCTACAACGACATTCACACTTGCTCGAGAAAGATGCAAAACCGTCATGCCACTGCCAAACAAGACGCAACGCATTACTTAGACAGATTTAAAATTCAGGCCGACTGGGACCTTTCTTCCATAATTGAGACAGTTAAGAAGGACTTCAACATCAACATAACACCCAGCCTTGCTAGAAGGGCAAGAAATGCGGCCAAAAAAATTAACGAAGGGGATGACAATGAGCAATACAAGTTCATATGGTCCTGTGTCGAGGAGATTCGGAGATCTAATCCTTGATGCTCGGTGCGCGTTAACCTGGACATGAGTGCATTTAAAAGGATGTACATGTGTTTGGTTGCATGCAAGATGACTGTGTAGAATTGTGGTAGACCAGTTATTTGTTTGGACGGTTGCCACTTGAAAGGAACGACTCCGGGCCAGCCGCTCACTACTTTCACCATCGACGGGAACGATGGAATGCATCCGATTGTTGTAGTAGTGGTTGAACTAGAAAATAGGGCTTCGTGGAGCTGGTTTCTAGCATTGTTGCTCGACGATCTAAGCACCCCATCTGGTAATGGATGGACAATCATTTTTGACCGACAAAAGGTGCGGTTGATTGCTTTTGCCTTCTGTGTTTATGTTATGCATTTTGTACCAATGTCTGACTCATATTATGAATCTTTACAGGGGCTAGTGCCAGTTGTCAGAGAGGTGGCAGGGCAAGTGGACCCTCGGTTTTGCATCCGACAACTGTATGATAATTTTCAAAAACAATTCAAGGGCAGGTTGTTAAAGGATGCAATGTGGGCCGCATCTAGAGCCACAACAGTGAGGCAGTTTGAGAGAGAGATGGCCAAGTTACTTTTACTTGACCCGGCGTCCCACAATTATCTACAAGAATAGATGTGACATGTTGGGCGAAACATACCTTCTGCTCCATCCCAAAGTGCGATATAAGCCTCAACAACTTGAGCGAGTCCTTCAACGTCTGCATCCTACCTGCCCGGCACAAACTTATTCTAAGTATGTTCGAGATCATTCGAGAGGGCATTATGGGTAGGATCATGAAAAAAATGAAAAGATGGCTCGCTCGATGGACCTTTTGTGTCCAATGATCAGCAACCGGCTCGCCAAACTACAACTTGTCAGTCAAAATTGGAGCCCCCAGTTTGCAGGAGTTGCCCAGTTTGAGGTCAGCAATGGTAACGATCAGTATTCTGTCAATTTGGACAGGCGTACTTTACATGTTACCTGTGGGAGTTGACTGACATCCCGTGTGTCCATGCAGTCTCGTGCATTCACTTCACGAGGAGATCTCTTGAGAAATTTGTGCATGCGTACTCCCACTTTGTTCAACCCATCAATGGACAAATCGAGTGGTCTCCTATGACGAATCTTGATCCGATTAGCCCACCGGCTTTTAAAAGGCTTCTAGGAAGGCCGTAAAAACGTAGAATACGAGATGTGGATGAGGCCCCAAGCCAGACTGTGCTGCCCAAAAGACATATGAACAAGACTTATGGCCGGTGTGGGGGTGTGGGGCACAATTACCGCACGTGCGAAGGTCGAGACGAGTCAACTGCAGGGGCTGCATAGGCGATAGAGGGAGAGGTAGAGCCAGAGCTAGAGGAAAAGCTGGTAGAGGAAGATCGGAGGGCACCCTTATGGGTTTTAGAGTCATTGAGACAGCTCCCGAGACAATTTCTTCCATACTCTAGGAGATAGTCCCTGAGCGAGTATCTGAGACAGTTCCGGACTGAGTTCCCAACTAAGTTCCTGAGATGCAGGTGAGCCCATTATCACATTTACATTTTCAAGTGTTATTTAAACTATGCTAATTTCATTTGCAATGTGTTCTGCAGGAGTCTGATGCGCAATGTCCACAAACACAAATGTACACAAATGTGGACCTTAACCTTCCATGATACATTCGTTTGATAGATTAGGTTTGATATATATGTGATTGTACTGTACGCTATATTTATAAATTTTGAATTGATAAATTTGAATTGGTTTTGTTTCATCCATTTGAATGCATATAATGGTTCCATACATTTGGTTGTGGAGTGTGCATGAAATTTGATTACAGGTACCATGACAAGAAGCTGCAGTTTGTGCTCATAAACCATGGCGGTTTACTCACAAATAGCGGCGATTTGCTGAAATTGTTGCACTAAATTCACCCAAGTTTCTCAATACATTTTTCTTTAATTATGTACTTGATTTAGGTCATACAGAATTTACTTTTCACTTATCCTCACCCTAGTTTATAAAAAATTTGTCAGAGTCTCCCTTGTTTCTTTACTCTCCCAAAGCTATTCTCATACATCCTGCACAAAATTCCAAGCAGTCCAGTATCATCCAAACATATCATTCATCTACTATATCATTTAATTTCACAAAGTAAATGTAAACTACACATAAATTACAACGTAAATGTAAACAAATTCAACTAAACATAAATTACAACATAAATGTAAACAAATTCAATTAAACATAAATTACAACATAAATTTAAAAAAATTACAACTAAGTGTACATAAACATAAATTCCTATCCAACTTTCTTCCTGATCCATTTCGGCCACAAATCCTTGATCGTAAAATATAAGTGCGGGTCAAGGAATACTTTATCTGCTTTGTCGAACAACAGACCCTCCTACTCAAAGGTTGCAGTGTCGTGCTCATGGAATTGTTTCGAAATAGTGCACCGTCGCATCATCCTCATCCCCTTACTCGTACACTGCAAGATGTCTTACGGGCTGCAATGCAAAGGGAACAATTGCCGGTAAAAAACACAGAAAGCAATATTAAGAATTTACATAAGGGAAAATACTTACCGCTCTTTGTCAGTGGGAGCTATGATGATGGAGATTGCTTCTGGCATCAATAGCCTGTAAGCGAATTGAGTGTGCAGGTCAACGGAGGACGTAAAACAATTATGCTTCGGGTGTGTCTACAATGTAAACAATGCATTAGATGATCTCAGTAAACATGAACAACAACCCGGAGAAGCGAGATGGTTACTTATGTGCATCCACCCTAATGTGAGTAGACGGTTTTCCTGTTGAAACGCGAATACGACTGCGTCGTCAACCACATAGCATTGCATATAAGTTCGGATGAGCACTAAGATAAAATCTTATACTCTAACATATAAAGAAGGATTCTCACCATATCTGGCGTCCCGACTTGCTCTGGGAAGATGATATTAGTGACGACGTAATCATCGTCGATCAGCTTTCCCCCAAGAACTGAGCACATCTCTATGTTCTTCTGAGTATTTGCTTGGACATACTTCTTGAACATGTCCATCAAATCCCAAGACTGCAACAAAAATGTCAAAACACCGTCAGACTAACAAAGCATGAACATGAACAAACACACATGTATAACCAAATGAAAAACGTACCATGCGCACAGTTCTAAAGGGTGGAGGCTTGAACTGACTGGTCCCCTGCACCTGGACAGGCACGGCTAGAGGAGCAGGTTGGTGGCTTATGGCACTAGTGCTGCAAATCAACAACACGTCATTACATCAAACACAAATAAAGTAAAGATTGGACTTTGCGTACAAAGTAAATAACTTACAAGTGGTATGTGGCATCTGTTGCTTTAGAGGACGATGGCAAGGCTGATGTACAGGTTGATCGCCTCTCACGTCTCTAAAGTGCTGCCACTAGCTCACGGTGTCTCTCTTCTGCTAGAATATGCCACTCTTCTGCTCTACGATGCCTCTCTTCTACTTGCTTCTCCCCTCTTTGTATTTGGACATGTTGCATTTGCATTCTGGTCATCGCCATATGATGGAGCTCCTCCATCCTGCTCATCCAAGCAGACGTCTCCTCAGGCATTCAAGTAAAATGAGATGTCTGAGGGGGGATGTTCTGCTGAGGGGGCTGAATGCTGCGGCTCTGAGGGGGGTGGAGGTGCTAGTTGCTTCTTGGACTTGCGGACCCATTCCCCTCCAACTTGGGTGATCCTCATTCAATCCACTTTAACTTTGTTGTACACGTCATTGGCCGACTCTTCAATTCTCGGCTCTTTCTCCCAGATGGGTACCCCATACTACTCAACAATCCTCTCCATGAGCCAGTTATACAGCAGGTTCTTGGCTGGGTTGTTGAGCACCTCATGCATGTGGCTCAAGATGATAAATCTGATGTCCACCTTTTTCCTGGTGAACACCTTCTTCAGGATATAGAGATCCATGTAGCTAACATGGTCTCGATGCCCATCCCAAGGAAAAATCGTGTACGTCATGATCAGGTGGATCAATCGTGCTATGACATTCAACTCCTTGCCCTTTGGCTTGTTGTACTGGGCAACCTCGGGATCCTGGTGCAACAATCTAAGCACCGCTAGCCCTTCTCCTCGGTTGATGAATGGTGGCTCCTGAGGCACATGATAATATTGATCGCTTGGCCCATCCAGTACCCATCCAAGCATTATATTTAGATCATTGGGAGTGAACCTCAACTCCCATCCAAAAAGGTACGTTCACACCTCTAATGGCTCGGTGGACAGTTCTAAATTTGTGTAAAACATTCTAATCATTCTCTCGCTGTAACTGCCCCTCATCTGGCACAACTTGGCTAATCTAGCATCTTCAAGCAATTGTTTAATTCTCATTCCTGCCAAGGAGTCCTAATCTACTATTTTGGAAACAAGAATTTCACGGTGTTGTATATCATCTTCATATCGTGTTTTGCAATACGCTGTCTTGAATAGTTTGAACAAGTAACCCGCTGTAACAGGTTGGAACTAGACCAATGAGCCTTTGGCTTCTCCTTGTTCAGGCTCGGGTTCAAGTTGCCATTGCGAGTATGCAACGGTTCCTCCAACCTGGTCGGTTTCTTTGTATTGCACCACTGCAGGTTGCACATCTTCCACCGCCGCGACTTGTATAGCTTCCATTGTTGCCTTTCCATGCTTGAAAGCCAATTCCTTTGCTCAAGAATACATTGTGATCGAAAATGGCTGAGAGTATTTCGTAGTTTCTTCGCTGTGACAATGGCTCGCCTAGAGGTTTCTGTGTTTGTTCGCGGTGAAAATGGCTACCCGAGAGGATTTCTACTTTTGTTCGAGTGAAAATGGTCAAGCCTTAGCATTTTGTGATTATGTATCTGCGTGAAAAGAGGGACGCCGTGGCGATGTCTTAAGAAGTCGCCGCGGCGTCCCATGACACTGCGGTTTGTGTACGAACCACCACGGGTCCACATCAACTTGTTAACGGCAAACGTGACAGCGATGTTGACTTTGTCATTTTCCCATACGTCAGTGGTTAAGTTGTTAGAAAATAAAGGATGATGGTTGATTTGTCACCAACAGTAAAATATGATGGTTGATTTGTCATTTTTCCTTCTTTTTATTACCTGGGTTTGTTTCATTTTTTAAAATAATAAATAGTCAATTTGGTTCAATTTAAAGTCAAAAACTTAAATGAACTGAACTGAAGCCTACCCCCTATAGTTTATATAAGTAATTGAAGATTTAAGAATATCACATGAATTTTGCACTCCATCTATATTGTTTTATGCGTTGTGACAAATAAAAAAATGGGGTGCCTAATTTTTCCTTTTTTCCAATATTTATTATCATCAATCCATTAATTAAGACTCTTATTTTTGCACTCACTGCATAATCAAGTTAATCCATAAAATATAGGGAAAATGACAAATCAAACATCGTGGTTTGCGATCAATGACAAGTCAACCACTATGGTATTATTTGTAACAAGTTAACCATTGACGTATGGGTAAATTACGAATCCAACATCGCAGTTACGTTTGCCATTACCAAGCACGCCGCGGCGTCGCGTGTTGTGAAGAAAAGCAGCCAAATTTTGGCCTTGACGCTGACACCCCCTCGGCGTCCCAAATTTAATCACAGTATACATAACCGCAAAAAGGCTAGGGTTCGCCATTTTCACCCATTTGCAATGCGAAAAAACACCGAAATCTCTCGGCGAACTATTTTCACCGCAATCAAACGCCGAAAATGAGGAAGTATAAGCGATCAAAGAAATTGGCGAGCAAGCATGGGAAGGCAACGGGGATATCTATGCAACCTGCGGCATCCTACGATGTGCAACCCGGGGCATCCTACGATGAGCAACCCGCGGCGTCCTACCATGAGCAACCTATGACGTCGTACCATGAGCAACCCACGGCGGTGCAACACGAATACACCGCCGACGCTGTAGAAACTGCTGGACATTGGCAATTTGAAGCTGAACTCGAGCAAGAAGAAGAAGGAGAAGTCGGAGGCTCAATTGTTCAGTACGAACCTCTGACAGGGGTGGAGGTCCAGATTATTCAGGTCATCGAATTGCAAATCACGGTATGAAAATGATATTCAAAACCGTGCAATTATTGTCTCAAAAATAGTTGATTTGGACTCATTGGCTGGAATGGGAATTAAACAACTGTTGGAAGATGGTAGATTAGCCGGGTTGTGCTACCTGAGGGGCAATTATTGTGAGAGAGTGATAAGATTGTTCTATGCAAATTTGAGAATGTCAACCGAGCCATTAGAGTTGAGGACGTACGTTTTTGGATGAGAGTCGAGGCTCACTCCCGAAGACGTAAATATAATTCTTGGATGTGTACTTGACGGGCCAAGCAAAGAATATTATCACGTGTCTCAGGATCCACCATTTGTCAACGGAGGAGAAGGGTTAACGGTGCTTAAATTGTTGCACCTAGATCCCGAGGTTGCCGAGTACCACAAGCGAAAGGGCAATGAGCTGAATGTCATAGCCAGATTGATCCACCTCATAATCACATACACGATTTTACCTCGGGATGGGCATCGAGACGATGTTAGTTGCATGGATCTTTATATGCTAGAGAAGGTGTTCACCAAAAAAAAAGGTGGACATTGGATTTATCATCCTCAACCACATGAATGAGGTGCTGAACAACCCATTGAAGAACCTCTCGTACAATTGGCTGATACAGACCATCGTTGATCACTATGGAGTGCCTATTTCCCAGAAAGAGCCAAGAGTTGATGAGTCACCCTTACATGTTTACAATAAAGCAAAAGTGGACCGAATGGGTTTCACAAATGTAGGAGGGGAATGGCTGGGCAAGTCCAGGAAGCAGGCAACACGTCCACTCCCCTCAGAGCCTCAGTCTTCAGTCCCCTCACATGAATAGCCACCTCCTCCTCAGTCATCTCACTTGACTCCAATGCCTGATGAGACATCTGACTGGATGAGCAAGATGGAGGCCAGAATGCAAATGATGGAGGAGAACCTCCAAATGCAACAAATCCTAATATGAAGAGGGGACGAGCTTGCAGCTGAGAGGCATCGATAGGACCAAAAGTGGCATATGCAAGCAATGACTCTTGCATAAGAGAGGCAGCGCATTGCACAAGAGCGGTATATGCAAGCAACAGATTGGCAAGCGCGAGCAGAAGAGAGGCATCTTGAGGTGGTGGCAATATTTCAATGATGTGAGAGATGAGCAGCCTGGATGGCATCCGTATCATCATCCTCTAAAGCAAAAAATCGCTCGTAAGTGATTTACTTTGTACGCAAAGTCCAATATTTACTTTATTAGCGTTTGACGTAATGTCATGTTGTTCATATGCAGCACCGGTGCCGGAAGGGGCCAACTTGCCGAGGTCTAGAATGGCTTAGAGGCTCGGCTGCTTAGAATTGTGCGCATGGTATGTCTTTCCTTTGGTTATGTATGTGTGTTGGTTCATGTTCATGTTTTGTTAGTCTAACGACAATTTGACATTTTTCTTGCAGGCTCATGATTTGATGTACATGTTCGAGAACTATGTGCAGACAAATACTCGGAAGAACCTAGAGATGTGCGCAGTTCTTGGGGGAAGGTTGACGGACGATATTTATGTCGTCAGTCATCTCATCTTCCCGAACCAACGCGGGACGCCAGATACGGTGAGAAGCCTTAATTGTATGTTAGTTTATAACATTCTATCTTAGTACTCATCCGAACATATATGCAGTGCTATGCCACAAACGAGGCAGCCGTACTCGCGTTTCATTAGAAAAACAACCTAATCTCATTAGGGTGGATTCACGTAAGTAACTATCTTCCTTCTCTGGGTTGTTGTTCAGGTTAATTGGGATCATCTAATGCGTGGTTTACCTTGCAGACACACCTGAAACATAGTTGTTTTATGTCGTCCGTTGACCTCCACACTCAGTATGCTTACCAGCGATTGTTGTCGGAAGCAATCTCCATGATCGTAGCTCCCACTGATAAAGAGCAGTGTGTATTTTCCCTGATGTAAATTTATTGCTTTCTGCGTATTTTCCCTTATGGCAATTGTTCCCTTTGTATTGCAGGTCGCATGGCATCTTGCGGTGTACTAGTGAGGGGATGAGAGTGATTCGTGAATGCACTATTCTGAAACAATTTCACGAGCACGAACCACCCGTCTTTCCGTATGAGGGCTTGTTGTTCGAGAAAGCAGTGCATGTCGCCCTTGACCCGCAGTTATCTTTTGCGGTGAAAGATTTGCGGGTGAGACGGACAAGAAAGAAGACAGATGCATAGAACCTTATGTTTATGTACATTTAGGTGTAATTTGTGTACATTCTTGGATGTTCAGTTGAATGTGTAATTTGTGTACGCATAAGATATGTTTAGATTAGATGTTGACATGATACTAGAACTGCTTTGAGATTTTCTATAGGATGTATGAAAATCGCATTGGGGGAGCAAAGAAATGAGGGAGACTCTCGCAAAATTTTTATAAACTTGGATGAGGATGAGTGAAAAGGAAAGGACGTATGAGTTCAATTGAGTACATAATGAAGCAAATGATGTATGAGTTCAATTGAGTGCATAATGAAGCAAATAATGAAGCAAAAAATAAACAAATGTTGTATGAGTTCAATTGAGTTGCACAAGTCGTGGCGTCTTCCTTAAAGGCCGCAAACTAGCGGTGTCTTGCTATCAACGCTGCGGCGTAGTTAGCAAGACGCAGCGAGTTTGCGGCCTGTAAGCAAGACGCCGCGACTTGTGTAACTCAATTGAACTCATATAACATTTGCTTCCTTATTTGCTTGATATTCCATGCACACTGGTGAACCAAAAGTTAAACGAATTGATTAATTGAATTGAACTTTATGCAACCATTTTAAATTTACAAATGTAGGCAATGGACCAATCACATATGTATAAATCCTAATTCCTAATCTATCAAACGGTTGTATCACGGAAGGTTAAGGTCCACAGTCGTGTACGTTTGTGTTTGTGGACCTTGCGCATCTGACTCCTGCAAAACACATTGCAAATGAAATTAGCTTAGTTCAAATAACACTTGAAAACATAAACATGATAATGGGCTCACCTGTGTCCGAGGAACTCTTTCGGGAACTGTCTTAGGGACTAGGTCAGGAATTGTCTCAGGAACTCTGAACCCCATAAATGTGCCCTCCGACCTTCCTCTGCCGCCTCTACCTCTGCCTCGGCCGCTCCCTTTGCATGCCCCAACACTTGACTCGCCTCCCCCATCGCAAGTATGGGAATTGTGCCCCACACGCCCACACCAGCCACAAGTGACGTTGAGATGTCTTCTGGTTAGCATCGTCCAGCTTGGAGCCTCGTCCACATCCCCGTACTCTCCGTATGCGAGGCCTTCCTGGAAGCCTTTTAAATGGCGGTGGGCTAATTGGATCAAGATTCGTCACAAGAAGCCACTCGAATGGCCCATTGATGGGGTGGAGAAAGTGGGAGTACATTGCCATGTATGTTTCCCGGTGATAGCACGCATTCACAAATTCCTCAGGAGATCTCCTCGTGAAGTTAATGCATGGGATTGCATGGACACACGGGATGCCGGTCAACTCCCACCAGTAACATGTACAAGTACACTTGTCCAAATCGACAGAGTACATGTCGGTACCGTTGCTGACCTCAAACTGGGCAGCTCCTGCAAACTGGGGGCTCCAATTTCGACTAGTAAGTTGTACTTTGGTGAGGCAGTTGCTGATCATTGGACACAACCGTTCGGTCGACCGAGCCATCTTTTCATTTTTTTTTCTACGATCATACACATGATGCCCTTTCGAATGATCTCAAACATACTTAGAATTGGTTTGTCCCGGGCAGGTAGGATGCAGGCATTGAAGGACTTGCTGAGGTTGTTGAGGCTTATGTCGCACTTTGGGATGGAAGAGAAGGCATGTTTACCTCAGCATGTCACATCTATTCCTTGTAAATAGTCGTGGACCGCTGGGTCAAGGAAAAATAACTTGGTCATCTCTTTCTCAAATTGCCTCACTGTTGTGGCTCTTGATGTAGCCCACATTGCATCCTTGAAAATTGGCATACAGGTGTCGGATGCAAAACTGATGGTCTGCTTGCCATGCCACCTCTCTCACAGCTGGAACTAGTCCCTGCAAAGATTCATAATATGAGACAGACATTAATAAAATATGCATAACATAAACACATAATGCAAAAGCAATGAACCGCACCTTTTGTCGATCAGAAATGTTGTCCATCCATTGCCAGATGGGTTGTTTAGATCGTTCAACAACAATTCTAGAAACCATCTCCATGAAGCCCTATTTTCTGCTTCAACGACTGTTACAGCAATTGGATACATACCATCATTCCCGTCGATGGTAACAGCAGTGAGCAGCTGGCCTGGAGTCGCTCCCTTCAAGTGGCAATCATCTAAACAAATAACCGGTCTACCACAGTTCAGCACAGCCCTCTTGCATGCATCCAAGCACATGTACGTACTTTTAAATACACTCATGTCAAGGTCAACACGTAGGGAACTTCCAAGATTCGACCTCTGAATCTCCTCAGCATAGGACCATATGAGTTTGTATTGCTCATTGCCATCCCCTTCGTTCATTTTCTTGGCGGCATTTATTCCCCTTCTAGCAAGGCTGGATGTGATGTTAATGTTGAAGTCCTTCCTGACTATCTCAATTATGGAAGATATGTCCCAGTCGGCCTGACTTTTAAATCTGTCTAAGTAATGAGTTGCCACCCATTTGGCAGTAATTTGGCGACTTTCCATCTTTCTAGAGCAAGTGTGAATGTCGTTGTAGAATATTATTTGAAACTTCATTTCACCTTGCATTATTGAGGTGTCCAGCCGCCACGTGCACCCTTCTTGGCAGGCAGCCCTCAACCGATGCGCGTCACTGTGGGTGAATTTTATCCCGTACCCATTCTTCAATGCATGATCGACAATTTTTTCCTAATTTTATTCAACGAACTATATTTTTTGCCAAGGCCCATACCAACGAATGTGCATTGTGCTTCTGGTTGGCGTCTCAGCCTACTCTCTGCTATGTCCATCTCTTCATCACTAGTGGATTGTCATGCTGATCGGAGGTCCTCATCGTCCTCTTCGTTTAGATTTGCTGAGATAGAATGCAAAACAATTACAACTTCATTTCCAATTCCACGTACCTCGTTCTCACTGGCCAAAAATGTCTCTGTGGGCCCCACTTCACATTGACGGTTAATAACGAATTCTTCAACACTCCAAGACGCCATTTGCTTGTCAACAAATTCTTCAACTTTGCGAAAATTTCTTTCTCTTCAGCTCTCGGACTTCTCTAGGGTTTGCTAATCGCTGATCAAATGCCTTTGAATGTCGAGAGGAGTTAGCTGTCTATTTATAAATTTGCAGGGGTGTCTGGCGTCCAGGCCAAAATTTGGCTGTTTTTCTTCGTAACACACAATGTCGCGGCGGCGTCCCAAGGATGACGTGGCATGCTTGGTAACGGCGAACGTAACTGCGATGTTGGATTCGTAATTTACCCATACGTCAATGGTTAACTTGTTACAAATAATACCATAGTGGTTGACTTGTCATTGATTGTAAACCACGATGGTTGATTTGTCATTTTCCCTAAAATATATTTTAAGGAGGGCGACATAAATATGTATTTAAATATAATTTGTGTATATATAAAAAATTAAAATAGAGGTAGTCATGTTTGACCTTATTTTAATTTGACGAAAATATTGTTGAAATAAATTATATATATTGGAAAAAAACTTATGAGTTGTTTCCCCCAATTAAGATGTCAAATTTTCTAAAATCTTTTTGAAAGAAAAGAACCTATGTCTAAACATTAATAAAATTTCATTAATATTTCATAAATAATCTATTTATAGTAGTATTTCAATACCATTATATTAATAATATGCTTCATTCTAGTGTATAAAAGAAAGGATCGTCAAAGCATTTTTTTTGCATTCATTTAATCATTAATTGTATTGGATTTATTAATTGCAATCATGCATTTATATTTCATAAAGAAATGTTTAATCATTTATATTTATATTTATTTTTAATCTTTGTAATCTTAATTGCTATTAATGTTTAGCCTTTCTTTTTTGGTTCACGCAACCTATAGAAAAATCTAACTTTATTTACAAGTAACATATCTGACAAACATTAATGATTTGTTTTATATTATCCAAATATGTTATGGATTCATGCACCAAAATTGATAATGCGAATACTTATATGATATTAAGAAAAGATAACGTGGAAAAAATTTAAAAAATAAATTATATCAATCTCATTAAATATAACAACATACTATGAATAATAAAACAATATGATATGCTAAAAAGCATAATTGATTATTATTTCCTTTGTTTTATTGTTATTATTTTTAAAGAAATAAAAATTATTTTAGTCCAACCATTTTCTATTTCATCACAATCTTATTCATCTATATTAAAAGAAAGCACCCTAAATAAACTTTTGGTTTATACGAAAAATGCACTCTTTTAATTTATTATCATCATTAAAAAAACTAATATTCATAAATGATCCAAAAAATTAATCATAATAATTAAATAATGCAATCTAAAATTTATGGAACAATAAGTTTCTAAATTTGCACTTATGCTCTTCCTGACTGTTACTTTAAAAATATTATAAATGTGTTTACAAAAGGTAATGTTTAGATATGCATATATAAAACTGTCAACTCAACCATAAACAGCATTAAAAATAATTAAATTGATTTAACTAATTTAAAAGTCAATTAAGAAGAAATTATCTTAGTCATTTAATTTAAAAAATTAGAAAAATTACCAAATCAACTATTGTATTTTATGGTAAATGACAAATCAATTATTAATGTAATATCAAGAATTTAATTGAGACTAAAAATAATCATAATCGAGAATTTCGGAGATTTTATGGATGATTTTATTATAGAATATATTACCTTGATTTTCCATAACGAAATTAAGTAAGGATAATAATGATTGGAAATTATGGAATAATTTTATTATCGGTATTGGTTGTAACGTCCTGGATTTTTAGCTTTACCTTTTTCTTTCTCGTAATTTTTGTTAAATTAAAATCTTTCGTCAAATAAAAGTTCTTTTATTTAATAGTTCATAAAACAATTTAGATCAAATTTACGTTTCTATCAGAGTGCTCTTTTGAAATCTCGGTCGCAACCACACTTTCTAAAACTCAATTAAATCGTGAAAGGCTGAATTCATTTAAATCTGTTTGCAAATATGTAGCGGAGGCGAAATAAAACCATTTATTTCAAACATTTACTAAACGAGAATATTAATCAAAACATTTACTAAACGAGAATATTAATCAAAACATGCTTAAAGTTCAGGGTTAAAAGCATCACATATTCAAAATACGAGTTTGGGCCATATTTAGTATTTTAACAAAAACGTGTTCACTAATTAACCCTTACAAAATGTATTCCTCGCATTTCCTTGAGTCATCAGTCTACTCTGGTCGCGTTTCCTCCGGATACTCCACAGACTCCACAGGTAGGGCCTCCTCCTCTACTCCTGGTATTACCATCTCAATACCTACATCACACGTAAGGACGTGAGCTAAAGGCCCAGTAAAGAAAATGGGGGTTCATGCTTATGCTATGCCTCTCTTTTAGTTTTTTATAGATTGAGGGTCACTTAAACCAATCTTTTCTTTATACTCTTCCTTTCGTTCTTTACTCGTACTTCGAGTTGGAGATTGGAGGATTTTCTCTTGCAATGGAATAGTCGGTCAGATCTAACCTTCTACTTGCAAATAGAACTCCCGTATCTGCCAAGGGAGGGGCTTCGGCTAATTGCATACTAGACCTGCTACCCATCTGCCCCCCAACTCCCTTTTTTTTCTCTTCTTTCATTTTATTATCGTTTTTCCCCTCTCGATGTATATGAGTACCACCCCAAGATGGCACTCCCTATTGGTTTCTATTAGCATGATGTATGATAACAATTAATTAGCGCATACCCAGAAAGTAATGACAATAATGTAAAGAAATGGCAACTCAATAAGAATGGCGAAATTTGAAGATGCATAATGAAAATGAAGTATGATTATAGGAAAACCATAAGAAAACATATGGAAACTGAGATTATACTAACTAGTATGTGGCAACCATTCTAATTATGACTGATTTACAACTAAGCATGCTCAATTAATGTTAATTACATGCTTGAATTGATTTAACAAATAATGGTCAACTAATCATGCTTGGGTTGGATTACACAAGGAAATGAGCATGCTTGAAGACTAGTAGAAATTTAACATACAGGAAATCATAGTTTAACATACATAAAAATTAATAGGGAGTTTAACATGCTTGAACATTTGATGGTAACGGCAGACTAATTAACTTACATCTTAACTTACAGTTGATTGTTGGTTAGCATACATGAAAGGTTAATGGTCGTGCTCGATGTTAAAGGAGAAATATGAATCAACATGCTTGAGGGTTAACAATAATTAACTTATTTGAAGGTTGAACTAGAGTTAATTGACATATACTTGATAATTAATAGCAGATTATATGCTTGGAGTAAATGAGTAGTGTGTCAATTAAACAAGCTCAGTGTATTTGACATGCTCGTCTTATGACAAACGTAACTACACTGAAGGAGTTGACATGTTTTAAACAACAAGCATAATAACGGGGAGAGTATTATAGGAGACACGCTTGATAGTGATGAACAACATAGAGTAATAATAACAGGCAATATAGAGTAGCATGCTTGGAACAGAGACAAGTTGCATTGTAGATATTGTAATTGACAGACTTGATACGGAAAATAATGAACAACATGCAGAGAAATTTTACAAAATAGAACGTTGACAGAACGATACTGACTTTTAATCCTGCCCATTTCTACTTAGCACATTATGAAATCCAGAGTTCACAACTCTACTCTACTAAGCTTGGTGTCATGATCCTTAGTTAAACTAGTGAGCAAGCATGACAATATAACTACCGAGCATATCAAAGTTTAACATCCAAAGTAACTCAACCAAGTAAATTTAACAACCTGTGAGAGTAAATAAGCATAACAGAACAAGCAACAATATTGAGCAAGGCAAAAACGGAATAATAAGGCCAATGTCAATATAAAGCACAAGAACTAAGATATCAGGAAATTTGCAGAATTTCAACTACAAACAACAACTAACACACCCACGTTTTACTTGTGGGTAGGGCCTCCCTTGGCCAAGACTAACTCACTTCCTTACCTAAGTGTTGAAGAAATTACCAGGGACAGCAGCAACTCCACTCCCAACAACTGAATTACTCTCCAGAGGAGAAGAAGAAGCTGAAAGAAGAAGGAGAAGGAGAGTGCAGGGGAGGAAACGAATTCATCTGGAAGGAGGGAGCTGGAGGTTAAAAGGAAAGGCTTACTAGGGTAAGCATCACGTAGGAGAGGGGAGGTTGGCTATGATGAGCTGGAGCTGTAGCCTGGACGGCGATTTCGCTGTTTGGGAGCCATTTAGTCATCAAGAGATCGAGTATTTATGAATTTTCAAATTTTAAATCCCTAAATTTATGTAGTCCTGCGATCTTTCAGACGAGTACGGACGCCTTGATCTCGTCCGCAGTCGTTCGCGAGTGTAAAATCCACAGGCCAAAATGTGATCGCGGACGGGAATTGGCATCCCCACCCTTGTCTATACCGTCCACAGTCGACCTTCAAACGCCATTTGGTGTCCGCATACATCATTCGCATGTGTCCCTAGTTTGGATATATTCAAATCGGATGAGACCTGACCTCATCTGTGCTCGTCCCCAGGATTTTTACAGATTTAATTCGAACGATGCTACCCGTGTATGCATCGTTCGGATGTCATCTGTATCCCCCAGCACAGTGAAGTTAGGACGCTAGATCTCGTCCTGAGTCATCCCAAGGCGTGAGGTGACGCACCAAGCGTTTGCGGACGACATGACTCGTCCGCAGGCGTGCAAAAACGCCCAGGACAACATTTTTCTCACATTTTCCTACTTGACTTTTTACCCCATAACTTTTTCCCATATATAGGAGTCATAGTTAACCAAATATTTCAAAATGAGTTATATAACTTTCCTCCAAGTTGATTACATCGCGACGTGGGCAAATTAGTTTTGGGGTATTACATACTACCCTCCTTAAAAAATTTTGGTCCCCAAAATTAGCTACCAAACAATTCAGGGTACAAGGTCTGCATGTCATCTTCTTTCTCCCAGGTGGCCTCTTCGCGGCTGTGGTTCTGCCATAAGACCTTGACCAACGGGATACGCTTGCGATGTAGCTCTTTCACTCTTGAGTCAAGAATCTGTACCGGCCTTTCATTGTAGCTTAGGTTGGGTTGCACCTCAATATTATTAGAAGAGTTTAATACAACTGCATCACCCAGGTATTTCTTAAGCATAGACATGTGGAAGACGTTGTGTACACCCACCATGGAGTGAGGCAACAGCAGCTAATAAGCGACTTATCCTATTCTCTTTGTAATCACATAGGGTCCACATATCTAGGATTGAGCTTCCCTCTTCTGTCAAACCGAACGACGACTTTGAAAGGAGATATCTTCCAAAACACATTGTCTCCCTCATCAAATTCAAGGGCCCGACGACGATTGTCCGTATAGCTCTTCTGACGACTCTGAGCTGCTAACATTCTCTACTTAATTAGGGCTACAGATTCTGCAGTTTTCTACACCATCTCGAGGCCATAGAAGGTAGCCTCACCTGTCTCGTCCCAGTGCAAGGGGAACCTGCACTTCCTCTTATATAACGCTTCGTAGGGGGCTATTTCGATAGTGGCCTGAAAGCTATTGTTATATGCGAACTCAACCAATGGCAAGATTTTTCCCCATCCTATATGAAAGTCAAGAACGCAAGCACGCAACATATCCTCGAGAGTCTGAATGGTTCTCTCACTCTAGCCATCTATCTGAGGATGAAATGTCATGGTAAATTTTAGGTCGGTGCCCATAGCTTTGCTCAGACTCTTCCAAAAAGCCGAAGTAAAACACGGGTCCCGATCCGATAAAATAGAAACCGAAACGCCATGTAGCCTCATTATCTCCTTAATATACAAATCGGTAAACTGATTCATCTTATATGTCATAGATACCAGTAGAAAATGTGCAACCTTTGTCAATCAATCCACAATCACCCAGACTGCATCGTGGCCTCGAGCAGTTTTGGGCAAACAAGTGACGAAGTCATGCTCCCATTTCCATTCAGGGATTGGCCATGGATGGAGCGGACCACCAGATCACTAGTGTTCGGCCTTAACTCTTTGACATACCTGGCATAGCGACACGAAATTGGTGATATCATACTTCATAATTGGCCAGTAGTAATGAGTTTTAAGATCCCGATACATCTTGTTACAACCAGGTTGCACAGAGAAATTGGAAGAGTGAAATTCTCTTAAAATCTTTAATCGTACTGTCGTATCATTGGTCACATACCACCGGTTCTTGTATTTGACTATGCCATCTGCAGACATAGAAAAATTCTGATATTTCAGCAGAGTTGGGTTCAATTTGAAACCCTTACATATTCCATCATTTTGCTGAGCCTCCTTGATCTGTTTGATAATAGACGGCACCAAAGTTAGCTTTGCTAATACTATGTCCCATTGTGCTAGAACCATCTATACCTCGAGCTGCTGGAGGTCTTTCTGAAGTCCAGAAGGCATTTATTCAAATATAGTGCCCATCACTGCAACCTTGCCGCTGAGAGCATCTACAATGACATTGGCTTTTACTGGGTGGTATTTGATCTCACAGTCGTAGTCTTTAACGAACTTGAATCATCGCCATTGACGCATATTCAATTCTTTCTAGGTGAAGATATACTTGAGACTCTTATGATATGAGTAGATCTCACAGCGCTGTCCATACAAGTAGTGCCTCCATACCTTGAGAGTGAAAACAACACCTGCGAGCTCCAAATCGTGAGTGGGGTAATTCTGCTGGTGGATCTTAAGTTGTCATGACACATAGGCGATAACTTTTCCGTGCTGCATAAGAACTCCACCGAGTCCCCACTTCGATACATCACAGTCAATACAAAAGTTGTCGTCCTCCATTGGTAATGTCAACACTGGGGCAGTAGTCAACTTGTGCTTCAACTCCAGAAAACTGTTCTCACAACCACTGGACCACCAAAATCGGGCGTCCTTCTTGGTTAGACCTGTAAGTGGTAGAGCGATCTTTGAAAATCCATCAATAAAGCATTTGTAATAGTCGGCCAACCCCAGAAAGCTCCTCACTTCACCAACATTCTTCGGCTGTGACCAGTTCACCACTGCCTGTATCTTTGACAGGTCTACTGATATACCTTCCTTAGAAATTACGTGGCCTAGAAAACCAACCTTCTTAGCCAGAATTCACACTTAGAGAATTTCGCGTATAATTGGTGCTGGCTAAGAACAGATAGAGCCACTCATAAGTGTTCGCAGTGTTCCGCTTCCGATGGGAAATAGATCAAGATATCATCCATAAAGACGATAATAAATTTATCCAGATAATCCCGGAAGACTCTGTTCATTAAGTCCATGAAGGCTGTCGGGGCGTTGGTCAGCCCGAAAGACATCACCAAGAATTCGTAATGTCCGTACCACATGTGAAATGCAATCTTCGGTATATCATCAGGTTTCACCTTCATTGTTTAACGAATCTTCTCTATCCAAATTCAACTCAACAGCTTATTCATCAAGATAACAAGTCAGAAACTCAAACTAATATTTTCAATAAATTCTTAGTAGAGCAAACTTCTAAACCTAACATCTAGAACATACTTTCAATAATATCCCTCAAATCACCTCCTCAATTAAACCAAAGTATTTTCTAGAAACATTACCAATAAACATGACTATTACTCATCAACATATTACTAAAAGTTTTCCTGATACTTGAAGTAACAGACTCATCACCATATCATGCTTCCAACATAGTTTATCAAAAGAGTTGTAGATTATAATATAACTAACAAAACCATATTTCATCATGCTTATTGAACAGAACCAAACTCCATCATATCAAAAACCAATATCTTATGTACTACCCTTGTAGTAACTAAACTGAAGAAAAACAACAACTTATGCTCACTGTGTAATAACCAAAACTGAAGAACATATACCTCCAGACTTTAGATTATCTCCTTCGGTCACCAAGCGCTTATTGAATTCCTCCCTCCTTTTTCACAAATTCCAGCAATCCTCAAAATCACTTCTCCTTCCTCCAGCAACCCTCACAGCTTACTATCTCTCTCACTGAACCATTTCTCTTCACACAAAACTCACGACAAATTTCCCTCACAATTTCCAGAACCTCACTTCCAAAAACTCCAACAGCTCACGATTTCCTTTATAGTTTCTTCTTCTAGAAATTCTCACGGCTTCATTCTCTCCTTCAGACCCTCACAGCTTCTCTCCTTTTCCAAAACACAGCATGACTTTCCCCTCACCAAATCCTTTCACTGCTTCACACATAAAATCACAGAACACAACAACACAATTCTCTCCAAATTTCAGCAGAGTTTCCTCATGGCTTTCATCTCTATGAATTCTCGTTCCCTTCCTTAACTATTTATAGACCACTCACAACGTCTCTTTAGCGTCCACACGAAGGTAAATAGCAAAGGGACGCCACTCTTCAACATCTAGATGTGTCAAATGCCAACTCTAGAAGCTTCTAGCAACGGCGTTTCCATTTTCAGGTGACCTTCTAGATCGCGGTCGATTGCTTCTTCTTCGGACGATCGACCGCCAATCCATCGATTAGCCACAAACTTCTTTGTTCCATATTGCCGGTCGATCGAGCCGGATGATCTCTGCGATTGGACAAATGACTGCCACTCCAAACCGATCTTCCTTCACTTTTATCCAAGTCAATTTTCAATAAATGTTAAGAACCTTATTATTCTCAACATTTCAGTCCTTACTATATTCATACTATATCTAAATATATCTAATTATATTTTCTCTTAACAATAACTTAACAAAAGCTTTTATCTGTCACCTCCAATTTCACTAACTATAATTCACTAATCCAGTTCTAAATCATCGAAAAATTCTCTAAAAACCTTAATCCTTCCTCTAAGCTAAATAATTCGAGTATCAATGTTCACTTTATCCCAATCTATTTCTCTTGGTCAATACCTTAATTGTTCATTTTAGCTCTATTAACCCAAGAATTATCACTTAAGTTGTATGCTTAGCATAATGAAAGTTTAGGATATTACACTTCAGCCCCTGTTTTGACTTTGCCACTAGAAGAAGGCAGTTATTGTGATGTTTCCAAAAGCGAATTGGGGGGTGTACTTATACAAAATGATAAAGCAATCACTTATGCTTCAAGGCAGCTGAAGTCGTATGAGATGAATTATCCCACCCATGATTTGGAACTTGTCGCGGTAGTTTTTGCACCCAAAATATAGAGACATTATTTATATGGGCAGCAGTGCAAAATCTTCACATAACACAAATGTCTAAAATACATCTTCACTCAGAAGGAATTGAATATGCGGCAACGACGGTGGTTAGAGTTTGTAAAATACTACAACTACAAGATCAAGTACCATCCTGGAAAAGCCAATGTTGTAACAACTCAGATTTTCGTAAATCTTTGAAAATGCGTAAAAATTCAAATTTTCTTCTTTGAAAGCAAATCAGAGTGCATCTAACTGGATCGCTACTAGCTCTTTGTAAAACTCAATATAAAAATCTCATTTAGTAAAACTTATGCGGAAGCGTTAATAAAATCATCGATTTGTAAAACATTGCGGAAGCGTAAAGAAAATCCTTTATTTAAAACCTTTTCCGATGCGTATTATAAAAGCATTTATCTAAAACATTTTGGTTTAGCAAACCTTACAAAAACATAAGTACTTTAATAAAAAGGGCTTAACTGTTTAATTACAACCTTAGAAAGACTTAATCAAATTAGACTATTTCTCTTTTAACCTTGTTATGCTTGGCTAGCCATGATCTCCCTCGCGCGTACAAGTTCATCATCCCTGTTGTTATTGTTTGTTCTTTATCTTGTTTGTCTTTTGCTACTCCTAGTTCATGCATTCCTCATAACGTAATAGTACCTACATCTACACCACAAGCAACTGTAAGCCGGAAGGCTTAGTAAGGAAAAGGGGAAATGCAAACATGAATGCCTCTCTTTAGTCCTTTTTGGATTGGGGGCCACCAAAACCAATCCTTTCATTAGCTATTTACCGTCTTATTACTTTACTTTACTTCATTCATCCATTATTTACTCGTACTTCGAGCTGGAATTGAATGATTTCCTTTGGATTGGAATAGTGCTCGGGTCTAACCTTTTACTTGTAACTAGAACTCTCGTACCCTATAAGGGAGGGACTTCGGCTAGTTGCAGACTATACCCGCTACCCATATGCCCTCCCATTCCCTTTTATCATTTTCTTATCCAGTTTCTGTGTCGGGCTAAGCTGACAATTCCACAGAAACTTTCATTATCTTTTATGTGTTTACCCATTTTCGTCATTTATCCTCACTCATGCATGTGTACGTACCACCCCGTGGTACTCCCTATTAGTTTCTATTAACATGATGCATGATCATATATTCTCAACCTAACGTGATGCATGATGCATATAACGTAACATTAATAGTAGTCGAAGTGCACATTCAAAGTAAAAGCAACTATAATTGAAAGTAACTAAATTAGAAAACGCATATAACAGACATCGGTAATTAAAAGCACACAACAGAGAATAATCATGCTATTGACTTGTAAACAACGAAGCACAGAAGGAGAATCCAAATCATACTATAATATCCTAATTTATTTCCTAGTCATTTTACATGCGTCCTACATCCATTGTGCCATGTGATTATTCTAGTTTATTATCCGAGGTAGGTTACTTGTTTTCATCCAATCTTGTTTACATGTTCGGTCTAGTTAATTACACTGACCAATTTACATGCTCACGGAAGGTAAGATTTACATTCTAGCTTTTTAGTTCTTTTAGCCTAGTTAAATTCTTAATCCATTTACATGCTTCCTACGTTTATATTTCTAAGCGATTATTCTAATCAGTCATTAACATGCTCTTACGTTGATTTCATGTTTTTATTCTACTTAACTAATCATGTTTCGGTTTAACAGAAAATAACATGCTAAGGACTTAGACTCGTAAGCAATACAAGAAAACAATAACAAAAGCATTCATAAGACATTCATTCACTTAGTCAATAAAACTCTTAGTTCATTCACGTTTACTTCATTCTCTTTTCATCATCTTTATCATTCTACTTCTTAGAAAAGTAAAGCATCAGTTACGTAATTGAAATGCACATTGAAATAAAGTAATTGAAAGCAACTATAATTGAAATTGCGAATATAATCAATAACCGTAAGTAAACGAACAATAAAGAAATGGTAATGAAGCATACAGTGAATTACGATCATGCCCGTTAACTAAGCTAACTATACATGGAAACATGCTTTAAACAAAAATTAACGAAAACATGCTTAGACAACTAATAACGGAAACACGCTTGAAAATTGGTAATTCTTATTCATGCTTTTATTCCAACTAATTGAACATGCTACAGTTAATAGTTTATTTATTATCCTAATTAATTACATGCTCGACTAATTATTTATTTACTCAAGTTAATTAGCATGCGTAAGATTGATTAGGCAACTACACAAGGCATACAGTAGTAAATCAACATGCTGGTTAATTAATGTGTTAAACATGCTCAATTAATTAACATACTTGCTAATTAATCCTAGTTAATTAACATACTTACTAACTATGATTAACATGCTCACTAGTATTTCCGTTCAATTAATTAGCCTAGTTAATTAACATGCTAACATTAGTAATTATCATTAAGTTATTAGCCAGCCTGTATGCTCAGATTATAGGGTTAGTTAATTACAAGCTAGTTAAACATGCTCCACAAATAATCCAATTCAGCATCTACTTAATTATCCTAATTAATTATCATATTTTCTCTCCCATATGAACTTAGTTAATTGACATGCTTTCTCATGATTAATATTAACATGCTAGTTGATTATTAACATACTTAACATTTGCTAAATAATTTAATTACACTAGTTCATTACAAGCTAAACAATTAACATGCTGACCAATCAACCAAAGAATTCATACAGCAAGGAGTCACTACACTAACCCAATTCACAGAATTTTAATAATACTATCAATAACTAACAATGACATTTTAAGGCAACCTACATATTACTAGCAGTAAACAGGGTCATTAACATGCTTTAACAACTAACATAACCATTCTAAGTCAAGTAATATTCTTATCACGCACAAACAAAACACACAACTGGCAATAACTTTACTAACATTAAACATTCACTAACAAAAGGGATACATCCATTAAGGCTAACTTATTTTCCAGTTTATCATTTTCTATTTCATCATAATTACTCTACACTTCACAACATTCATTCATCAGCCAATAACATCTACAAGCAACCATTCACAACAAAAGTCACAAAGCAATGAAAATAACGGAACACAATAGCATTCAAGGGAAATATCACAGCACATAACTAAGTCCACACTCACACACCCATACTTGTGGTGCAGGGACTCAATGGATAAAACACCCAAATCCCTTACCAAAATGAAGGATTAGGCAAGGACAACCCTCCAGTCTTCACGGCAGCAGCTCACACAGGTGGCGGCTTCAACTCCTTTCCAACGCACCTTACTTCACTCACGTTCACTTAAGCACACACTTCACAGCATCACCTCACTTCACTCACTGGAACTCACTCCCTCGGAGGTCTCTCACCCTCTCCCTATCTCTCATTCTCTAGAGTTTCCCCCACAGGAAAGGAAAGCTAAACCCTGGAGGAAGGAAGTGCTAGGAAGAATGGTTTAAACCATGGAGAGGGGACACACCGTACGCCTAGAGGTGGGTGCAGGGAGATAAAATCCTGATGGTCAACCAGAGTCGTGCGATTTTGTGTCGAGAGGTGGTGATTTATTGGTTGGGCGTCATTTTCTTCTAATTTTAAATCTATTTTGTCACAGATCTGCTGCAATTCGGACGAGTGCGGACGCAATCTTTGCGTCCGTAGTCGTCCACAAGACCAGATTTTCGCAGGCTGGGGATGAGACATAGAGTCCTCGTCCCCTTTCCGTACCGTCCACAGATCACTTGCGGATGCCATATTGCGTCTGCACGTGGCGTCCACAGTCGTCTGAATTGTCCCAAAATTGGACAGAGTCGATGCAGATGCCATTCTTCTCGTCTGCATCGTTCGCAACCTATCGTCCAAATTGTGTAGGTTAGAACAGATTCGATGCGGACGCCATTTTTCTCATTCGCATCATCCGGAGACTCGTCTGAAAGTCACCAGTTTGTACAGAGTTGATGGGACGCTACTTCTCTCGTCCGCATTGTCCGTAACGTGTTGTCTGAAACTGTCCAGACTTGAACAGATTCGATGCGGACGCCATTCTTCTCGTCTGCATCATCCGGAGACTCGTCCTAACACCCAAAATTCTCACTTTCTTCATCTTTTCACACTTAACTCTTACCCCACAACATTCCTCCCACAATACACATCACAAAATGACACGCATAGATACGCGATGCAATATCCTCATAACTCTAACACTTTGATTACATCAAGTATACGGGGAAAAACATTATTGAAATCCCTCTTAGGCTTAACGCTCCAAACACCCTTGGTAATATCCCGATAATTATCCAACTTAAAATATTGAGATGTTACAAATGTGGTAGCCGATGCGTTGAGCAGAAAGGTTGCACTCATGAGTGTCATATGTGAAGAAATGTCGGTAGGACTTAGCAAAGATGTTCAAGAGTTGGATGTGCAAATGGTTTCGATGCAATTAAATGTCCTTTTGTCAACGTTAACACTGAAGCCTTTTACACTTAAGAGAATTAAAGAAGCCCAACAGAAAGATGCCCAATGCAAAGATTTCAAGCTAAATTTGACTCTGGCGGAGTTTCAGGAATATTCTATATCTGCTGACAGATTTGTGAAGTATAAGAATAGATAGTATATGTCTGCTGACTCACTATTACAGTTGGCGATCTTGAGAGAAACTCATTCTTTGAATTTTTCCATCCATCTTGGGTGCAACAAGATGTACAAAGACCTCAAGGTGCACTATTTTTGGCTTGTAATGAAGTATGATATTGCTCAATATGTAGCATTATGCCAAGTATGTCAACAATTAAAGGCGGAACATCAAAGACATAGTGGAATGCTTCAACCAATGCTTATACTAGAATGGAAATGAGAGCACATCACAATGGATTTTGTTACTGGATTACCTACGACTGCGAAAGGACACGAGGTGTCTGGATGATTGTTGATAGACAAACCAAAGTTGCCCACTTCTTACCGGTGAAAATGACATACAAGATGAATTAGTTCACAGATATATAAGTTAAGGACATAGTATGATTACATGGTGTGCCGGTCTCCATTGTATTTGATCAGGATTTGCGGTTCACTTCTGCATTCTGGAAAAGCTTAAATAAGGCCATGGGCATAAAATTAAAGTTCAGCACCGTCTTTTATCCACAAACTGACGGCTAGAGTGAGCGGACAATATAGATATTAGAAGATATGTTGTGTGTCTGCGTGCTAGAATTCTAAATCGAATGGAGAAAGATACTACCGTTAGTTGAATTTACGTACAATAATAGTTTCCAAGCAACCCATTGGTATGGCACCCTATGAAGCACTGAATGGCAAAAAGTACAAATCCCCTTTATATTGGCGTGAAGCTGGTGAAGCCGAGTTTTATGGACCCAACATGATACAGTAGACAGCCAAATCAGTTGCAAGCATCCAACAAAGAATCTGGACTGCTCAAAGTTGCTAGAAGGGTTATGCTGATCACCGTCGTCGAGACTTGGAATTCAATGTTGGAGACTTGGTATTCCTAAAACTATCACCTTTCAAGGGAGTCATGCAATTTGGAAAGAAATGGAAGCTAAGTCCGAGGTATGTTAGTCCATTTACAATCACGAAGAGAATCGAAAAGGTAGCGTATCAGTTGCAACTGTCAGCTTCCATGAAAGGTGTACATAATGTATTTCATGTGTCGATGCTAAGGAAATGTCTCGTTGATCCAATTCAGACGGTATCTCCTGCTAACGAAGTTTATGTGGAAGTTTAGCCAAACTTAAGTTATAAAGAAAGATCTGTTAAAATTCTAGACTCAAGAGTAAAATAACTTCGGCACAAGCAGATCTCACTAGTAAAGGTGTTATGGCAAAATCATTTGACTGAGGAGGCTACGTGGGAATGAAAAGAAGATATGGAAGTTAAGTATCCACAATTATTTCGTTATCTAAATTTTGAGGAAAAATTTTTATTGAGGGGAGATTATAATACCCGCAAAATTAGTTTACGTGTAAATATTCAATTATGTGAAATATAGTAAATTTACATGGTACATTGTAATTGTTGAATTTATTCATATAGTGGAATTTTATGGTAGAGGTATTTGAGTTAGTGTTTGTTTTGTAGCATAAATATAATATAAGAATTTAACAAAATACGACGTCATTTGGGTTATGACGGATGTCCCTCTTGGGGAAACAGACGTCCTGTATAGCGAGAATCTTTGGCAGTGTTGATATATCGCCAGAATAATAGCAATCTGTCAACAAGAAATACAAAATACTTTGAAATGCGTCAGATAAATTTTAACAAGAAATACGAAATATTTTGAAAAGCATCGGATAGATTTTAACAAGAAATACGAAATACTTTGAAAAACATCGAATAGATTTTAACAAGAAATACGAAATACTTTGAAAAGCATCAGATAGATTTTAACAAGAAATACGAAATACTTTGAAAAGTGTCAGATAGATTTTAACAAGAAATACGAAATACTTTGAAAAGCGTCACATAGATTTTAACAAGAAATACAAAATATTTTGAAATCGATGGATACATTTTTAAACAGAAGTTTACGCATAACAATCCTATCCTTTTTTTGTTTTAAATACGGGAGAAAGCTAGAGGATTTGGGGGGAGGTGATTTCCAAATTCAGAAAAAGGATTTATCAAGATTTTGAATGACGAGGAGGACGTCGCTACCAGTACAAGAAGAAACCTCAACAGGAGAGGGCTTTCATGAAAAAGGTAAAAGATATGACATGTGGTTTGCCAGAAGTGGCCTACATCACAAGAGTAGGGTTTTTTTGTTGGAATTACCAATATTAGATATGCTTTTGAGTTTCGGTTATTAAGTTGTCTACTAGAAATATATTCTGATCACTAGTATGAGTTTCACTACTTAAGATTGTGAGATAACATTGATCTGCTGAATGATAAAGTTTCCGTCTTTTACATTAAGCAATATAAATTTGGTTGATTTGTGCTCTACTTTCTGTTGGATTCTGTTCTATGATGCTTCTTTTATGATCAATAAATGTATAAAGCATGATAATTTACTCTCTGTTGGATCTGTTCTATGATGCTTCTTTTACAATTGATAAATGTATAAAGCATGATATTTTACTCTCTATTCGATTTTGTTTTATGATGCTTCTTTTACGTTCAATAAATGAATAAAGTATGATGTTCTGCTCTCTTTTTGGTTTCTGCTGTATAGTATGAACTGTTACGTGACTTGCATGGAATTGCACAAAAAATGAATAGACATAAATAGATGTTGGAGATCGAAGAGTTTAGTGACGATGATGTTTGGGAGAACCAAGAGATGGTGTATATCATATCCGTCAAAATTGAGTGACAATTCTACTCAAGTGTCGTGGATTCAGTGTCTAGGAGAACTACAAGATGAGGCATCTCAATTTTCGTCGGGATGGGTGACGGTTCTGCCCAAGCTAGATCCTCAGGATGTATCTATTCTCGTCCGATGATATCTCCAATGCTTTAGACTATAGTGAGATAGAGAATAAAGTATGAAAGGAATAAATTCTTTTGTGATATGAAAAATATGTATATTGTGCTTGCATGAGTATTTTACTTTATTACATTATATCTCTTACTGTGCATAAGGCTCATAATTCTCTTGTGATATAAGTGATGATTGTGATCCTAATGATGTGCATGTGGAGTAAGTATGATCGGATGAGTGCTTGTGTTACCCTATGAATGTTGACCTTGGAGATTATGGCTCACAAATTGAAAAAAAGTTTATTTAATTATTTTTCAAGGGTTATTGAATTGTTTTAGTTAATGTTTATTTTAAATCATTTTAAATGATGATTTTATGTTTAATTTAAAGACTTCTGCTTATGCTCACTCTTATATTTATTTTTCACTTGTTTTAAAAAGAAAAAGTTTTATGTGAAAAATGAGATGTTATAGAGACTGCGACGGAGAACTTTTACGCTTGAGTTTGCTCGCTCTAGAATCCATTGGAATGGATGAAATAGTGAAAAAATCGATCTTAGAGTACGAAGAGTTCAGGATTCGTTGAGTAGTGTTCAGGGTTCGTTGAGGAAATAGTTTATCTCTCTGGAGCACAAAATGCCAATTTATATATACTTGGGCAACGAAAGGTAGAACGTCATACTTTTTGCCCATGAACAAATACTTTCCACCACGGAATGATGTCATTCCACAGGGGAAAGTATGACGTTTTGCAGTGGAACGTATACTTTCCTCCTCGGAATTACATCATTCTATGCAGGGGAATGACATTGTTCTATGCAAGGAATGACAGACAAGGAGAAATGTTTATTAGTAATGACGTTTCGCAAAGGAAAGTTGACTTTTCGTCGCGGAACGTTATACTTTCCACCGTGGAAAGTATGACATTCCGCGGAAGAACAACAAACTAGGAGCTTTATATTTAGTACAAACATTCTGCAGAGGAATGTGTATCGTTCTGCATAGGAATGTGTATCGTTTCATAGAGGAATGTGTATCGTTACACCGCTGCACGAAATTGAAATGTTTAATGGTAAACATGATAACGATATTTTGCAACGTCTATTTTTCATATTTTAGTATTTAAATTGTTAGTAAAAATTATTTAGTGATTGATTTATCGTTGATCACAAAATACAGCAATTAATTTGTTAATTTTTGAAAAATTATTAGTGATGTCATTGTGAGGCCTCTCACCTTTTAGGTTTTGAAAGAGGACTGGAAGACCCAAATCAAGTACAAAAGTTATTTATAGTAATAGAACTTTAACAATGTATTCAGTATGTCAAACCTTTTTCAAATGGACAAGCGAAGGGTAAATGAATTAATTAAAATAAATAATAGATTAAATTTATTTCAATGGAATTGTTAAATTATTCAAATAATTTATTCATTTGGACTCAATTCTTTTAAAGTATCTAAATATAGAAATATAATTTGTTTTTCTTTATGTTTTTTTGTATGTAGAAAGAATTGATCATCTGACCAGACATACTGAACATTATTACCAAATTAAGTTTCAATTTTAGTTTTTAAAATCATGAGCAGCCAGTTGGGATTTATTTGAGTTTCAAACCGGGCCCGACCCAAGTCAAACTATAGTTCATTAACTTTGCACGGCAAAGATATTTTTGGATGGAAAGCCAATGACCGCACATCAGTCTTGTTCACTGGCATGCATCTAAATAACACAAGATCATAATATGATGCTGATACGCAAATGTGTATACTAAAAAATTGCAGCTTATATTCAAATGTATTCTTTATATTTGATTAAACGTCTCAGCATTTGCATTTTTTATTAAAAAGAAAATTGGAAGCCATGCACGTGCAAATCATGGTTCCAATTAAGAAACAACATTTAACGTTAATCTCTTCTTTTTAAGTATTGCCTTGTATGAATTTGTAATGAGTTAAAATTCAATTTTGCTATTTTAGACCAGAGCAAGTCTAGATGGACATACTAATATATCAAATTTAACACATACTCGGAATTATAAATAAACAATGCAGACTGCATAACTTACAAAAATAAAAAAGACTAAAAAAATTCGCATGCCCTACAAAAGCTTTTGGTTTGCTGGTTCTAAAATTACTCTTTGAAGATACATTTTATTTTCTTATAATTATTAAATTTAAAGAATATTTATTTTATGCGACATAGACAATGAATGGTATTTATTTAAAAATAAATTAAACCTTCACATATTAATTTGATAGTCCATAAAAGAGTTTTCTATATTAATATATTATTATTTTACAAAACAATATGCAAATATAACTAAAAACTAGGTTAAGAAAGTATTCTTTTGTTTTCTGTCTAAATTGTTTGATCATTGATGATTGCTGGAATGGTTTTTGATTGATCGGAATTCAAAGCTGTGGTAAAATAGAGTCAAAGATGGAGCCGTTTGCATTCAAATCTGGAAGGAGAAGACTCTCTATCACAACTATTAATCACTTCTCTCCTCCTTAATCCACGTCCAAATCTCATCTCATGTCCAATCACGCCATGCCACCTCATCTCCAACGCGATCAAATAAGTTTCATTTAATGATTTCAATTGTCCCAGTGGTTTCCATGACTGGACTTTACTACCATTGATTCATGAGAAGTTTAGGTGGTGGGTGAGAATAAGAAAAGCAGATCTATAAACGACGACGTTTGGAAGAGGAAACTTGGAGAAAGGTGAAAAGGGAGAGTTTGGTGAGAACAAGACTAAACGCAACAAAAATAGCGTGGGAATTGCAAAAGTCAAACACGGTGTTTCCTCTTAGGAGTCAATCTTACTTACTTGTGTGTAACAAAATTGAAATATGGAGCATACGAAAAAGAAAACAATGAAAGTTTAAGGCCAAAGTCTTGTTGAAATATGGAGCATACAAAAAAGAAAATTTAACACCAAAGTTTTATACATGTATAAAGTAAGACTCTAAAACAAGTCCACATCGTGTGGACTACGTCCGAGCACCCAATGACCTAATCACATGCTACCTTTGTTGGGTTAGTAATCCATTTTGTCACACGCGTGTTTTTAGTCTTAGCTCCAGTAGACATGAAGTCACTCAACTATTATAAATAATACTCAAATTAATGTCATTATGGGTCCAAAATATGTTACTTTGAATTTGAAATAGAAAGAATATTTTCGTGTAGGGTTGTTGTACTAGTCTATTAGTCTCCCGTATCAACCATAATTACTCAAACTAATAAACGAATAATCCATAAAATGATGCACCTTTATCAATAATTATCGATATAACTGAATTAAACTTGGAGTCATGTCGTTTCTGTATTCAAATCTCACGTCAGTTTTTTTCTTTTTCAACTCCGACTTCCCCTTGGTAATACATCTTACCTCTCTCTCCCTCTCTATCTCTCCCCATCTTTCTTCTTTCTCTCTCTAAATCCTCCATGGTAGGCGATGCGGAGGCTTGCAACACAGCGCTTCATCTCGGACTGGGAATAGGAGATTCCGAGCCAAAGAAGAAAGAGGAGAATAACAAAGCCCAGGCTGCGGGTAAGTCTTCAGGCCTCTCCTTCTCTCTTCTAATAAAGGAGGAAGAAGAAACCGCCGTTGAAACAAAGCTTAAGTCAAATGGCTCAAGCTTTGACGGGTGGATTGAGAAAAAAGATCAGTACAGACATCAAAAAGACGTTACCGGATTCAGGGTGGAGTCAAAGAAACTGAGGCTCACAAAAGAACAATCTTCCTTGCTCGAATCCAGTTTCAAATTTCATAACACTCTCAATCCGGTACCTCTCTCCTATCTCTCTCAGTGTTATGAGCTAATTTATCTGCGAGGCTTAAGACAACGAATCTCTCTCTAACAACAGTTGTGTTATACATATAGTTTTTACGCATAACCGATAGAATAATAGGATAATATAAGATTAATTGGATAGATTACCCGAGAATTGTTGATTCGGGGATGTACATAATAAGATTGGTTCATATTTTTTAACGTTAGAATATGATTGTGTTCATCTGTTAGGGTTATTAATGAACATTATTATCAGACTAATTTGATTGTGGTGACACAAAAATGAGTGCGATAATGGGCATAGTTTCATTTCCTTTGCTCTGACTTGGTTCGTTTGCATGGGAGATTGAAGGGTCAAAAGCAGGCACTGTCTAAGCAACTTAACTTGAAACCAAGGCAGGTTGAAGTGTGGTTCCAAAACAGAAGAGCAAGGTAGTTTACTCGCAATTTATTCAACGTTCAAAACGCACAGGTTTGATTGTTTTTTAGAAAATAAATAAATAAATAAATAAAATTAATTAGTGCAGAACGAAGTTGAAACAGACAGAGTCAGACTACGAGTGGCTGAAGAAATGGTGCGGGAGCCTGAGAGAGGAGAATCGACGGCTGAAAATGGAGCTCCAGAATCTGCGGTGCAGAAAAGTTGGATCGGCGTCGTTTTACGGACCATCCACGTGTCCCTGCTGCAACGCTGTGATGAGGCCTAGTACAAGTGGCGCCGTGTTGAGTAAAAGGATATGAAGATGATTATAGGGAGTTGAAGTAGTCGTTGTTAATTATCAAAATTTAGTTCGGAGTAATAATTGATATAACCCAATTAATGAATACTCTCATCTCATCTGTACTTTCTTCGTACTCTATTATTTGAAGAAAATGGATTAGAAGATGATTAATTAACTAAAACTACAAATAAAATTAGACTTCTGCAAGTAAATCTTTTGCTCCGTCAAATGGGTTTTGTTGGAAAATCAAGCATTAGTTGGTTACCAGTCAAAATACATTAGAAAAATTGACTTGGACTTGAGTTACATACAATAAAGGAGAATGAGAACAATTGGTCCTGAGTCGATTAATTCATCTAGACTCTTGTCTTTACTCATAGGGGGGGGGGAGGTGGGTTCGCCTTGGAATGTGATTTGCCTAAACCTACCAACGCCTCATGTAGGAAGCGCATATAGCTTAATCTATTAAGCCATCAATTTCATAGGCTTAAGCTATTTGCCCAACTCCATAAGGGTCAAGATCCAAGATCGTAAAGACATTCCGCCAAGTTCGGTGACGTTTCAGTTACGCACTGCTATGGATAAAGTTTCACTTAAGCGAAACATTTCTTGTAATTAACTAAATTTGAGTTCTTTAGAATATTCAATTCTTGGTCGGGCGAGGTTATTATGGTCCCAGATTTGGCACCCTTGCCTTTCACATCCTTAAAATTTGTGGTTTGATAGATAACCATAGTATATACTCCAACTCAACAAGATAAACAGAGAATGCACTAAAAAACAAGAGTTTTACACTTCAGGCTACTGCTTTTGACACTACCATCACCTAAACTTCAGAATTGTGGATGGCAAAAATGACCGGTATTAAGGCACCTACAATCATTTTGATATTTAGGCAATAAACCGATACAGCAGATTGTCATAAAGCAGTAGGTATAAGCCGTAGGATGCCAAACCTGTTACCCAGGACCAACTAGACACCACCCAACCGGCCTCGAGACTGCGTACCAAAAGCAGGGAAAACTTGGGTTTAAAACAAGAGATTCGACGTCCATCAATGCTGATCAGAAAAACAATATCTCTCAAATATCACAGTTTGCTCAATCACCAGTCCTACCAACTGCTACACATGAAAGAAACAGCTCAGCAATAAGTATCAAGACAGGCAGATTTTATCCCATCTTTACAATGCCATTTACAAAACTTGGGCCAAAATACCTAAGAAATAATAAACCTCACAGCTTATCCGCCATTGATAACTTTCATGCCGACTGCTATGCGGTAGATTTCATGAAAGCATAACAAGCATTTGAGTGCTGATGGACTCTTCCAGGAATTAAGCTCATCATAAATAAGCTTTCTGATTTTAATGGAAATGAAAGAATTTCGGGTATTACCCTAAACTCTTTATGACACCGGACTTCTTTTCACCATTAATCATGGACATTGATAAACATTAAGCACATGGATTTTTTTTTTTTTCTGGATTGCAAAAATCAGATAAGCACAATCATTCCAAAATGAATACTTCTCATCTAAAAATAACTATTTTAGTCAGAGAATGCATTATATATACACTCATAGTACTAGTGCTGATGCACAGCATAAAGGATAAAAAAAATCTGTAAAATATGTAGAAGTGTTGAATAATTGATTGAAAAAGAAGGATAATTGTTGAAGTATGTTGAACAACCAATGGAACTGGTTTCTAGCTTTGGAGACTCACCTTCTTCCTCCAATGAGTAAGAATGCGGAAGCCAATAAAAAAAGGTTACCCAACTTACAACCGTGATATAACGCACACGAGTGAGAACTTTAGATATAACTCACCAAAGGTTTGAGAAATGAATCTCTCCAAATTCGAAATAAGCAAAAGTTTTATGTATTCAAATTCAATCGTCTTAAACATAAACATTAAGTGGCTTTATATAACATTTTACAAAGCATAAAATAATAATGAACTAATTAAGCAATAATAACCTTAATCGACTCATAGAATAAGTTGTTTGATTTTCTAATTAATAGAAACTAAGTTAATTAATTAAAAGAATATTAAATTAATATGTTTCTTTCTTTCTCTCAAAGTCTAGATGTATTTGGCAACTAATCCATTTGGGTGCTCTTCCACTTGGATAGTTTCCATGTAGAGATTTCCGTGGTCTCTAAGTTTGGAAACTTGGACTTTCCTTATTCTTTGCTCTCTGTTCCGTGGGCCTTTGATATAACAAATGAACTCCGAATTTAGTGATCCAACTCGTTCTAGAAAACTTAGTAAGTCAGCTACAATCTTCATGAAGCACCCTTTTTGAAATGACATCGTTTTGAATGCCAAAATAGTCAAATACTCGTCGGAGGTCAAAAGAAAGACAATTTTTTGAAAGCCCATCAAATATTTCACAATTGTCCTTAGACTTCCACCTATGCTTGATCTTGAATTTCTTCATACTAATCTTGGAAATTTGATTAACAATAAAATGGACTCGTACTCCATCATCCTCTCAGGGTTGAAAATAATTCCACCTCGAATCAAATCTTGTGTCATCATATTCTTTATTACCATAAAAAGAAGAATCATCATGGGTCATTAACTTAGCAATATCTTCAATATCTCCATGGTTGTAATAAGGAAATAAAAAATGATTGTTGCAGTAGGCTAACGATATTGTCATAAACCTTTTCTCATGCCTGAACAATAACTCAAATATACGATTTCCATTTTTAGCCCTTAAGTTAGAAACAATTTAAGTCATAATAAGGATTGCCAGAAACATAATCTTGAGAACCCCTTTTAATATGTGTGGCAAAAGAATAATTTTTTCATAATATTCCTTATTCAAATAAGGAGATATGTCGTGGGTCTTAGAGTTGAACCGGCTATAAAATTCCCATGAATGAAATAATAAAATAATCATTGTATGATGTGGTAAGCCAATAATAGTAAGATATTCATAAACCACTTCCCATAATTGAATAATAGCTTTTAGGAATGTCGTGGATACCTCCTTGTAATTCAATAATTTCCATAAAAATAGTTTTGAGAATACCTTTGAATATGTGTGGCCAAAGAGTGATGCTTTCATAGAATCTCGAGTTACATTTTTCTTAGCATGGCTTCCTAGAAGCCTAACAAACACTTTCTTTAGGAGTGATTTTTGAACTCCATGAGTTGTTATACCAATCTTGTCGTCTTTGGAAACAAAATCTTTGAATTGAAGCATTGGCCACTAAACTCCTCTTTCCCTTTTTGCAATTGATCATATATGAAAAATAATCCAACAACTTATTCTTGGACAATGATGCATAAATAGGTAAATAGTTTTTGAAATCATAAAACCATTTAATATTGAAACTATCCTTGTTGCCAAAAATATATCGCCCAAGAATATCTTCATGCAAGATGTAATAGGTTTCCATAATCCACAAATAATAACCAAATCCAATACCAAGATGTTTTAAGATTAAGAACTTTCCACTATGTATCACTATGAATGAGCTTCCACCAAAATTCAAGAGATCAACTTTATTACCAAAACCAATTATCATGTCAATAATATAATTAGTTTTAATTCATCCAACTCTAAAAATCCAAACAATCAATTTATCCATCAATACGTATCTCTTTGTCATAAGTATAGTAGTTTTCATCTGATTTCCTTTTAATATATCATATTCCATAATCGAACAAGAATTTGAATGCTAGTCATGCGTGTATCACATGTCATCATGCCTTGGTATTTCTAAAAATAGATGGCTTGTACTCATCATATCACACAATAAGATATTAATAAAACTTCCATAAAAGAAATCAACCAAAGTTGTATTTACTGTAACATCCTCTTTAGTTTCGGTTACTTGCTCTTCTTGACAATCTTCCTCTTCTAATTGAGGCTCCAAAGATAATAATGACCCTTTTTGGCATTATTAACTTCTACTTCAATTTGCTCATGAGTACCCTCCATTATCTCATCGCGGTCTTGTTCTTGTAAGGACAGAGTGCTTGACATGCATGCTTCAAATTTTTGTAACAAGACAATAATTTTAGCAAGTTGAACTTGTTGACTTTCGAAAGAATTTTTATACCTTAGGAAGGGTGGTGACAACGGAGCAAATTTTCCCCTAAAAAAATTCCTTCTCTTTTGTCTCTCAATTATTAGAGTCATCTTGATCACATCTTCAAATGTGTCGTAAGGTCGTAGTTCAATTATGCCTTCAATGTCATTATGAAGTCCTTAGATGAACCTTGATATTGTTTCGTCTTCCGACTCTTGCAAATCACATCTCATTTTTAGGGTTTTGAACTTGGCAACATATTTTTTGACGGTGATAGAACCTTGCTTGAGGTGTCTCAATTGATAGTACAGTTCTTGCTCGTATGGGCTTGGAATGAACTTCTCACTCATGAGTCTTTCTAATAGAATCCAAGTTTGAATCTCTGTCTCCTTGTCTCCTCTTTGCACTAATGTTGCTCCATCATATGCTTGCATACCCCATGAACCTGAGTGTTATTAGTTGCACTTTCTTTAGTTTCGAAAATTTGTAACACTCAAATACTTTTTCAACTTTTTCCACCCACTCATTATAATCATTGCTTGAGTCGTTGAATGGCG
Organism: Begonia loranthoides; assembly: GCA_022433065.1. Lineage (NCBI taxonomy): Eukaryota > Viridiplantae > Streptophyta > Magnoliopsida > Cucurbitales > Begoniaceae > Begonia > Begonia loranthoides. Next base: position 15,934,199 of record CM039481.1, read on the forward strand.
AGATGGATACCTTGGGAATAGATGGTGGTGAATTTTCCTCGTCCTAAAAGTAACTCCATGAATAGTTTCGTCCCCTCGTCATTGTGTAAAAAAAATATCATGAATTAGTAGGACGTTTTAGCTCTGATACCAAATGATGCACCAGTGGAAAAGATAATAAATAACCTGTAAAATATTTGGAAGAAGTGTTAAATAATTGCCCGTAGTCTAGTTCCTCGTCTAAAAAACAACACAGATTCAATCTTTTGCGGCGGTTGATGTTTCGGCCCCAGAATTGGTCGAGTTGGTCGACCTAATTTTGAGTTTCCTTATTTTTCTGCAATTTCAATTATGGAAGGTCCGACGTTGGAAACTTGTAACTCCTTCGTTTTATAAGTTTTTGAGTTTAATTTTTTACCACACCTTCTTGAATAAGATAAGAAAAGAACCCTTCAAGAATCATATAAATATCAGGCACGGATTAGAAAATATACGTGATACAAAATAAGTCGCCATAAATAGAACGAATTGAGATGAATATTCCCGTATGGATGATTTGTCGATGACACGCCTTTGGAAAGTTGGACATCACTTCACACTTTCTTTCTCCAAGGAATAAGAATGCGAATGTCAATAAGAAAGACTACCCAACTTACAAGTAACCTTAATACTGTGATATAACGCGCACGAGGGAGAACTTTGGATATAACTTACTAAAGGTTTGAAAAATGAATCTCTCCAATTTCGAAATAAGCAAAAAATTTTTGTATTCAAATTCAATCGCCGTAAACATAAGCATTAGGTGGTTTTATATATTCTTTTACAAAACATAAAATAATAATAAACTAATTAAGCAATAATAACCCTAATTGGCTTATAGAATAAGTTGTCCGATTTTTTACTTAATAGAAACTAGGTTAATTAACTAAAAGAATATTAAATTAATATTTTTTTTTTCTTTCTCTCCAAAGTCTAGATGTATTTGGCAGCTAATCCATGTTGGTGCTTGTCCACTTAGATAGTTTCCATGTAGAGATTTTCTTGGTCTCCAAGTTTGGACACTTGGACTTTCTTTATTTTTTACTCTCTGTTTTGTGGGCTTTGACATATCAAATGTACATCGAATTTAGTGATTCAACTCATTCTAGAAAACTTAATAAGTCAGCTACATTCTTCATGAAGTACCCTTTTTAAAATGACATCGTTTTGAATGCCAAAATAATGAAATACTCATCGGAGGTCAAAAGGAAGATAGTTTTTTTAAAGCCCATCAAATATTCCACAATTGTCTTTGGATTTCCACCTATGCTTGACTTTGAATTTCTTGATACTAATCTTGAAAACTTGATTAATAATAAAATGGACTCGTAGTCCATTAATTGCCCGGGTGGATCAAACATTAAACCGAGGATGTTGGTCACTTACTAGAAAACTATACTTGAGCTTAAGAAGCTTCTTGTTCAATAGGTTTATAAAATTCACCAGGAGCAGCATAACTAGCAACATTTATCAAATCAAAAATAGATAAAGCACCTCAACATAATGCACACCAATCTACCTATCCACACATGCCCTCCAACTATATCTTCCAAATTTTCCACTTAAACAATCCATGTATTGAATTCATAATAAGTTTCTTAATAGAGAAGTGTTCTATTAGTTTTAGAAGCATCTTCCAAAAATGCTCCATTGAAAAATGAACAAAATTAACTCCCACCCTTGACCTTTGGAAGATATGAAAGAATCTAGTTTTAGTAAGAATGTCAAAGTTCTAACCTGGATGGAGCGGCATCACGTCAAGGAATTCAACTCATTCTAAAAAATTCTCAACCACTGTTAAGTAAAACATCTCAACCATGGTGTTAGTCGTTGTTTGATTATATAGATAGAATGATATCCAGGCAGTTTTTAGCCTGGCGAGAATGGGAATCAATGTCCAAGCCCTGATTCTGGATATTTTCTTATGTAAAAGTTTCAAAGTATCAAAACAAAAATCTAACTAGAAGTAATCAAAAATTAGTTCCTCAAGCTCTAGAAGTGACAGTATTTGTGTTTAATTATATGCCAATGGTTAAAAGAGTACAATCAATAAAGAAAATTAGCACAGGTAAGAAGCAATTTGAGCGGAACTATTTAGACACGATCAATACATGCTATGCCAGTACAGAAACAATTATTAACCAATTTGAATTAATTTTATGCTTTTGTCATATATACATACGAGCGTGCGCGTGTGAAACATTACAATTTTCAGGAAAGACCGAAATCAAATATGTGGGTGTGAAAAACGTTACAAAGATGTGAAAGTTAGGAAGAAAGAGAAATCTATGAAAGCAGTATTACATAATACGAAATAAGACATTTGAAGTAATTGTTTGAATGAGAGCAGTGAGTAATTGAAGGAAATCAAAGCATGAAATATAGAAAGAAGGGTCAGATAAAGGAGACAATAAGCACACGTCAAAGAGCTCAGCAATCCAAATCTATATTTGTACAGAATACAAGCCAATCTTAGCAGTAAACAAAGAACCTTACAATACAAGTTGAACTGAATGAAAAATATTGAACGACGCATAAAATTAATTACTCTTGATTGATGGAAATAAAAAATTATATTGTTCAAAATATACCCCTCGAGATATTACCTTTCGACTTTGTCTGACATGTGAATATAGTCTTACCGTCTATTAGACCACAACTGGAGACATAAGCACAAAACACTTCAACCGTGAGATTAAACTAAAAAGGACAATAATTGTATAAAAAAAATAAATTAATTTTTTATTCTTCTTTCATATCTCCATCCCATTATGATATTCATTTTCCTTCCCAAATTCATATTCATAGATTTAAAATTCATGTTTTAAAGCTTGAAAAAAGAGGTATCAAAATTAAGATCATTTTGCAAAATATTGGTCTACAAACGGCTAATTTTGATCAGCATGAAACATCTCATCAGAACCATATGAATTTGAACAGTCATATTCTTTTTCTAAATATACACGCTAATAGATGAAGGTACTTGGAATTATCTCATTTACCATTCACAAGACAAACGAGATCAAAAGAACTGGGAAGATGAGCAAGCTATCTAGTAAGGCAAATAAGCTAAAAATTCAAAATATTTCCTCAAGCACAAAGCAGCACATATTATGTAGCACTCTTGCACAAAACAGCACACACTAAAGTGCACACATTCAACACAAATAACCTCAAAGACGCAACAACTGCAGAGTGAATGCCAATGCACAACTCAAACCATGCCTAAGTGGAATGAATAAGTAATATTAAGCAGGACTATAAGCACAGCTTTGAAGTTAATGGAGACATATTTTGGTTTTTGTTCTGTCGCATTAGTTGCCTTAGTTAAAACCAGAATACATCTCCAATGACTTCAGAGCACTGCTTATTGTCATGGGTAATATTATATATGCAATGCACATAGACATGGCTTCAGTTACTCATTGACATCCACTCTGCAGTTATTGTGCCTTTCCGGGTAAAAACTAGCAATTAACGTGACAAAATGAAAAACCAGAATCCGATGACTTCAGAGCATTGCTTATTGTCATGTGCAATATTACCTATGCAATGCACATAGTGTTCGGCGGATAAATGCTATCTATGTAAAGCAAGATGCTATTGGGGATGAAGCCAATTCCAAAATCCTGCTACTAGTTATACTGTTCTGATGAGCAGGATAATCTTAAGATAAGTGAAGAAATCTGCGGAGTTCATAAAGAGTAGGAAACACCGTAGAAAACACAGAATCGATTCCATTGCAGAGTTCTATTAAACTTCAATTTAGTATTTGTTCGATCATAAAACTGCCAGCTGGTCATCATAAAAACAACTCAGATGCATTCATTGTCCCCTACAAACTTGGGTCATAAATTACTTACTAAAAAAACGAAATAGCGTATACAGCATTACTATTCATGGAGGAAAGAAATAAGTAAAAGTGAGAGGAAGATCTGTACAAGAGACCAGAAGGTAAGTCATCAGGCAACAAATAACTTCACTTAAACCGGAGGTATGTTGGAGAAAGAGAAGCCCTTGTATCCTTTGTAAGCATAGTAAGCGATTCGAGTGTAGTAGAACCCCGGAATGAACAAAACACATCCCAAAATTGAGAAGAAGATACCTTAATGTCAAAAAGAACAGCAAATTCACTTTCCGACAACAAGAAACTCGGAGATAAAATTAAAAAAAGGCAAATTCATCAACTCACCGTGAGCACGGTCGCCGCCGACGCGATTATAAGACATGATAACACCGATCATTATACCGAGAGCTCCAAAGACAAGAAGCGAAACTGCGAGAGCGATTTCCTTCACCGGAGGTCGATTATTTACCATGTAAGACGTCTCCACCATAATGTCCTCGTCAGTGATCGAGAAAGCGTGGTCTACATACGCCATACCTGACAATTTCTCTTCCTTTGCTTGAAGAATGGATGACGATTGATTCGATCGAGGAAGCCGGAGAAGAAGGGTTTCGTCAGACACCGACTACAAGATTTAGGCAGAGGAAAGCTTCCTTATAGTATCTGTTCGTGGAGTAATAGCAGTTTTCACCACTATCCTATCGCCACGTGTTATTTGCATTAAATAAATTGATTAATTATGTACTAATTGATATAAATCTAATCCACATTATTGGATTAATTTGATAAGATGAGTTCCATCAGCTGCTGGTTTGTTTATCCAATTATTTAAACTACTTTAAATGAACTAATATTCTTTTTTTGGCTAGTTCAATCTAACTTAAAAATATCAGATTAAAAATATTATTGTTCCGTTGTAAAATATTGTCTTTTTACGAGAGAACATTATATTTCCACTAAATAAATTTAAAAGATTACTTTCAGCACACAAAATAATTATTTTCCGTTGCGAAAAAACAACATTCTGCGGCAGAACAACCGATTACTTTTCCTGGAGGAAAGATTATTTTCCGCAATGAAAAGAATATTTTCATTTGCAAAAAATGTGACATTGGTGATAAGTATTGGACGATGAGATAAATCAGGAAGAAGAAAGAGAAGAAGATAAGAATTTGATATGTCACAGATTCCCTCAAAACTCCATTGATCATGGAGGTTTGCTAATATTAATTTTAAAGTTCTTTTTATAGGTCTTTATGAGAAATAATGTACTCTCAATGTCCGTACCTTCTCTTTAACATCTATGTGCAACATGGTCTTGTTCAAAGGGACTCATGAGTGGAATTTCGAACCCCAATTTAGGAGATATATGAAATATTTCAAAATTGTCAATAATCTGACCCTCGATGAGTATTTGGCATATTCGATAGCCTATATAATCTTATATCACAATGTGCTCTTCATGGCAAATGTAGCTGACGTCACAAACTTTCTAGAATGAGGTGTTTTGTCAACATTGAAGATCATTTATCATGTCAAATGGTCCTTGAACAGTGAACTATTTCTGCTTGAAGTCCAACTTCTCTCAATTGTAGTTGAAGACAACTAACTTGAAAAAAGGACTTTGAAGTAGATCATGTTTGCTCAATTGCTGGTTCCAAAGCTTAAGAAATATTTATGTGTTTATGTTTTGATTAAATTATTTTAAGTTGTATTTAGTCTAAGAACAAATGTTCAAGTCATTCGGCTATAGCTTGTTCTAGCTGAACTTGTGTCTTTGTAAAGGCATTTTGAGTAAGTTGTCTTTAGGAAATTTGCCTTAGTTTATTGGAATATTTAGACCCTCTCTAATGTCTATCTTAAGGGGAGAACATTTATAGCTGAAGAATAGTTTTTTCAAAGTTTGGAGTTTCTCTCCATTCTGCCAACTCCTTTGGGTGTTCATTCGATTGCGTTTTGGTGTAAACATTGTTTTCATCTTGTTTGTGAGTTTTAGGTTATTCCTATAATTGTTATACCTTTCTCTATCTCCTTCCATAGAGGTAAATATACTCAGTAAAGGTGTAGAAAACTTGCGAAGAATTAATTGGAAGTGTTTCCATTTAAGGAGACCATTGAAGTCAATAGTCACGGGCAAGGTGCCTATTCGGATCGGCTTGCACCATTTTGACCATAACTTCTTCTCCTGAATGTTTTTCGCTGCAATTTTTGAAGAGCCCCATTTTCACTTATAGAATAAGGTGTGATTCAAATTTCACGTTAAGAGAACTCAAATTGACCGAGGTACAAATTTTGCAATTTCGATCCATTTGTTTGGTTTTTTATGGGCCAATTGACTTGTGATATTGGTTTGATCTTACCATATTAACTCAATTGCAATAAAGAGTTCACAATGCATGTCAAATTAACTTAATTTCTTTTTCATCTTTAAGTTCAACACTGCTACAACACCTTATGTTTGTTTTTGTATCCACATCACTATAAGTTATCGACTATAAGTAATTTTCACCATACCGTTCATTTTCTCGTTAAAACACCCATGTGCAAAATATGTGTTTTTTTTTGTTTCCAAAATACCCCAAACACATCTCTTCTCTCTCCTTCATTATGTTTATAATAAGATCATGACAACAAAGTTGAAGAAATTTTAAGTTTTGGGTTCCCAAAGCCCAAGCTTTGGACTTATTAGAAATTTCTAGGCTTGCGAATGAGCAAAGTCTTAAAACACTTGATAAGACTGGGAAGAGAATCGATAAGTGATTTGAAGAAAACCACAAAAGAAGTCGATGGGGTTTTAGGATTCACGTGGGTACAGTGGCAAACGGAGAGCGAAGAGCTTCTAAGTTTTCGTGGTTTTCTCTTAAAGATTGTTTGGGTCTTAGTGACGATCGCCTAGTCCAAGCCACTATGATTCTTTTCTTGAAAAAATTAGTAATCTTTTAAGATAAGCGACTAATTTCAACAGAGATCTTACCAATATATCATACATGAAAAATATGTTTCATCATTTTATCAGTTCAAACATGAGCCAGTCAAAAATGCACGCAGCACACATTAAATTATATTTAAAAGTTTTTACCATTTTAAATGCAGGTTCAATGAACCATCAATGAAGTGAATATCGAAAATAGTGCTACATACCATATGATAGTTATATAAAATTAGTATCACCACCAATTATTTTTTTTTTGGTAGAAAATAGTCTCAGTAAAAATAGGGTCACTCATATACCTTTGCACAGTGATGCCTGAAAGCACGAAAGTGAGAAGAAAGTGACTATCTGAATATCAATTGAGATACTTATTTAATTTGTTGATTATCATGTTTTTATTAATAATACTTTACCTCAATTAGAAGCAAATAATTAGAAATGCTTAGATGTGATGTGTTATTTCATATTTTAAGTCATCTTGTGATATGATGATAATTTTTTTGAAACATATTTATAATAGAGTAAAAATAATTAAAATAATAGATTAATTATACATTTGACAGATGGACTTATGGGCCTATCTCACCATCCATGGAATGAGGGGCTTATCTTGGATTGATCCCTTACTTGTGTTGGGCCGACCTAAAATTAAAATTGATAAGTAGGACATGAATGGTTAGGCTAAAATGATTTGGACTAAAGCAACTTCTATATGCATTTGTTTACTATTTCCCTACTCTTTCTTTAACCGTAAAAGTTGCAATATAAGTATAGTTACCATAAAATTTTCTTATATTTCTTTTTGTTTATATGAAAAAAAAAACCCTAAAAATTGAGTAAAGAGAAATTTTGGACTTTGACGAACCATATATTTGGTTTTATTATGGCCCAATCATCTCTATCAATTGATGTGATATTCGTTTGGCACGTTCTACTTATGCTTTTATTATCTACTAGACTCTCAATATAGTCAAAGTCGGTATATACCATCAAATCAAAAAAAGTTCCCTTGAGATACCAAAGTTTTAGATCACTTATCCCACTAAAATATTTAAAAATCATTTTTATAGCATTTAAATGAGATTCCTTTGAATAACCTTAAAAAAAGACATATAAGCAAATACTAAAGAGAATATCTAGTATACTAGCCGTTAATTACAATAGAGAATCAATCATTCCTTGATATCTCTTTATGTCAACATTTTTATCACTCTGATCTTTATCTGATTTAGTAGATGTATTTATAGGAGTATGAGAGTTTTGGGCTATTCAATAGGAATCTCTTCATAAACTCTTTGACATATTTTTCTTGAATTCAATAATATTCTTTCTTTAAATGGTTTAATTTGTAAATGAAGAAGAAATCTTAACTCCCCCATCATCCTCATCTCAAATTCCCTTAGCATTAACTCCATAAATTCTTTGTAAAGTGACTCATTTGTCGCACCAAAGATAATATCATCAATATATCCTTGTGCTTGGTAAACAATGTCCAATTAATTTATTTTAAAATCTTTTTCAATGAGAAATTTGCTTAACCTATGATAGAATGCTCTAGGAGCTTGTTTATCCATAGAGAGACATGTTAAGCTTATACACATGATTAACCTTATCATATACTTCAAAACCTAAATGTTGCTCTACATACACTTCCTCTATGATATATCCATTTATGAATGCACTTTTAACATCTATTTGATATAGGGTAAAGTTCTTGTAGCAAGCATGTGCAAGTAGCATAGCCAATGGGCTCTATGCGAGCTATCGGTGCAAAAGTCTTTTCAAAATCAATTTATTTATCTTGATTATAGATTTTTGCAACTAACATTGCTTTGCTTTCACTATTAAACCATTTTCATCTAACTTATTATTAAACGCCCATTTAGTTCTAATAATTGAAATTTTCTTGGATTTTAGAACTAATTCCCAAATTTTGTTTCTCTCAAAGTGGTTCAATTTTTCTTGCATAGCCATGATCTAATTTTCATCAATTTTGATCTCATAAAAAAATTTTAGTTTGATTTGAGAGATAAATGTTATATTGGCACAATAATTCCTAAGAGATGATATAATCTTAACTCCTAGAGTGACATTAATTAAAATGTCAGCTATGTGATAACTCTTAACATATTTCCAATCCTTGGATAAATTCTTATGGTTTTCTCCAATTGGAAAAATTTCAAACTCATTGGGAGGATTTTCTTGAGAAGTGCTCTCTCTTTGATTATTGTCATCCAAGTAAAGCATTTCCATCTCATTTGCTAACTCATCATTCTACTCCTTCTCATTTGGTGATTGCATGGATTCATCAAAGATGATATGTGTAGATTGCTCTACAAATAGAAATTTTTTTCTTAAAAATTCTATAAGCTTTGCTAGTTGTGGAGTATTCGTTTTGGAGTTAAATTTTCTAAAATAGTTCTTTATGTTAAGGATGAAACATTTACATCCAAAGAACCTAAAATATCCAATACTTGGAATTTTCCACACCGCAGGGACGTTATTCTCATTTAATGTGATCCTTGCTAATTCTTGAAGGGATCTATTCTTTCTCTCAACAGCTCTTTTTATTAAGGGTTTCTGGGAGAGAAAAAGTTATGTTTGATGTTATACTCATGACAAAGAAGCTCAAATTGATCATTTTCAAATTTTCTCTTCCATGATCACTACAAATCGCTATAATAAAAAAATATTTATCATTTTGAACATTCTTCATAAAGCTAGAAAAGATGTTAATGGTTTCATCCTTCATCTTTAGAAGAAAACTCAAGTAAATCTAGAATAGTTATCAATAATCACATGTGCATAATGTTTATATCATAGACTAGCAATTTTTGATAGACCAAAAACATCTATATGAAGTAGTTGAATAGATTTTGTCATAGCGACAACATTTTTGGAAACAAATGAACTCTTGGTTTGCTCTCTCATTTGACCACTAGCTAGATTATTTTTAGAAATCTTAGCTATATATCCATTTCTGTGTGTTCTAATCTTCTATGTCAAGTCTAACAATCATTAGATGAGAAATTCACCACAAAACATTTTTCATCAAATCCAAAAAAAATTATTCAAATCAATAGCATACACATTTTCATTTCTAAATTGCTAAATAATATTTTTCCATCGTTACTATATTCTATCATGCATACTTTTGATCAAAGATAACTTTATATCTTTCACATACAATTGACTAATACTTAACAAATTATGTTTCAAGCCGTCAACTAATAATACATTTTCAATGATATGGTTTAAAACATTACCTATGATGTCAATACTTATGATTTTTCCTTTTTGATTGTCCCCAAAAGGGACATGTTCTTTCTTTTTGGCAATGGAGGCAAATTTTTTTGTTTTCTTCCATCATGTATCTCAAGCATCCTCTATTTACATATCATTCAGTCTTCATGAGAGATCTTTCAACCTATAAGAAAATTTAAGTACTCTTCTTAGGTATCCAAATTTTTTTGGGTCCTTGAGTGTAGTCTTAGTTCATTTTGAAATCTATTTCTTTCTACAATTTTTTTTATCACATTAATTTTCATAGGATAATCAAAAGAATTGTATCTAACCGTATTACACCTATTACATGTAGATGACTCAACAAAGAAATTGATGCGAACCTAGGGTATTGACGAACCCTAGACTTAAAAACGTACGAGGAATGTAATGGATCGTCATCAAGGTCAAAGAGAGGAACTTGACCCTAGCCAAACTTGTTGACTAGAACCAGAGTTATCAGATGAGGAGTTTGACCCTAACCAAACTTGTTGGTTGAACCAAAACTATCAAAGTTTTGATTTTTCAAGTCATACTTGAAGAAAATCAAGTTATTCGTAAAGGACTCAAGAGAGAAAACTTTCACAAGCTAAAAAGCTCTCATTTGATTAACGGGTAACAACCTAAAATCTAATATGCTAGCACTAACGTGCTTTTGTAAGCTAAAATTAAAATAGATATAATCCTAATTGAATAAGGAAATATTATCATAAAATAAGATAAGATCTAACTAATTAGTGGCATGGGCTTGACATGTGCTTGAACTAATTAATGGCATGTGCTTGGCATATGCTTGAACTAATTAATGACATGTGCTCGACATGTGCTTGCTTTAAAATCTATATGCATGGGCCAAAATGTTGATGGGCTACTAGCGCGCTAGGAATGGAAGGTGACAAGTGGATGATGGGCTTCTAGGCGCGCGAATCATGGAAGGTGGGCACGGGCGGGCTTCAGAATGTGTCGGGCGAGCGCGGGCTTCAGGCTTTTGAATGCTTAACACCCTTTTTGCATTCTTTGACTTGAATCTCCTCTTTTATCTCATCTCCAATGCCTCCTAATGAATCTTTGATTTTGTAGCTTTTCTGGATCACATCATTCCCCCTTCTTCGAGAAGATTTGTCCTCGAATCTTTTCTTTCAAAACTCCTCCTTTCTCGGCCATTGGTAGGAGTTGGTGTTGCTAATCAATCCATCCTCAAATTTGTATTTGCTTCTTCTCCACTTCCACTCATGTTGTTGGATCAAAGAACCAAACAAACAAAGAAGTGTTAGAAAAAAAAATAATGATAAAATATGGATCTTTCCTTTCCCTCACATGTTTCACTCGAATAACGATCACTCCACTCGTGTTTGCACTCAAATATGACTTTTTCTAGAATAGGCTCACACTATTGCCTTTTGCCACTCGTTCTTCCTTTTAGATCTTTACGTAACAACTCAATTAAATAAAGGAATATTCAACAACCATAAACCAAGAAAAATTTAAACTTTTTCAAACTTTCAATCCAACTTTAAAAATCAAACTACTCAAATTATTTATTGTGATTAAGTAGCCTAAGAAGCAAATACCTTAAATTTGAACAAAGCATTGATGAACTTTCTCAAAAAGGAATCTTTTTCTCAAAAATTTCTAAAAATTGACGAAAATATATTAATGAATTGGGACTTCAATAGCAATCTTTGGGAGGTAACTAAATATCAATTTCGAGTTTCAATATGACTTTGTTGGAATGAAAAAAGCTCACTCTTTTATTTATTTATTTTTTGAAATAAAAATCTCACTTTTTTTTAAGGTTGATTGAAAGGATCAAACTTTTTGTTTTTGCTAGATGATCGTAAGGATCAATTTTTTTTTGAAATACCAATGAAAGAAAAATTTTTGTTTTTGATATATGATCATAAGGATCAAAAAAGTTTTCTTTTGGACAGATGAACGAAAGAAAACAAGAACAATTTTTTTTTTATAGATGATCGATTGATCAAATTTTTTTTGATGATCATAAGGATCAAAGAAAAAGTAGAAATTGATAACCAAAAAATTTAAAGATATCACCTTGATGTTGATCGAGCCAACACTTTGATATCAACTGATGTGAACCTAGGGTATTAACAGACCCTAGACCTAATAATGTACGTGGAATGTAACGGATTGTCTCACGAATCAATGTCAAAGAGAGAAACTTGACCCTAGCCAAACCTGTCGACTAGAACCAGAGTTATCAGATGAGGAGTTTGCCCCTAACCAAATTTTTTTGTTGAACCAAAACTATCAAAGTTTCGATCTTTCAAGTCATACTTGAAGAAGATCATGTTCTTCACAAAGAACTCAAGAGAGTTTCACATGCTAAAAAGCTCTCATTTCATTAATGGGTAACAACCTAAGATCTAATATGCTGGCACTAAGGTGCTTTTGTAAGCTAAAATTAAAGTAGTTCTTATCCTAATTGAATAAGGAAGTCTTATCCTAAAATAAGATAAGATCAAACTAAGTAATGACATGTGCTTGGCATGTGCTTGAACTAATTAATGGCATGTGCTTGGCATGTGCTTGGCATGTACTGGCGTGCTAGGAATGGAAGGTGGTGCATGGATGATGGGCTTCTGGGCGCAGGGATCACGGAAGGTGGGCGCGCGTGGGCTTCCGAATGTATCGAGCATGCGCGAGCTTTGGGCCTTTGAATGCTTAAAACCTTTTTTGAATTCTTTGACTTGAATCTCCTCTTTTGTCTCATCTCTAATGCTTCCTAATGAATCTTTGATTTTGTAGCTTTTCTGGATCACATCGAAAATTTTGTAACTTCTCTTCTTTTGATTTGGTTTATAACCCAAACTTTCTTTAACAAATGTGACTCTTTGTTTACTTAATATGATTTCCAATTATTACTACCATTAGTAAATTTGAGTATGATAACATGCAAGGGATCATTCTTACTTTTCAAATTCTTAATTTTTTTCTAAAGACAAAACAATGTTACCAAGCTTTTTTGACATTTAACTAGTTTCTTGTTTAACAAATTATCTTTAGATTTACACATGCTAAATTGTTCAAGTAATTCCTCAAATACTTATAGCAATTCATTTTCATCACAATTATCTTCAAAATCGTTAAAAGAATCTCATACCTCATTTGTCACGACAAGGAGGCTGACATAAAAGAAATGTTGGGTCAGGCGACCTGATCCTCGAAGAAGTCTCAACTACCTAACCCAAGGTTAGGTTGTCAGCGTAAGAATTAGTATGATTGCAAACACAAACCCAAAAAATTGGAGCCAAAGTCTGCATAGCAATCATAAGAATAATAGTGTATAAATAAATAAATTTAAAAACATTGTGCAATAAATCTTAATCATTCAAAATAGAATCATATAAACTTAAAATACATAAATCCTCACTAGTAATTACAACTCAAACACTTCGAAGAAAGCCCGAAAATAGGAAAACCTTCCAGTCATGGCGCTCTTAGCCACTCCTATTAGAAAACAATATGTGTTTCCTAAACCATATAAAAACCCGACGGGGACTTCAAAACACATATGGTTTTCTAATCCTAGTTTTAATGTGTTTCCTAATTTTGGTTTTCATATGTGGACCAACAAAATATGTTTTGAAAACCATCTCATGCAATGCAATGCATAAAGTATAAAATCTCTATCTTTTTTGTGACCTTTCTTACCGACTAGTGCTATAACCTCAAATATCGGTTCGAAATCCTAAAAATTGTCCGTGTCTATAACACAAAAATTGGAATTTTCCATTAATAAAATCATCAGGAAAGGTGGGAGGGTTTTAAACCAAAATTAGGAACCTAAATGAGAAGTATATTTGAAAATCAAATATGTGGAATGACATGTAATACCAAGAATTTTCATGATTTATTATAATACGACAATTTAGAATTTAAGAATTTTAATTATTATCATAAATTTTGAATTTTAATGAAAGAATTAAATAGTAAAATTATTAGAATTATTGGAATTAAAAAAGTTAAAATAAATAATTTTATTTTATAGATAATAAAATAAAATAAGAACTTTGAGGAATTAAGAAAGCTGATTATATTAGAATTAGTAAAAAAATAATGTGTAATAATTCACAGTTAAGGAAAAGATTTAAGTGTTGTTTTAGTTAATTTCATTCTAGATTTAAGAAAATATAGTGTAGGAAGGAGTGTGAGCCGTTGGATTAGGAAAAGATTCTTCTGTGTTTATGTTTGTAGCAATGTTTAAGTGATGGAAATGACATATTTTGATTTAGTGATTTCATGAAGATGTTGGAGTTTTCAGAAGAGTGTTGGATTCCACGGAAGTGTTTCCGTCTGCTGTTGCTTTGACAACCGAAAACATAAGTTTTAGGGCTGACGTGATTGTTGGCCATTGACAGAGTGGGTTGTTATGGATGTCCGCTACGTTTGTTCACGCGTCCATTGTAGCTTGGATAGGTTTGAGTTAAGGTAGTTTTTCAGATTCTTGCGAGCTTTGTTTTGACATTTAGAAAATTTAGGAAAAGATAAAGTTTATACGTAATTTTGTGGGATTTTATCCCACAAAGCTTTTTGGTTTTTAGCTTTTGAGTGAATGCTTCTCCATGTTTATGAAGGTAGGTTGCTACTGTGTGGAGTTCAATAATATTTCTTAGACTATATAGTGTTAAAACTTATCTTTTTTGTTAATCGGCTCTTGGTTTATTTTAAGGGAAGTCCACACGTTGAAGAAAGTTGAGCAATTTGATTCTACTAAAAACCCCAGGTAAGAGATGTTTTGTTTGGCCTTTGGCTGCATCACAAAGTGCTAGGGTAAGGTAGTGTGTTTTATTAACTGTTTCGTGCTTATACTGTTTTCTATGAGTTATGTTTCATGCAATTTATATATTGTTTTGACTATTTTTTGTATGTTTGATGGTACTATTGAATAGTATGTTATGTCTCATTGACTTGAGGATATATCTACTATTGTATGTTCATGCACGTTAGACTGTTATCATGAATCTTGTATGTTTCATGGATCTTTGTTTTTAATAAAATAGTTTCCATGCATACGCTTTCATGAAAGATAGAAACATAATTTAAGAAATGTAAGAAAGAATACGAGAGGTTGAGGAAAGACTATCCCAAAGGTTGATCCTATGGGGGATAAACTCGTTGGCACGGTTATGTCAGGACTTGGCCGAAGTTCACCAAGTAGTTGTGCATTGAGTGCACAACACTACATAGGTCCTAGTAAGGGAGACTAATTAGCTGAAGTGTACGGGACTCAGTGGTCTATTTCCCATAGTTGTGCCTACTCTCCCCATAAGAATCTCAACAAAGGTTGTGAGGTTGTTAAAAGAAAAGAAAATATAGAAAAAAATAACAAAATACATGTTTTTATAAAAGTGCATTGCATACTCATATTTTATATTGTATATCTCTTACCGAGTGTTAGATTCATATTTTGAATTTTATAATGCAGGTAATGATGGGTTTACTATGAAACTAGATGATGAGATCAATTGATAGCAAGATTGAAGAGAAATTCTCATTGAAGAAGTCAAAGCATTGTTGAAGCAAAGTTGACACACTAGTGAAGATTTGAAGAAATAGAAGAAAAAAAGAAAGACTTTATATTTAATTATATTTTTAATAAGTCAGATTTTA
The DNA here is from genome assembly GCA_022433065.1 of Begonia loranthoides. Classification (NCBI taxonomy): domain Eukaryota; kingdom Viridiplantae; phylum Streptophyta; class Magnoliopsida; order Cucurbitales; family Begoniaceae; genus Begonia; species Begonia loranthoides. The sequence goes on from CM039481.1 coordinate 15,949,912, forward strand.
GTGTGAAGTACTTGTTACTAGTTATACTTATTTAACAATGGATTTTACTAAGATGGATTTTAATGAGATTTATTTTGAAGACTTTCGCTGTGTATGGTTTTAAATGAACAATTTTATGTATGATGTTATTTAAAAAAAAAAATAATAGCAAGAAAAATGTTTTAACGCTTCAGGGTGTTGCAAAACAGTGCACTCGTGGATGTGGAATAGTGCACCCGCGGAAGCCTACGCGTGCATTTTGTGGACACAAGCATTTACGCGGTAGTATATTCTCTCGCAAAACCTAAACTTTTGTGGCAACGTACTCTCCTATGGAAACCTAAACTTCTGCGGGCCCGTGCAGGGCGCATGTGCTCCGTAGAAATGTTATTCTCCTTGGACATGTGCAGAGCACGTAGTCTCTAGGAAAATCTCATTTCTTGCAAAAGCTAAAGTTTTTGCGAAAATCTTATTTTTGGTAGATGCAAAAGTTCCTGCGAAAGCTTAACCTTCCATGGAGTTGAATGTCTCCACTACAGTGTGCCCTCCTTGGACACAAGCTTGAATGTCCATGGGAAAATTCTAGCACAAGACATTATGAGGAAAATGAAAATTCCTCTTTCGCTGGGTTTTCCTCCTATTGACCAACCTTTTCTTCGAGAATTCGAGAGAGCTTCCAAGCCTGAATTCAAATCCAATAGCCAACATAGACTGCCATGGCCCGGAGACGGGCCTAACAGAAACATTGGGACAGGGGATCGGGTCCTTAGAGAGGACCCGACTGCCTAGCCCAAAGCTAGGTTGTTAGCGGAAGACTTTTATTTTCTTTAAGCACAAGCTGAATAATTTGGGCCAAGGTTTGTATAGCAATCATGGGAATAATAGTGCAGAGTTCAATAGAAATTTAGAAAAGTTGTGCATATTCAAAACCATACATAATAGGTTTTATACAAACCAAACAACTATCTTCACTAGAAAATACGTCACAATACTCCAAAGAAAATGAAACAGGAAAGAAGAAGTCTGGCCAGAAATCCCTAGTTACTCTTGTCTTTACCTGGAATGGGGAAGAGGCTATTAGGGTGAGTGAATAATTTAATAAGGGATCTACACTAAATGCAATGCATGAGAAAACTAGTTTTATCTCCTTTCATGAAAACCATGGTTTGCATTAATGATGCACCACTGAGAGGGGACAGATGAAAACCCATTGAAATGTGCATCTAATATGGAAAGAAATGGACCTGAAATGGCACAATGCGTAACTCAATCAATACACATCCAATTAATGTGAAATTTGGACCAAACCTTACTCAATGAGTGGAAATGAAGCCCTCTAAAAATTGCAGAAAAATTCATAGAAGAGAAAGTTATGGACAAAGGGATGCAAGCTCATCCGAATAGGCATCTAAATCATGCCTATTGGCTTCAATGGCCTTCCAATGGTGGAAGCACTCCAACTTGGGTTTTTGCAAATTTTTCACTCCTTTTATGGGGATACTAACTCTATGGAAAGAGGTGGACAAAGGAATAACCCTGAGAGGAATCACCTAAAATTCACAAACATGATGAAACCAATTTTTCACACAAAACTCAATCAGATAACACCACCAAATGAGAATTGGTCGAAAGGGGTGGGAAACTTCACACTTCAAAATTTGTTCTTCTGCTAAAAATTTGTCCCCTAGGGCTGACTTTAGAGAGGGTTTAAATATCCCACAAAATTAGGGCAAGTTTCCTAAAGAAAACTTACCAGAATACCCTCACAAAGACACATGCTCGGCTAGATATGCCCTAACCAAGTGACACGAACAATTGACTATTAAACTTAATATAAAATTAACCATAAATAAGTTATTAACTCTTGTATGTAGCAATGATCTAATGGATCTTTCTTCAAGGTCCATCTTCAAATTAAATTAGGCTTCAATTCTGAGTATGTGAAATTGGGCTTCTTTAACAAAAAATGAAACTCTTTGTTCGGGGACCTTTTGGCATAGCAAATAAACTTGAATGTTTGATGTGAGTGCTTCTTGTGCTTTGGATTTTCTGGAAAAAGGGTAAAGTGAAGTAGTGAAGGAAAAATAATGCGGAGAAACTTGCAAGAAAGGATTAGCAAATTGAGGTAAAAAGTTTGTATGTGCTTTGCCCAAAAGGGCCTACATCACAAGAATTAGGTAGTGTTTGATTGGTTGTTTACTATTTTTTTTAATTGAGTTATGTTGCTGTGAATTGTTTGTGCCGAAGACATTTTTACTGTTGGCTGTGAATTGTTCATAATAGTTGCTGTGTTGGATTTTTAAATGTTAGCATGTTCTGGATAAATAATAGCTCCTATAGGTTAGCATGTTTTTCTCTTAATTTTAAGAACGTAGGTTCATACCATTTTAGAGAAATGTTTGAGATAATTCCCTATTGCTTACTGTTTGCTACACGGAATAAACAAAATATTGATATGGCTGGGATTGGCTTTGATAATTGTTGGCAAAACTACATAGGCTTGTGACTGCTTATTGTGTTGCTCCCTGTTTTCCTTGAACATGTCCAACTGTAAAATAGATAAAACTGTTAGTTTAAATGTGCTCCTTGATTTACTCTTTTAACAACATAAAATGCTAAGTTGATGAAATGATTAAACTAATGGAATTGTTACCTATTGTTTGTTGGTTGATGTTAAATCATAGTGTTGGATTTCTTGATAGGTTGTTGTGATAGTTGTTGTCGATGAATAGGCTCTGAATTTTAGTAAGAACTTATTAGTGGTTGTTATTGATGGAAAGGTTGGGTGTTTGTATTCTGTGAATAAAGTTTGATCTAATATGAAGATAATGTCACAACTTGTATTTCCCCTGTTTAATGGACAAGTAATTATTATTGGTTTAGAACAAGTTTTGGTATTAAATGGTGCTGTTGTGATTAATATACTGTTAATAACTAAGGCTTCAACTGTTGTTGGTAGAAGTTAGATGTTGGTAGATTCTAAAGGTATTCTTATCAGGTTGCTTAGATGAAAGCTAAGTTATGGAAGTATTCTTTACTATAGTTCTGATGTGGTAGATATACTAGTTAGATTATAGTGTTGATGTGTAATTATGTTAGATGTTAGGTTGTGAGCACGCTAGAATTTAAAGATGTAATGTTGTTTGCTATTACTTGATGTGACTTGTTGGGTGATTATTTATTAGATCTGACTTGAGATTCTGTTGTTGATCGAGGATGTAGTGATTGGGTTCATTTATGCATCATTGTTTTCAAAAATGAAAATGGATTTTCTCATGCTTCAAATGTAAACAGATTTCCCAACGTTTAAACTGATAACTGAAATGTAAACTAAATAACTGATAACTGAAATGTAAACTGAATGACTCAAAAGCTTGAGTTTGTGTAACGACCCAACTTTTTATAATCTTTTAAACATACGTGGAATTTAAAACTTTGTCAAACGACTGAAATCTCTTTTAAAAGTAATATCAGAGTGCCTTAAGTCAGACCATCAAAACTTTTTTCATTAAAACATAGCGGAAGTAGCTGTAAAATCTTTTGTGAAAACATAACGGATTTATTAAATATAGCGGAAGTGTAAATACTTTGAGATAGGAAAACTAAACAATTTAATATTGTGTTTGAGAAATGGAAACTAAACACTTAAATAAAATTCATTTACAACCTTTTTCTCTTTTATTATCTTTAGCCTGACCAGCCATGAGTCCCGCGCATGCAAATCCTTCATCCCTGCTTTTGATCAGTTCACCGTTGTCTCGTATAAGTACCTACACCTACACCACAAGTAAACTGTAAGCCCAAAGGCTTAGTAAGGAAAAGAGGTTTATGCAGTATGATATGTATCTCTTTAGTCCTTTTGGAATGGGGCCACCCAAACTAATCATTTTCATTATGACATTGGTTCTTTGGTTCTCTACTCGTACATCGAGCTGGAGATTGGAGGATTTTACTTTGAAATGGTGTAGTTGGTCAGATTCTAACCTCCTGTGTACAAACTAATCCCTTTTCCGACAAGGTGAGGGCTTGGCCTAGCTGCCAGGCTAGGTCCGGACTACCCATCTACCCCCCAACTCCCTTTTTCTTCTTATTCTCACCTCATCATTTTCTTAACATTTTTTCTCACTTAATGCATGCGTGAGTACCACCACCAAGGTGGAACTCCCTATTGGTTTCTATTAGCATGATGCATGATGACACATTCTCCAAATAACATAATGCATGATGCAGTATAACGTATCATTAAATTTAATTGCGCATATAAGGAAAGTAATTACAATAATTGAATAGCGAAAAAGCGCATAGAAATGAAAGCAGACAATCATTGAATAACTCATTGAAGGAAAATAACTATAATTGAAATTGTGTATATAATGAGTAACAGAACTTACAGAACACCACAATAACAAAATAGAAGTCGGAACATGCTATTAATTAACATGCTAGTTATCCTAGTCATTTACATACTCAGGAAATAACTACATTTGTCATTCTAGTTAGATATCCAAATTAATCTACATGCTCAAGAAAGATTACAGTTATTATTCTAGTTAGTTATCCTAGTTACTTAATATACTCATGAAAGATCACCATTTTTATTCTAGTCAGTTATACTAGATAATTTACATACTCTAGACAGATTATATTTACTGTTCTTAGTTATCCTAGTAAATTAACATGCTCAGATTTAGAGTATTGACATGTGTTGAATTCTAATTAGCACGGAGAGTCCAAGACTAACATCAGCAGAATAATATTATCATTAACATATCAGGAAATTACCACCACAACAATTGATAAAATAAAATTATAGAATGAAACCATTAATAAGGATGCTACCATTATTCACGCCCTAACCATTCATTCCATTCAACCATTAAGCATTCATCTCAGCATTGGTCTCTATCAAAGCCTCTCTCAAAGTAAAGCATTTGTAATCAAGGAAATTAAGAGAATTACAGGAAACTAACAATGAAGGGTTAACATCAATCAATTCTAAACATACATTTGTTACTCTAGTTAATTAAACATGTTTAAGAATAGTCTAGTTAGTAGGTGTATTCAGAATTCTATATATCCTAGTCAATTTTCATGCTCAATATTATAGTTAGTTGTTCTAAGTAAATTTACATGCTCAAGATTATAATTGATTATTCTCGTCAATTTACATGCTTAGGTTACATGCTTCTATTCTAATAAATCAAGCATACTTAGTTATCGTTAATTAGTTAGTCATCATAAATTAGTTAATTAAACATATTAAACATACTTGGATTAATTATTAATTAAACAACTAGATAAATTAATTAATATGCTTAAGTAATAATTAACATGCTTAAGTTAATTAACATGCTAGGTTAATCAATATGCTTAAGTAATAATTAACAAGCTTAAGTTAATTAACATACTTAAGTTGATTAACATGTAATTGATCACTCTAGTTAAGTTAATTAATTAACACGCTTGAGTCAAGTTAATTATTCTAGTTAACTCTAGTTAAGTTAATGAATACGCTTAAGTCTAGTTATTTATTCTAGTTAGTTAATTGCTCTAATTAATTGACATGCACCAAGAAATAATCCAGTTAATTAAACATGCTCAACTAGTTAATTAACGTGCTTAACTAGTTAGTTAATTAACATGCTCGAGGATTAGTTATAATTAAGCAACTAGTTAAACATGCTCGGATTAGTTATTTAATGACTAGTTAATTAATTAGTTAATTAATCATGCTCAAGTCTAATTAATTAAGTCTAGTTAATTAAACATGCTTAAGAAGATTATAACTAATTAGTTAACATACCCCCAATAGATTTATTCACATGCTTAGATTTACTAATTAGTTCACATGCCTAGATTATTATTTAGTTTATTATCCCAAGAGTCTAATTAATTAGCCATTAAACATGCTCATGGGTTATTAGCAATTAAATAGACAAAGATATACATAGCAGAACAATATATATGCATGAATGAAGAAATTAAACATAGGGAATTAAACTAAATACAGTAGATAGCAAGTAGAACTATGAAAACAGGGTCATCCTCGAAGGCCTAGTTCTCAACATCGTTTGTTCATACTTTCCAAGTCGTTAACTCCTTTAATCATTCATCAATTGTCTATCAAAATAAAGCATTTATAACAGAACTAAATAGAACTAACAACAAGAACAAAGCTACCACCAAAAGAAATATCTACAAGGTATCAATAATCAAGCATTTATTTGCAGAACCAACAACAAATATCAAAAGCTATCAAAGTCTACAAAGTACCAAGCAATCTACACTACCAACATGGAAATAACAACAGTAAGGAAATCAACAAGGGAATAACGACAGTAAATCATCCAAGAGACTAATAGCCACTAAGAACAAACATCACCTTTATCAACTTATCTAACTAGCAATCACAGTATAGCATAAGGAATTTACAGTGAACTAAACGTAAAACTCATGCACTTTACTTGTGGGTAGGGCTTCCACTGGCCAAGACACACCCATTTCCTTACCTCAATTCTTTATCATGTTTAGCATCTAATCGTTATCCTTCTTCGTCTTTTCGATACCTTCACAATTAAAACATTATAACTTATCAATGAATCGTATTCTAACTTGTAGAAATTATAAGTACTTCTCCAACGCCTAAACGGAATATAACATAGCCCAATAAACTAATCCCAATAACAATATCTAAATCAAGTCACAAAACTACATTTATCTACCAAGCAAACGTTTGATGACCTAATTCCAAATATCCAGAATATATCAGTCCAATAAATGATATGAATATGAACCAACAAAGTATATGGCCTCAATAAATGCTTCTCTTAACATTATTAAGTGCACAAGCAATTAATCTTACCGATGCATCCAATAGCAGAATATAGGAACCCAAACCAAATGACAAAATGCATTCATCCACTAATTAACCAAATTCAAGCGAACATGATATGTCATCTGACAGAGAATGTTATCCATATATTAATGTTCAATAAAATTCCGTCAACAATAACCATCTCGGCACAATAGTAAGTACCTGACAATAACCAACGTATTTTATTATTTTAAGCCCAATAAAACATTAGTTAAATCATTCAATAGCAGCTTAACCAACCAATTTATCCAGTAGCCTCAACAATTAGCTCATAACAGACATAGTCCCTCACCTTAAAATCCAACAGAGAACAATCCAGCATAATACTCATCATAACCTGCAACAAATATTTCTTCTAATAGATAACAAGAGAAGATACATAGCTATATCACTGGAAACATGAATCACAGTACCATGAAACAGAACCCATACAAAGCATAATTCCAAAAAATAGGGCAGCAATATCCATATGATGAATCGCAGTGTCCATTAAATCATTTATCTTCTCCATTTAATCATAACCATCACTTAAATACATAACATAGGAGGGGGAGGGTTATACCTCACAGAAGACTCGTGAGCAGCTTCCTTCCCGTAGGCTTTTCTTCCTTTCCAGAACTACACACCCAACCACAGCTCTCGGTTTAATGCTCACCACCAGAGAGCTCACCTCCCCCTTCCTCTTCTTCTACCTTCATTTTTCTCTCAGCACATCCCCAACTTCAGTTCTCATGAGAGCTCTCCATCTGCCAGCCATCCCCCATGTCTCATTCTCCAGATTACAGCACCTGAGAGAGAGACTCACTTTCTGCCAAAATAAAGGGCAGAGAGTACAAGCTCTCTCTCACGCCTGACAGTCCTTGCCTCCACTCTGTCCATCTCTAATAATTCATCCTACGCTTCTCCAGCTTTTAAGAGGTTGTCCACCATGTGGGGTGCGATTCCAAGCTGGAAAGAAGCACGGGGTTGCCTGTTTAGCAAACAACTATTTGACCCAAACCGGGTCAAATCGAATTGGATCACACCTGTGTTGGAGTACCCGGTTGGAGCACCCAGTCGGAGCAGCCCCCCAGCCCCCTGGAAATCGAAGTTGGAGATCACAGCCATGTTGTCCAAATTACAGAGTGTAGGGAGAGGAACAGACTTACCTCCTCTTCACACCGAAAATCGTCGCCAGAGACAACGCTCATGAGAGCCCCGAATTCGAGCCCAAGCTACTAACCATGCGCCACCCAACTGCTTGCCTAGATGTCGTGCTTGCCGCCGGACAAAGCGCACCCGAGTCCTATCCATCGCTGTCCTCCCTCCCACTTCTCTCCCTCTCCTCCTGCTTCTCTCCCTCTTCTCTCCCTCGTCTCTGTTCTCTCTTTTCTCCCTCTCTCATTTTGTCACATGGCCAAATGCCAGACGAAATGAGAAAGCCTGAACTGGTTCTCCTGTTGAATTGGTTCGGCTAAACCACATAAAATCCCCAATATACATATTAAATCCCAATTAATTCCATTAATTTAATCTCTTTACATTTTTAATCCCAAATAGTCCATTTTATCTAATTAAATTTTTAATGTTAGTTTGTTCTTGATTGATGTTGAGACAGACAGGCTTTATTTTGAATAACTCCAACATATATTTGGAGGCTTCATGAATGCAATTCATTCTTTGTTCTTTGAACTTCTACAAAATAAACACTCAAACTATCGTTAGAGAATCTCTCTGCTTGATTGTAGTAGAGAGAATCTGTGGCACATCATCCTCTTGGGGTTAAAGATGATTTGACCTCAAATCTAGTTTTTCTCAACCATAATCTTCTTCACCCAAAAATGAGATAATCCTTTGAATATAGCAGTGGCAAAGACTTCAAAATCTTCTGAATACTCAAAGTTGTTTGCATCATCAATAAACCATTCCAATATCTTTGAAAACCAAACGGATTGTAACATAAAATCGGATTTTAATTGATTGGCAAAAACCTTCTTTCTTAATTGCAATAAATCTAAGTTTTCCTTGCTGTAAATCAGAGGATTATCTACCTTCACATAAGTCCTTCCTTTCCAAATATTGGCATCAAGTTCAATAACAATAAATATTTGGATCAACAACACTCATCTAGTTCTATTACTAGGCATTCCAAAGTTACTATCCACAAAATCTTTATAAGATATAAAAGAATCAACATCATGAAAAATCAGAGGTTTCCTCAAGATGTAAATTATTCTTCTATCATAAAAATACCTAGCAAGCTTAACACCAAGAAACTTTCGGCTCAACAACTCTCTAACTCCAAAACTTGGTATACAAAAGTTGTTAACCACAAATGAACTTCCATTACAATTAAAGAACTCATCCTCATCCAAATTATCAAAATTGTCTTTCCAACAAGATAACTTAGGACCATTGACATCAAAATCTCCAATCCATCCAATTCTAAAAATCCAAGCAATTAAATTATTTAATAGTACATACCTCTTTGAGATAACATCAACTATTTTGTTTAATTCTTCATTTTTGTATTTTGGGATGTAAAGATTTGAACGCATCAAGGTTCTCAAGCAAATCTTCTGAACCTTATTCATGGAAGCAATGTTGACACAACTCCCTACATCAAAGGTCATAGAGTAAACTGTCTTTGCTTAAACATTGGCTATGAAAGTTTTGCTCCTTTTTGAATTCCTCTTCTCGGTTTTGGAAAGCTAACGCAATTGGAAGTGTCATGTTGAGAGGCTCTTCTTGAGCATAAAATATTTCCTCATGTTTCTTTTCACCCTCAATAATTACTGACAACAAACGTTCTCCACTCTCCATATGATCATCTTCGAAGACTTCATCTTTCAGACAATCTTCTTCAATCACTTGAGTCTCTATCATGAGTAGTGGATCTTCAAGAGGATATATAAGTTCTTTTTCCAATTCTTCTTCTTGATTAGCCGCTACCAAAGAGTTATCATCTCTCCTTTCTTCAACCTTCACATGTTCTTATACTATTTTTTCATGACCAAATGGTTGCATAGGTTGAGAGTACAAATACCCTTGTTTTGTTGTTAAATTATCAAGTAGTTGGGCTATATGTTGCAATGAGGAATGTATGTTAAACAGTTGAGCTTGCTGACTCTTGGGAAGACTCTTCTCGGATTGGGTGGTTGGTGGTGAATATGGGGCCATCTTGGAAACATTCCGAGTATTTCTTCTTAGAACCCTTTTCATCAAGCCCTACATGTTGATGACTTCTTTTCCATCTCTTCTTCGGTTAATAATCAAATTGCTTCACAACAATGAAGTTCTTTCTCTAAACCTTGAACAAATAAGTTTTACCAAGATTTTCTTTGAAAAATTGAAATTCTGAAAAATTTATTCAACTTATTCTTCTTGTTCAGTGTAATCTTTTAACCATTTTGACCTACTAAAAGTAGAAATAGAAGCTTGTAAGGCTTCTTCTTCGATCATGTAATCCATAGCATACTTGCAGCCTCTTTGCATTATGTAGAATAGATAAGAACACACAAATAAGGCGTTGATAGGGTCAAAAAAGACTCTGATACCAAATGATGCACCATCGAGAGGGGAAAGATGGAAACAACTTGAAATGTGCGCCTAATACGGAAAGAAACGGACCTGAAATGACAGAATTTGTAACTTAGTCAATACGGCCAATTAACGTGAATTTGGACCACACCTTACTTAGTGAGTGGAAATAAAGCCCTCTAACAATTGCATGAAAATTACTTTGGGAGGGGAAGTTGTGGGCGAAAGGATGCAAGCTAGTCTGAATAGGCACATAAATCATGTCTATTGACTTCAATGGCCTCCATTGGTGGAAGCACTCCAACTTGGGTCTTTGCAAGTTTTCTACTCCTTTTCTGGGATTGTCTACCTCCATGGAAAGAGGTAGAAAAATGAATAGCATTAAGAGGAATCACCTAAAACTCACAAACAAGATAAAACCAATTTTTCACACAAAACTCAATCAGATAACACCACCAAATGAGAATTGGCCGAAAGGGGAGGGAAATTCCACACTTCAAAATCTGTTCTTTAGCTGAAAATTCATCCCCTATGGCAAACCTTAGAGAGGGTTTAAACACCCAATGAAATTAGGGAAAACTTTCTAAAGAAAACTTACCAAAATGCCCTCACAAAGACCATGCTCGACTAGACATGCCTTAATCGAGTGACACCAACAATTGACTATTAAACTTAACATAAAATAAACCATAAATATGTTTTTAAATCTTGCATGCAGCAATGATCTAATAGATCATTCTTCAAGGCCTGTCTTCAAATTGAATTGGGCTTCAATTCCAAGTAAGTGAGATTGAGCTTCTTTAATAGAAAACAAAGCTCTCTATTTGTGAACCTTTTGGCATAGCAAATAAACTTCAAAGTTAAAGCATGACCCCATTATAGAAAGCTTGAGAAGTCAGCTACAATTTTTATGAAACACATGTTTTGGTATAAGATCTTGAAGAAAACCAAATATACTGCTTAGAGGTTAGATTGTCGGCAATTTTGGATTGTCCAACACTTCCTCTAAAGTTATATTTGATTTTCCATTTATGCTTGATCTTGAATAACTCAAACATATATTTGGAGGCTTGATGAATATAATTCATTCTTTTTCTTCTTTGAACACCTACAAAATAAACACTCAAAATATCGTTAGAAAATCACCGTGCTCGATTGTAGATAAAGGAAATTTGTGGTATATCAATTATTCCTCACTATTGTACATGGACTTTTAATTCACTTTTTAAAACTCTTTTTATCATTTTATTTAAAGCGAGCCCATGGCCACAAATGAGGCTTTTAATTTTAAACATGTTATATACATAGACAACTATATTGTAAAGTACGCTTGCATCATTTTTCATCGCAAAATATCATCAGTGAAGAGTGATAGTAACACAGGGACCCATTAGACACACATCATAGAAAGAGGGTCATCCGTCGATTGCAACACCTCATGAGTCGAAAGAAAGAGGTGCTCATTGTCTATAGACCAAGTGGTGAAACCGTGCGTATTATCGAATAACAGATAAGATTGTTGACAATGGATTACTCTACAAATAGTTGCCTGATACATTTAAATTGACAAAAGTTGCTGGCAAGTATAGCTTCAAGTTGGCATGCTACTCATCAAATGGAAAGGTACTAGTCGAGTAAACCCTATGACTAACAATCTTCCAATCCGTGTGACTAAACACTCTAGGTAGGTTTAAGGGTTTGAAACAAAAAGCGTGCATCATCACTACCATATATCCATTTCAACTTTAGGGATTTGAAACCCAAGGACATGTCACAAATGTCCTATTATCCATTTCGTACGTTCACATAAGCAATCTTCACGCAATAGAAGATGCACACGATAGGCTTGTAATGCTTTAGTATTAAGATTGCCCAAAGCATCAAGAGGTTTCATCCTCTCAATTATACAAATAATAAAAGAATATAATACCATATATGATAATTTAAACATGAAAAAATATATGTACATATACGTAAAAACAGAAGTGTTGTCGAACACTCCCCGTCAAATTTTAATATTTGGCAAACCATAAAATAGTAGTTTAGAAAAGTCATGATGCAATGCAAAGCATGAAGTATAAGAATCCCTACCCTTTCGGTGATCATGACTATCGGGCAGAGCTACGACTTTTTTAAGAATCGGCTCAAAATTCGAAAACTCATCCGAGCCTAAATCATACCCAAGTTTAAGAATTCCCATTAGTAAATGAAAATGAATAAACGAAAATGTCCTAAACTGGGATTAGGAACCCATCCAACCTAGAAATGACTCAAAAACACAGAAAAAGCCATTATGCATTCAACTAGGGATAGTAGACAACCAATCTATCCAATTTACAGTCTACAACTCTATTTATGAGGTTGATTGCCATGGTTGACTTTGGTAACTAATGTTGACCTTTGAGAAGGCCAACAATCAAGCATAGTCGACCGGGCAAGACCAATGGTCGACCAAGATGACCTTCCAGCATGGTTTCTTAATAGAAACACATCGTTTCCTGCCTCCAAATGGCCACATCCCTTACATAGACTCCAAATGTATCAAGTAAATCCAGAATTCCCCTTGGATTCGAGCTTTCAAGCTTAATTCTGAAGCCAATATATAATCCCAAATTCAACCAAGAATTTATCGAAGAGGAGAGACTTACAAATGATTCGCCTTCACAAAAGTTTGAGTTATGGATTCACAGAACGTTGATATTGTATAAAAAACCTTTTCCTCTTGCAAAAAGAAATCTCTCCTCTCGTCTCACTCTTGCGGCCGAAGACAAACACATGAGAATGAAAATTTCATCCCTTGTATTTTAATATAAAAATTTATTTTAATAAATAAATAAAAATATAATATAATATAATATATAATACAATTATATATTATATATATACCAAATCAATCCACTTAAACCCTTGGCTTCAAAAATCCAAACTTTTGCTTAAGATTCGATTTGAACTAACCCTCAATTTTATACTTACGTTGAAAGATGTGTAATACTATGTTAAACACACATTATACATATATTAGAGAATCCAAAATTTTTTTTATCATTATGATCAATTGACCAGAAATTTACACATGTCCACTACGCGACAAGTTAGTCAAATACAACAATTTGATGGTAGTCGACAAAAAATACCTTTAAAAACAGACTTGCCCACAAAATCCTTTCATAGAAATTGAAAATCAGCGTTCCCAAAATACAGATCTATGACCAAAGCCTTCCCCATGTAACCTAGGTATCTTTTCACTCTCTACCTCTCGTAGCCTTTTCTCCTTGAAAATACCAAAACTTATTTTCATTTAATATTTAAATTGAAATATGTACAATAATATGTGAAACACATATTGTACATATACTAAAGAACCCAAATTTTTGTTGGTTTTACCAATTGATAAAAAGTTCACACATGGCCGCTATATGACAAATCGGTTAACCCCAAACACATTGACCGAAAATAGCACGAAAATTTTACACTTGAAATTTCATATATTAAAAATTTGTGGTTGTTACAGTTTTCCTCCCTTAAAAGAAATTTATTAATGAATTTAATACAAACCAAATATACCTTCAAAAAGATGGGGGTACTTCTACATCATATCAGACTCAAGCTCCTAAGTTGCTTCCCTTTTGATGTGATTCTTCCACAACACACAGACTAAAAAAAATCCCTTACGATGGAGGACACAAATCTCTCTACCCAAAATTCATTCAAGCTCTTCCTCGTACGATGTATCCTCTTGGATGGGAATGTCAGTCCAAGAGATGAAGTGGGATGGATCAAATTTGTCTCAGCTGGACGTACCCAAGCTTGAGAGGTAGATCAAGTCTATAGGCCACGTTGCTAATCCTTTCAACAATCTAGAATGGGCCAATGTACTGTGGGGCTAGCTTTCTTTTTACCCTAAATTGACTGATATCACACCTTTGCCGAACCTTTAGAAAGACAATCTCCCAAGTCAAATTCAACCTCGCGCCTCTTCAAATCAACGTAAGTTTTTGGCATACTCTACATAGTTTTGAGCCGCTCTCTAGTTAACTGAATCTTACCCGTGGTTTCCTAGATTAGTTTTGGCTCAAGAGAAACCCTCTCCTCTGTCTCACCCAACATAATGGTGAATGACATAATCTCCCATATAACACCTCGTACGGAGAGACATCAATGGTAATCTAATAGCAGTTGTTGTACATAAACTTGATTAATGGCAGATGATTAATCCAACTGTCACCAAAATCCAGAATACAAGCTCGCAACATGTCCTATAGAATTTGAGTAGTTCTTTCCAACTGTCCATCAGTCTGAAGATGATGTGCAGTGCTGAGGCTCAGCTCCATTCTTGAAGCTTTCTGCAAAGACCTCCAAAACTTTGATGTGAACCTCAGGTCACTATATGAAACAATGCTCAAGAGAATGTCATGGAGACAAATGAGGTTCCCGATATAAAGGTGGCTTAACTTTGAAAAGGAGAAATATCCCATTTCCACTCTAGGACAGACAAAGGCTATAGTAATTCTACTAGTCTCTGATGTTCAGCTTTTATCTTTTGACATGTCAAACACCTGGCCACAAAGTCTACCACATCACGCTTCATACCCATCCACCAGTAATGACACTTCAGGTCATTATACATCTTCGTACTAACTAGGTGGATATCGAACCTTGACTTGTGAGCCTCCGCAAGAATTGTCTGCTTCAAATCTTGAATATTTTTAACCGCTACCTTCCCATGGTAAAGGGCAGTCCCCTAAGCATTGACCTCCTAATAGTCAAGTTGTTCACCATTATACAGCTGCTTGAATTTTGAGCTCATCATCTTGTTGCTGCAATTGCCTGGTCCTCTGAAGCAAAGATGGAGTAGCAATAAAATTGTACATACAAGCCATACTACCCGACTCATACTACTAAAGGTTGAAGTCTCCAATGACCATAGACCACTTCTACTCATTAAAAACCATACAAGCAAGGGACCTCTATGGATTTGCATTTAGAGCATTGACCACAACATTCACCTTTTCATGGTCACACTCTAAGTTAAAATTGTAGTCCTCTAGACATTCCATCCATATGTTGTGTCTTAAATTTAGATACCGCAGAGCGAAAAAGTACTTTAGGCTTTTGTGATTGAAGTGCACCAGGAAATTTGCACTTTACAAATAACTCCTCTAGATCGTCAAAGTAAAAATTATAGCAACAAACTCCAGATCATGTGTTCGACAATTCTTCTCATGGGGCTTTAACTGTCGGAATGCATAAGTAGCCACTTTTCCCTATTGAATTAGGACACATATGAGTCCAACTTCCGATGTATTGGTGTAAATCGTATAGGGTTACCCACTGTAAGACACTATTAGGATTGGTGCACTCGTCAGTCTACTCTTCAATTCCATGAATGCATTTGACAACTGTCATTCCATTCAAACCGTATCCATTTCCTTATCAATTTAGTCAAATGCAAAACTAAAGAAGAAAAATTTTCTATGAATTGTCGGTAGCAACTAGCAAGACCAAGGAAGTTGTGAAATCTTGATACATTTTTTGGAAGTTGCCACTGCACAACTACCTTGCCTTTTGTAATATCCATTGAAATCCCATTCTACGAAATCAAGTGTCCCAAAAATTTGACTTTTGACATCTAGAAGTCACACGTACTCTTCTTGGCGTATTGTTGATGATTCCTTAGAGTTTGCAACACAATCAGAAGATGTTCTCGATGTTGATTTTGAGACTTAGAATACACCAAGATATTGTTAATAAATAATATGATAAACTGATCAGCATGGGGCCTAAAAATCCAATTTATGAGGTCCATAACGACAATTTGGGCATTAGTCAAATCAAAAGGTAAGACTAAGAATTCAAAATGCTCATACCTTGACCGAAAAGCTATGTAACATCTCGCAACCTTTTTCCGTATAAAAATTTTCTTTCTTTTAAAACACTTACGTGAGGGAATACCAGAGTAAAACAAAGCCGAAGTCTTTATAAAACTTAGAGTAAAGAAATACGGAATCTTTTACATTTAAATACCACAAACCATCAGTTTAAAAGCTATTTAAACAAACATCGCTAAAACATAAGCTTAAAATAGTTTAAAGCCATTAAACATTTGAAAACAATTAAGACATTTAATTACGCTTATTCCATTTCTGTGACCCATAACCCCCATGGTCGACATCGCCAACAGCACAAACGCCTAACCCGATAATACTTTATCAACTGCATCTTTATCTGTTTTATCCATGCTTTATCAAATCATTGGCTCCTTACCTACATCACAGGACCTAACTATGAGCCTAAAAGTTCAGTAAGCGGTATAAACATAAAATAAGACATAGACATGCAGCTTTTAAAGTCCGTATAAAGTTCTTTGTTTTCCTTTTAGTTTTCATTTGTCTTTTACATATTAGTTTCTTTAGCCTATTACTGTAATATCTTTTATTTTTGTGTCGGTCATAACCAATCGGACCATAAAAATGACTATTTACTTATCTTTGATTTCTGTGCCAAGCGTAACCAACCGGTCCACAAAAATAGATATTTACTTATCTTTGGTTTCTATGCCGAGCATAACCAACCAGACCACAAAAACAACTATTTACGTTTATTCCATTAATTCTGTTATAGTTCCATTTTTATTTAGTTTCAGTTACAAGTGTTAGAGATGTCAACTTGACAAGGTAGAGCGGTTTATGCACAAGGTGGCCATGATCTATTCTTAACTAAGGAACTGAACTAAAGTCTAATAAACATACAATTCATAGCAAACATTCAACAGTACATCAAGTAAAACGAAAACATCAAACAAACCCTAATTCCCTTCATATAGGTCCTTTTAGACAAAACACATGCAGGTACCTGGAGTCTTTAGCTTTAGTGAGTTAGCACTTAAAATTTCTTCTCCTGAATTCCTAAAGCACCAAAGAACATGAACCCAACGAGAACACCAGAGACTCCCCTTCATAGTTTCTATAACCTCTTCTCTCTCTAATTGCACAACATCTCTCTCTTTCTTGGTTTCCTTGACTACCTTACCCTCACAGTTTCTGTTTCACTTCATTAAAACAATTATAACACACAAATTATATCACTTTCAAAATTCCACAACCACCCTCTCATTCACAAGAACTTCACAGAATCTCTCTCTCAAAATTCAGTAGAACCCTCACGGTTTTCTCTTCTCTATAATATTTTTGCCAAATAGTGCAACCTCTCCTTCCGTCAAATTCTCTCCAAAATTATAGAACCTTTTTGTCTCTCTCTCTCTATTCTTCTCTCAATTTATCCCTCATAATCAAGGTATAGTCCATAATTCCTCCTCCACCATATTTTTACTAAACCTAATATATCCATGCATATTATCAACTCTATTATTTTAAACAACTTAGGTACTGTAGTTCACTATTTTTCAAATGTATTTTCCCTTGACCAATATCTTAAATCATCTAAGTCAATTCCAATAATTCCTAAATCATCCTCCTAAGCTTAATATGAATTTAATTTGAGGTATTAAAAATTTACTTCTTCCAAATATGTTTATCTTGACAAATACTTTAATTGTCCATTTCAGTTCCTAATGCCCCTGAATTATTGCATAAGTCATATGCTCAGCATAACAAAAATTCAAGATATTGCAAGTTGTCTATGGGTTATCTTTTTCACGGATCTTATCTGGTGATATCCGAATTTTAACTCAATCTTGGAGAAATGCCATGAAGCACCAAAGTTGGTCGAATAATTCATTAATACTCGACAATAGATACTTGTTCTTCACGTAACCCGGTTCAATTTTCCGTAATCGCTGTAGAGAACCATTGGCTGTCTCGACAATAGAGAACCATTGGCTGTCTCGACAAAAAGGACTTGAGCACCCCACGGTGAGATGCTCTCTTGGATGAATCCTTGGCTTCCTAATTCATTAAATTTCTTCCTCAACTCAGCCGATTCCGTAGGGGCCATTCTATATGTAGGAATAGAAACTAGGGTAGCGCTAGGAACTAAGTCGATGCGGAACTCGATATAACGGTCTAGAGACAACCCTGGTAGCTCATTAGGAAACACATCTGGGAACTCCCTCACAATAGAGACATCTAGATCCTGGCTAGTAGGCTCACTCTGAACATCAGCAGACCAAAGACTCCCATATTGTTCTAGTCTATTGTAGCCACCCAGACAAGCCTGTACAATAGAGTTGGTCGTTATGCTACAAGGACTATTACGATAAACATTTTTCGAAATGACTGTGACTCTTTTTAAATGACACTCCACAGTCGTTCTACACTTCCTTAGCTAGTCCATACTCATAATCACATCAAACTGACTTATAGGTAAGATGACTAACTTCATAGAAAATTTGTTTGTTAATCACTACATAGATTTCTCTGCATACAAAAGATACTTTGCTCTAAACACCAAAAAGAGTACTAAGCATCAACAAAGATTCACCTCTTCTAGTGACAAACCCAAGATGAATGCAAAGGTAGAGGAAATAAAAGAGTGTGTCAACCCGATATCGAACAACACTCATGTAAAAGAATGAGAAATTAGGATCATACTATCTACGACACCTTGATCATTATGGTAGTAGGTGTAGTCAGCTCCATCGACTACAGAAGCTTGTCCAAAGACTTTTTCCTTGCACTTATGACCCCTTTCACGACCACCTCTAAATGAACTCATGCTAGCACCACTTCTATGGAAAGATTGCTCTCTGGGGTCCACCAACCTCTACTACAGATATGGATTTGAATCGTAATTTTGCTGATGGCTAGCTAACCTTTGGAAATAAGGACTAGTAGGCTAGTATGGAGGGTAATAACTTGGTTGGGGCCCTAATGACTGTTGAGGAGTAGAACTTGGCTATCCCTAATATTGTAAGAAGGGTAGCCTATGAAAACCATGTCCATCCCCACGAGTATTATAGGTAACACTAGCTTGGGAGGAAGAGAAGGACCTATGTGGCGGCTGTTGCTGCCGATTCTGTGGACAGTTCTTCATGTCCTACCTTGACTGCCCACAAGTATGACAAGTATAGTCGTTGTAATGGCCACTACCAAATGATCCACTACTGGCACCCTAGTTTAGACCTCCACTAGAACCTTGCCCTTGAAACTTTCCCTGATTCTTTTTTTGTAGCTTTCCTCTTCTCCTTCTTCATTTGTTTCTCTTAGAAGCTCTCATAATTGGCATCAAATGCTCTTTCCATCCTTTGGGTAGCCTCAAAAACTTCAAGGAGAGTGTTGAACTACATAACCACAATACCCTCATCCGGCCTTAGTCTCAGACCCTGTTGAAACTTTACAACCTGACCCCACTCAGAAATTCCCTTAGAGTAAGGTAGGAGCTGATAGAACTAATCATAGTATTCCATTACTGTCCTCTGCCCCTGGGTTAGCTCATTAAAGGCCCTCATCATCAACTCGTGATGACTTCTACTACTATACAATCCGTTGAAAACTTTCGTAAAATCCTTCCATTCCATGGACTACACAATCAAATTAGACTGCACTGTATTCTACCAGCTCAGTGCCGATTTCTCCAGGTCGTGAGTGGCTATGCCCACATGGTACTCTTTAGGAACTTGGAGAGATTCAAAGTTCCTCTCCATCTGTGTCATGCTTAGATTTTTAGCAGAATTGCAACTAGCTAAGTGTCGCAATGCTTCCATCATGGGTGCGATGGGATCAAAATAGCCTTCTTGAGGTTGGTTACTCAAACTCGTCCTTGGCAACATCTTGTCTATTATGGGAAAAGAAATTCATTTAGTTAGAAAATTATGCACTATGGACCTAAACCAACTTCACACTATCAAATTTCTCAAGTGATCAGTACTTAGAAATTTGAAAACCTTAGGCTCAGATACAAATAAATTTCTATCATGACTCTGAAGCGAGCCTAATAGAAATGCCAAGTCAGGCGACCCAATCCTCAAAGATGTCCTATTTGCCCAACCCAAGGCTAGGTTGTCAGTAGAAGATTTAATGTGATTTCAATCATAAAACCAAATACTTTAAGCTAAGATCTGCATAGTAATCACGAGAATAATAGTTTGTAAATAAATAAAATTAAAACACTGTGCAACACTCTTGACCATTTATAATAGAATTAATTATACAGACCCAAAATAAATAAATTCGCACCAGTAATTACAACTCAAACACTCCAAAGAAAACCCAAAAATAGGAAACTTTCTAGCCACGACGCTCCTAGTCATTCATGTCCTTACCTGGAAGGGGAAGGTGTTTAAGGTAAGTGACTAACTCAATAGGCAAGTTATACTAAATGTGATTCATGAACAACTAATTTTACCTTTCTTTTAGAAAACCATGATTACCTTTCAAGTCATTTGAATTTCTTCACCATTTAATTTAAAATAGGCTCCATGAGCCATTGATGAGACATTTATTAAAAACATTCTATATATATAGACAACCATATCAAAAAATAAGTATACATTATTTTTCATTAAAAAATGGCCTCAGTGAAAAATGAGGGTCACACAAGGACCCTTCTAACCCACGACATAGAAAGGTGGCAGTTTGTAGATGCCAAAACCTCATGAGTTTAAAAGAAAAATGGGCCCACAGTCCAAATACAAGGCAACAACACCATTTGTAAAATCAAGTGGCAGATAAGATTATCGTTGATGAATTACTCAGCAACTAACAACCTATTAAATCCAAATTGACAAGGGTTACTAACGAGTGTAGCTCTGAGACGATACAACCGTCCATCAAATGAAAAGGTTACTAGGTGAGTAAAACTCAATGATTAACAACCTTCAATTCGTGTGACAAAATACCTTAGCCAAGTTTAGAGATTTGAAACTCATGGACTGCGTCATCACCGCCCTATTACCCATTTTCTTTTAGGGATTCAAAACCCAAGGGCATATTACCAATACCTTATTACCCATTTCACACATGCACACAAGCATACTTCACGTAGCAGAAAATGCACGAGAATAACTTTATGATGCTTTCATACTAGGACCACCCAAAGCATCAAGATGTTTCATTCTCCTGAGTATATATACATCTTAAAGTTTTACAAAACCATGTAGGATAAATTAAATATGATAAAATGTATGAACATATACTTAAAAGCAGACATGTTGTCGTATAGCCGACGTCAAGTTTTTATATGTGGCAACTCACAAAATATGTTTCGAAAACCATGTCATGAAATGCAGTGCATAAAGTATAAAATTTCTACCTTTTCGGTGACCTTTCTTACTAACTAGAGCTACAACCTTGGGTACTAGTTTGAAATACTCAAAATCGTCCAAGCCTATAACACAAAAATATGAATTTCTCATTAACAAAATAATAAGAAAATGTGTGAGAATCCTAAACAGAGATTAGAAACGTAAACCAGATGAATCTATAAAAAGAATATATGTGGAGTGGCATCCACAGATGCAAAATAATGCACTCGTTGACATGAAATAGTGCACCCGCTGAAGCCTACACTTGCCTTTCACGGACACAAGTGTTTTTGTGGAAGCCTAAGCTTCCATGGCAGTGTATGCTTCTATGAAAACCTAAACTTCTAATGGATTATAAGGTCCATCTACAAAGACAAAGGCACGAGGTCTCATCAACTTCTTCCTTTCCATCCATTTAGAAGGTGACTCATCAAAGGTCCAAATTAAAGAGCTATCCAGCCAAGAGAATTAAGGAGGGCCCACGCCCTTAATGCTATGAGAAGGAGCCCAAAAAGACAAGCTTGAAGGACAAGAAAGACCAAGGGAGAAAGAGATAAGGAAACCTACTAAAATAAACAAAGCAAGTGGACAAAGTTCAACTAATTTGGCAACCATCCAAGTGGCAAATTTTGAAGGAAAGTAGCTGCCAACCAAACCTCTATTTCGTGGCCCTTAAGCTAGCAAAAATATTAGCTTTAGAAAGTTACTAAAATTATAGTTTACTAATCGACCAATTAGGACCGAATATTTAGTGTGTTTCCTATTTTATGCTTTGTGTTTGGCTATATAAAGCTACTTAATACTTATGTTTTGCACACTTGAATTTGAATACAAAAAGTTTTTGCTTATTTCAAAATTGGATAGATTCATTTTTCAAATACTTTGGTGAGTTACATCCAAAGTATCATTGTGTGAGTAATATCACAAGATTGAGCTCACTTGGAGTTGAGTGAGTTCTCTTATTGGCATCCGCAACACTACTCATTGAGGAAAGGTTGTGAGAAGTGATTTTCGACCATCAAGAAGAGTCATCATCAACAAAGCATCCATTCAAAGGTTCAAAGTTTCCATATTTGTCAAATCCAACCACCTGGAGTGTTTTCAACATATTTTCTAATTCTTGAGGGATATTTCCAAAGTTTTTAAATAGTTCTTTTCCTTATTCATTCAATAAAGTGTAGTCAAAATTTGAACCCCAAAGCTTCTAAAACGAAGGAGTTTTAAGCTTCCAAAATTCACTTTCTAAAAGTGAATCTCGAGTAAAATAAGGAAAGTGGAGTTTCGGTTGAACACCTCATCCGCACCCCGACCACCACATCGACCAATTTCCAAAAGTCAAATCTGTGTTTTTTTTTCTTACGAATAACCCCGATCGCGCCAAGGTCCGACTCATCAGCCGATTTCTTCCAGACGCTTCTGTTTATCTTTTCATACGCCATCCTCGACTTCGGCCTCAACCGGACCTTCGACCGCGAGTTCAAAATATAGCCACCTTTGAAAGATCAACATATTTCAATTATTCAACACTTCTTCCACATATTTTACTGGTTATTTCTTTACCCCTTCTACTGGTGCATCAACTTCCATGGCATGTGTGCTCCATGAAACTCTTATTCTCCACGGACAAGTGTGGAGCATGTATGCTCGCAGAAATCCTATTTTTTGCATAAGCGAACGAACGGACACATGCGCTCCATGAAGATCTCATTTCACACATACATGTGTGCTCCGCAAAAATTTCATTTCCCACGGACGCGAATGTTCCCGCAGAAGCCTGAGCTTCTACAGAAGCAAATGTTTCTATAGAAGCCTAAACATCTATGAACCTGAATGACTCCGTGACAGTGTCCCCTCTGTAGACATAAGCTTTTGTGTCCATGGAAAATTTCCAACACTAGACACTATGAGGAAAAAGGAAATTCCTCTTTCGTCGGTTTTTACCTCCATTTGGCCTTAATCTTTTCACTGTGGCTTCTTGATTGGAACTTCCAAGCTCAAATCCGAATCCAACAACCAACCTAGTCTCTCGACTTGGAAATACCTTTAAAAATGAACTTGTCGTCGAAATCCTTTCATAGAAATCGCAGATCGACACTACAAAACCCATGATTTTTTATTTTTTTTTATAATTTTAAATTTCCACGTGTAATTTTTGGTCAATTGTTAAAAAGCTGACTCATTTTGTCGCTTAACGGCCACGTATGAATTTTTAGTCAAATGGTCAAAATAGTCAAATTTGGTATTTTTGAAAGGTAAATTAATTGATGAAATTAATTTAATAAATTATTTTGTCTAAAGAATTATTGTCTGTTAGTGTTTTGAAAAAGTCAGGTTTTGAATCAGAATTTGATTTAAATTTATTTAATTTAGGGAAAATGAGAAACCAACCATTGTACTTTGTGATCAATGACAAGTCAACCACTAAACTATTTTTGCTAACAATTTAACAACTGAACTTTGAGAAATCGCTGCCACAAACATTGCCGTTAACTTTATGAAAATCGCAGTGGAAAAGAACAAATACCTATGGAAAAAACAGAAAGAACTCGTGATTTTCGAAGAGATTTTTAGTGGAAAAGAGTATTCATGGAGAATGGATTTAGCAGATTTTGGATTTTTTAAAAGATTAAATTTAGAAGATTTTGGGCTCTATAATTTAGAAGATTTTGTAAACGAATGTTAATGTTTTAGTTTTTGGATGATTTAGAATTGTTTGACTGTTCATGGAAGAATCACAGTTTGTCTGTGTTGTCTGTGTTTTTCTACGAAGAAGACAATGATTTTTTTTTGCAGACGATCCTCCGTGGGTTGACAATGATCCGCTGCGGGTTGACAATGATCCGCTGCGGATTGACTATGATCCGCAGCAGATTGACTGATGATCCGCAGATCGCGTCCGCAGCAGATTGACTGATGATCCATGGATTGAGGATGATCCTCCACGGATTGATGATGTTCATGAGTTATATTTCAAAGATTCATGATCCACTACAGATCGACAATGATCCGCTGTGGATTGACGATGATCCTCTCCGGATCGATGATGCTATTTAACGAAAAACGAAACCACAGTGTTTATTCCGTCAATTTCTCATAGTTTAATGGTTAAATTGTTAGCAAAAATAGTTTAGTGGTTGACTTGTCATTGAACACAAAGTACGATGGTTGGTTTGTCATTTTTCCTTTAATATATCTATATAATATGTTTTAATATATATATATATCTATATATATTTTAATTATTTAATTAAAATAAATAAATAAATTTTATTTTAAAATATATAAAGTAGTTAACAGAAGAAGTGAAAGATCTCTTCTTTTGTTAACGTAATCGCGACCGAGAGGGAGAAAAGGGGCGAGGAGCTATGATTTTTGCCATTACTCTACCCAATTCTTGTTTGCAACATTGTGTATTCCATCTTTTGTGAAGACATTTTGTAGGTAAGTCGATTTATAACCTCGTTTTTAAAGTTTAAAATTTATGATTTTGATTGGCTTTGGATTTGGGGTAAAAAAACTCAAATTCGGAGGAATTTTTGGTTTATTTTGGTAGAATAGAAGTTTATACATGGTTATTTGTTGTTAGAAGTCAAAAAAGAGTGAAAATGAGGTATTTCCTTGTAAAAAAACCAACGCCTTGCACTGTGTCGGTCAATCACTGCGCGAGGTGTGGTCGACCAGTCTTGTGGGTGACGAACTGGATGACAAAAAATGTGATTTTTTTCGACTGAAGTAGTCGACACTATTCATGCGGTCGAGCACATGAATAGTGGTGGTCGACTGCTCTGCACTATTCACAGCACTGTTCACCGGGGGGAGGGGGGGGGGGAGGGGTGGGTTACTATTCACTATTACTGTATACTGATACCTGTCCTAATTGAAGAGCCGGGACATCTCTATTTATAGAGGTTATAAGCTGGTGCTCAATATTGTGAGTCATCCATTCCACAAATCACAATTGGCCACCACACCATATAATTGATTGCAAGCATTATAGTCACTCTAATCCATTGTGATTATGTCGATTGGAGGTGGCGGTTAAATGCCCAAATAGTCTTGAAGGCTAATTCCTTAAAAATCCTTCATTGTGAATTTTGCACATTTGTGAAGTCTGCACTTCCGTAGCAAACACATTTGCTCCCACAAGAGCATCTTCCAGTAAATATTCCCAATATCAGCCAATTGGTGAACACCACGTTGCATCCCAGTGACTTGCATGCCACACAATTACTGTTCACTGGGGACGCATTGCTATCCGCAAACGCCAATACTCCCGCAAGTCCATTGTTCAACGTCGCTACTTATCCAAAACGACAACATTCCATTATTTAAACTCTGCTAAATACACTTTTCCTTCTGCAAAAGCATCCAATATGAGTCTAACTGTCAATATTTGCTCCGGTATTTTCAATCAACAGTCAACGTTTCATCCATAAGGAATCTTCCCCTTCTGTGGAAGCAACTTTCTTAATCCAACGGCTTTCCTTTTATCCACTATTTCAATACCACATATCTTCACTGTTCCTTCTAATTTTCTTCCTTCACGGTCACATTTTCTTCAGCAAGGAATCTTTCCCGTCTACGGAAGCATCTTTTATCAAATCTAACAATCCTTATTTAATCTTATCACTTAATCCAATGGCCATAAATCCTCCCGCGTGGTATCTTTCGCTTCTGCAAAGTATCATTTCATGGAAGCATCTTCCGCCTTCCTAATTTAACTGCTATAATTCTTCAATTACTTAATCCAAGGGTATCCTAATCTTCTGCCTGACATTCATCATATTTCATCCTTTAGCACCTCAATTATCTTTAATCTCAACAGTCCATCAATTTTATCCAATGATTATCATTTTCGTCCATTTCTAAAATATTTCTTTTCGTCCATCCGCCATCCATCTAGACGTCCTTTTTTTTTTCAAAATAATTTCTTCTCCTAATAAAGTGTTATTTCTATTACTTGAAGGTCATGGGTATTTTTCCAACTTCTTAAATATTTATAATTTTTATTTTATTTATCATTTAATATTCCACATTTTCTAACTAAAAATATTTATTTTTCTTGGGTGTTACAGCTGGATTGTCTTGTTGACCGCTGCAAGATCCTAATTGAACGTCACCATGTTTTGTCAACACTGGGTGATCCCTGTTGACCTTAGTCGTGATTTGTCAACTGCAGCTGTGTCTTTGGCAGCTACTTGATTTCTGCTTGACCTCAGTTGAGTTTCATCAATTGCTGCTTTGCTTCGAGTGACTACAGTCGTTCCTTGTTGACACTTTGTTGTTTGAGTTGATTGTCACTGTGTCTTATCGATATTATATGGCCCCAGTTGACCGACATTGTGTTTTGTCGACTTTTATGTGGTCTTGATTGAACGTTGCCATAACTTGTCAACATTGGGTGGTCTCAGTTGACTGCAGTTGTATTTGATTTACTCCAGTTGTGTCTCCTTAACGGTTTAGTTGTTCGAGTCATGCATAGTTGTATCTCATCGACCTTAGTTGTGTCTTATCGACTTGTGGGTCTTTTAGTTTGACTATTGATGCGTCTTCTCAACTGCTGTTATGTCTATGTCAAACGCACTATATGTTTCATGGAGAGAGAGAAGACAAAGCTATTATTTACTGTAAGTGCGAAAAAACTACTTAGTCTTTCTTTCCAAAAAAAGACTAGTGGAAGCAAAAAAACAATAAAAGGATCTCCAATCTCGAAGATAGATACTTGTTGGCTTAGGAAACTAAGTATGTTTGTTTTAACATGAATGCACTTATTTGATTATGATATTCTAAGTTATTATATTTAAAATACCTTAAAAATTGGTATTTAATTGTACTAATATGTTTATTGAGTCTATGGAGTAAATGATAAAGTTATAGGATTTAAAGTTAAGAAGTTCAATTTGAAAATGGGAAAGAACAAATTGAGAAGTGGGAAGATTGCTCAGTGTGGATGTCCTGATTATAAAGGCGACACAATTTGAGAAAGAAACAAAGAAGGATGTAGTCATCTAGAGTAGATCGTGTTTTAACTTGCTGACCCGCGGATGCTCGGATCAATGGTAGTCATCCACACTAGAAAGCTATTTTAACATATGAATGCCCGGACAAAGAAAAGATTCAAAAGTCCAGCCATCTGGACATTGAGAAGCAGATATCTAAACATTGAGAAATAGATATCTGGAACAGAATAAATTAGCTCTTTCGCAGTTGTCCAGACATGGGACACGGACGTCTGGACATTGAGAAAAGGATATTTGAACATGAACATGGATATCTAAACGCGACACAAATATCAAGACACGACATGGATACCCAGAATAGACAATGAATAACACTTCCTCTGTAGTAGCCTACAACTTAAATTGCAAAAGTCCATCATCTGTTTTGTGTTGTCTAGCGGGTCATCAACGGATATATTGCGATCTCTTGAAAACTACCCGCAGATGAACATTACTCAGACCCTTAAAGAAAACTATAAATGAAGGCACTTTCAAATTTGAAGACACAAGAAAAGAAATCATACCAAAGTGTTGTCAACTTGACTATCAATATTTCTCTTCCATTTTCAAGTTCTTAGCCTAACTCTCTCATTCTTCAACTTAAGATTATACTCTTGTGAGAGTTTAGACATTTGAGCTTAGTATTCATTGTTCAAAACTTCTACATTTTCTACTTGTGAAACACTTGAAGGGTGATGCCCTAGAATAGTCATTGTAAGGTTAGAGTGATGCTTGGAAGAACAATCGATTGTAACCGAAAAGGTTATTAAGGAAAGAAATCTTCAAGGGAAAGCCTTGCAGCATAGACGTAGACAAGATGGGCTGAACTGCGTTAATATATTGTTTGCAGTCTCTCTTACTCTTTCATTCTCTTGTGCTTATTCACTTATTGGCTTATGAAAGTCCACTCAAGAGAAAATACAATAATCCTACAAGCATAGAAATTGAGCTACTTAAGTACTAAAGAAAAAGTTGCGAGGCTCTCTTATCTTCTCCTAGTCAATTTACTCATGCTTTAAATACTTTTGAATGACTTATTTGATAATATTTTGACTCATCCCCAAATAATTAAAATAATAAAATTTTGTTTTACTTAGATTACATTTTTGTTTAAATCTTTTTGATTCACCTTGCATAATATTTTCAGGCATCACTAAATTAAGTATAAATAATTAAAGAATCAAATTACTTACAATTATAAAAAAATGACGTATAAAATTAAAATGCAAAGAAAATATTATTTATTAGTTAATAAATGTTTATTAAAATAAACAACTTTGTGCTTTTTATAAGGTAAGAAAACTCAAAATGACGCAGATTCAAAACTCAAAATGATGAACTTCTGCAGTCACATATATATATATATAAATTCTCTGCATACATTAAACTAATCTTCTCCGAAATTGTGAAATAGTTGCTTCTCACAACACTATTATCCATTAATACATAATAAAATCTAAGTTACCATGGCTTATTCCAAATTTTAAAACATATATTAAGCTTGTCCCTCCATTATTCACAGTTTTGTGGACTGGCTGACAAAAATGGAAGTTTAGTTTCTTCAGTTTCTTCTATCTGCAAATTTAACTGATTGCTTCAGGGATTATGTTGGATCGTTTAAATGAATTCAACATTCTTGTGATTTTAAAAGTTATATTAAATTAACAATTTTGAAGACATTCTTACATTTTTTTTTCTGGCTTGTCTATGTGAATTGGCACAAAATCTACTACAGCCCATTCAAAAATGAAAAAAAAAGGTCAAAAAAATGCAAAAAGGGAAAGAAAAACAAAAAAAATTGTTGCCAAATTCTTAAAAGACGCATGAGGCAGTACTTCAAGCTTCAACATTTATCTTGCTTTAGTTGTTAAAGAGAGAAAAATAGAGATGTATTTAAGGGTTTTTAGAATAAACATTGTGATACAAATATATAGGTGTTAGAAAAATTAGGTTTTACTTATCTTATGTTGTATGGGTATATTAGTCTTTTTACTTTACCCTAGTTTGCCATTTTAGTTTTTCCTTTAAAAACTTGTATATTGACTCTTCCTATTGATTTAAGATTCAAGATATGAAACCCTAGCCTCTATTAGTCTCTCTCTCTCTCTCTCTCTCTCTCTCTTTGTTTCTTTGATGATTTGCATAATTTCTTAAAACCCCTTTGCATAGTTTTTCATGGTATCATAGCCTAATTCATTCCCTAGCTTTCGTAAATCGCAAATCGCAAATCGCAAATCACAAATCACAAATCTGCAATTCGCAATCTGCAATTCGCAATTCACAATTCGCAATCGAAAGGTGATCGATTGGTAATTCGGGAGTTCGTGTTTCCAAGTATGGTGCAATAAATTCACTCCAGTCGTTTCAGATTTTCTTTGGTCGTAGGGTTAAGTTTCGACTCGCAAACCCTAAGTTGCACTTTGTTCAGATTTAGTGTTTCGCAAGTCGTGACTCGCATTTGAATTCGCATTCGCATTGGCATTCGCATTGACATTGTCATTGGCATTGGCATTGGCATTGACATTCGCATTTGCATTCACATTCGCAGAATCGCAAACCCACGTGCATCGTGAGTTTGAGGGGGGATATTAGAAAAATTAGGTTTTACTTATCTTATGTTGTATGGGTATATTAGTCTTTTTACTTTACCCTAGTTTGCTATTTTAGTTTTTCCTTTAAAAGCTTGTATATTGACTCTTCCTATTGATTTAAGATTCAAGATGTGAAACTCTAGCCTCTATTTGTCTCTCTCTCTCTCTCTTTCACTCTTTCTCCCTTTGTTTCTTTGATAATTTGCATAATTTCTTAAAACCCCTTTGCATAGTTTTTCAATAGGAACTAACAGATAAACTAGAAACAAAAATCTAAAATCTTCAAAACTAATACTCAACTGCAAATATGTGTCAACTCTGAAACATTCTCCTTTTTTTTAACAAAAATAGCTGCAACGGAACTAAATTCAAAGGAAGAGAAAATATGAAGATTGATCTATTAAAATTGAGCATTCATATACTTGAGATCTTGAACGCTAACTTGCCACTTTGCATTATCTGTATACTCAATCACCAATTCCTTCTTGCTATCCTCACCAGACTCCAAAGAATTTCTCTCGTCCGATCTATAAACCTCTCTGCGCTTCACAATCTTTACCTCCTCATTGACTAGATTTCGGAGTAAGAATAATGGCAACACCCATATTTTTTTTATAAATTAATTTTAATTTTATTTCTTTCTGTATCATGAAATTATCTACACCATTCAAGTGCAATGATTTGGATTAATCAATCAATATTATGAAAACCTATTGACTTTTGTTTTTACTTTCACTTTCAATCTTACTTCAACTCAAAACTTTATCTCAATTTTTTTATTAATTATCAATTTATATATAAAAATTTTGCATGCATATTTCAAATTTAACTAAATATACACCAAAGCATCAAACTGGTTATTGGTTATTTGAATTATCATATTGATAATAAATAGAGTGTTTGTTTTGGAGAGAAAGAAAGATCACTACTCCAAGGTTTCTTCAATATTTGTATTTCACTTTATTATTCTCAAATGAGCACAATACAATATTTATAAATTTAGATAAAACTCTTAAAATTCGTACAATAATAAAAGCAATAAACATACTTAAAACCGAATACGAAACATCACTGTAATTTCTGACTATTGGTTACTAAAATCGTCAAAACCTCTTCTAAAGAACTCCAAACGACTTGAAACTTGAACTATTAGAAAGTAGACATCCCAGGCATCAAAATCCATAGGTCATACATTTACTTTGAT
This sequence comes from Begonia loranthoides, assembly GCA_022433065.1. Classification (NCBI taxonomy): domain Eukaryota; kingdom Viridiplantae; phylum Streptophyta; class Magnoliopsida; order Cucurbitales; family Begoniaceae; genus Begonia; species Begonia loranthoides. The sequence goes on from CM039481.1 coordinate 15,981,278, forward strand.
TGCCATTTGACCCTTCAAATCCTTATTGAAAAACACCTCAGAATGCTGACCGTTTTGAGTTCAATTCTCAACAAATTCCTCCCTTAAACTCAAACATTTCCGATCCTTCATTCCGATCATCTTTTTGAGGTTTTCAAATAGCACCCTTTGCAGCAGCTTTGTAAAAATGTCTGCCACTTGGTCACGAATTGCAACGTGACTCATTCGCACTTCTCCTTTCTTAACATGTTCTCTATTAAAATGAAAACGAACATTTATATGCTCATTTCTCTCATGATGAATCAGATTCTTTGCCAATTCAATTGCCAATTTGTTGTTGACTCATATTTCTGTTGCCTCATGTTGCTTAAGATTCAACTCATGTAACAAATTTCTTAGTCAAATTACGTGGCACACACACCAAGATGCAGCCACATACTCCGCCTCACATGTCGACAAAGTCACGATCGGCTGTTTCTTTGAAAGCCATGTGAATGTTATGTCTCCCATATAGAACACGCATCCCGCTATACTTTTCTTGTCATCAACATCTCCATACCAATCACTATTAGAGTAACCAGCTAGCTTGTATTCGTTCGTCTTTGAGTCGAGGAACCCGAATGACTCCGTTCCTCGAATGCATTGAAAAATTCTATTAATAGCTTTTAGGTGCGAGTGTCTTGTATCCTCCATGTATCATATCACTATGCCGACACTATATGTAATGTTCGGCCTTATGCATGTGAGATACCATTGACTCCTAACCAAATTACGGTAGTCACTTGCATTTACTTTATCTCCTCCCTCAAATTTAGAGAGTTTCGTACTGAGCTCCATCGGTGTTGCTATTGACTTGCAATCTTCCATCTTGCTCTTCTTCAAAATGTCCTTCACATATGCTTCTTGTGACACAAGAATTCCAGATTTTCTTTGTATAATCTCAAGACCAAGAAAGTACCTCATCAATTCCGAGTCTGTCATTTCGAATTCTCGCGTCATAGCTTCTTTGAAATCTTCTACCATATTCTCATTGTTCCCAATGAAGATAAGATCATCAACATAAAGAGCAACGAACAACAAGTTGTCTTCTTCTTTTTTCACATACAACGCATGTTCATAAGGACATTCTATGAATCCGTTCTTCTTGAAGTAGGTGTCGATTTGAGTGTTCCATGCACGAGGCGCTTGCTTTAGCCAATATAGTGTCTTCTTTAACTTCATGACTTTGCTCCCTTTTCGACTTTCATGAATCTAGGAGGTTGTTCAACATAGACTTCTTCTTCAAGTACTCAGTTTAGAAATGTGGACTTCACATCCATTTGATAGATTAACCACTTGAATTGCGCTGCTTGAGATATAAGAAGTTGAATTGTCTCCATTCTTGCAACCTGAGCAAAAACTTCATCATAGTCGATCTCTTCTTTTTGTGTATAGTCTTTTGCAACTAGGCGTGCTTTGTATCTTTCAATCTCTCATTTGACATTCATCTTTTTCTTGTACACTCATTTTACTCCTATGGGTCGACATCCTTCCAGTAACTCCACCAAGCCCATGTTTCATTTCTTTTAATTGCCTTTATCTCTTCATCCATCACAGCTTTCCACCTTTTGTGTCTCACGGCCTCCTCAAAAGCAATCTTCTCTGCGTATGCTAATAAGGAAACCAAATGCACTTCATTGGTTGATTTGTATAGATCTTGTAGACTCCGCATCCTTGGTTGTCTCAGCTCTTCTTCATCATCGGATGCTTGTGATACTGTAGGAGTGATTATTGGTGCAGCGAGAGATGGTTCTCCTTCATCTTGTGTTGCTTCCTTTTGGTTCTTCTAATCCCATATCATTTCTTCATTCACTTGTACATCTTGGCTAACCACCACCTTATTGTCAATTGGGTCAAATAGCTTGACAGCCTTCGTCTTCTCATCATACCCAATGAACACATACTTCTTGCTTTTATCATCAAGTTTGGTTCTTCTTTGGTTCGGTACGTGCGATTAAGCTACACTACCAAACACCTTAAAATGTTATACGGTTGGTTTATAGCCGCTCCAAGATTCTTGCGGTGTTTGATTTGCCAATATCGCATGTGGGCATTGGTTTTGAATATATACGGCAGATTGTACTGCTTCAGCCCAAAACTCCTTTGGCACGTCTTTGCTCTTTAACATCGGCCGAACCGTATTGAGAATTGTTTGATTTTTTCTTTTGGCCAGCCCATTTTGTTGAGGTGAGTAAGGTGTGGTCAAGAATATTTTGATTCCTTGTTCCTCGCAATAGCTTGTGAAAGCGGTTGACATATACTCTCCGCCTCGATCCGACTGTAAAGCCTTGATGTAAAGACCAGTTATCTTCTACACTAACACATTAAGTTTCTTAAACACCTCGAATGCTTCCAACTTTTCCTTAAAGAAATAAACCCAAGTCTTCCTTGTATAATCGTAAATGAAAGTGATAAAATACCTCCTCTCACTAAAGTATTTTGGTGTGATTGGGCTGCATATGTCAGTGTGTACCAACGCGAGAGATCTCCTTACATGATATTCCACCTTATTTTGAAATGTACTCCTGGCTTGTTTGCCGAGTACACATCCCTCGTAAAATTTCTTGGTGTAGTCCCTGTTCGGTAGCCCATGGACTATTTCCTTCTTTGCTAACTCTTTTAGGCAGCCGTAATGTAAGTGCCCAAACCAGAAATGCCATAGCCATGCTTTGTCCTCTATATTATTTGCAAACACCTTTCTCGTACGTTCTTCAAGTTGAGTTTGAAAATTTGATCCTTTGTCATCTCCACGTGTGTAAGTAAGCGACCATATTTGTCCTTCAAGTGCAACATCCAGTCTTTCATGAAGACTGAACATCCCTTCTCCAATAATTGACCCATGCTAAGAATATTACTCTTCAAATTGGGTACATAGTAGGCATCTTCCATTGTTTCTTCATTTCCATCTTTTTTTGAAAAATGTATTTTTCCTCGGCCTTTGACTAGGACCTTCAACGCCTCTCCAAAAAATACATGACCATCTTTAATCTCTTCCATATCAACAAAGAGATATTTGTGTCCACACGTATGCTTGCTAGCGCCGATGTCGAGATACCATACTGCGTTGCTTTCCAGATCGGTGTCCTTTTGGGCTATCATGAGAACGCCATCGTCTTTTGCTCATCTTTTGTGACTAGTTTCATGTTTTCTTCCACCTTCTTCTCGGAGTAGCATTCCTTTGCGTAGTGTCCATACTTGCCGTAGTTGTAACACTTGACAGTTGAACGATTTGACTAGCCACCTCTTCCATGACCGCGTCCTCGTCCACACCAATTTTATTGGCTAGTCTCACCCTTCTCTTCTCGATTATTTCTGTGATCGTGTCCTTTGCCGCGACCAAAAGCATGACCTCCACGACCGCATCCTCTTCCTCAGTTGTGTTGTGCGTACATTGCCTTATCCTCCTTGATAGTCGTCTTCATTTGTAAGGCCTCCTCCAAGACTTCTTGTGCCTTCTTCTTCTTCCTTTGTTCATATGCCTCAAGAGAGCCCACAAGTTCATCGACGGTCATCTCTTTCAAATTCTTCGACTCCTCGATTGCGCATACAACATTCTCAAAATTCTCGATCAATGGTCGAAGAATTTTCTCAATGACTCTTGCATCCATGAGGGTTTCTCCATTGCGTTTAAGATGATTCACCACCATTTTCACACAGGTGATGTAGGTTGATATGTCTTCCGACTCCATCTTCATGGCCTCCAATTTGCCACGAAGAGTTTGAAGCTGCACTTGTTTAATTTGGTCGGCACCTTTGAACACCTTTTGCAAAGTGTCCCCTGTTTACTTCAAAGTTATTGCAATAGCAATCTCCTCAAAACCCGACTCATCTACCACTTGAAACATGAGATAGAGAGTGGTCTTGTCCTTCATTTGCTTTTCTTTCAACACTTTTAATTGATTTGCTGTCAAGGTGCCAATGGCTTTCGTCTCCGTGAAATCGGCTTCGACTACTTCCCACACATCTGTGCACCAAGCAACGCACGCATGTGAATGCTCTAATTGTCATAGTTCGTCTTGGTGAGTCATGGCAGCGGCATTTGTCCCAATGGTGTGCTCCTATAGTTCGACATGCTCTGATACCAATTTGATAACAAATGGAGTATTTGTTTTGGAGAGAAAGATCACTACTCCAAGGCTTCTTCAAGATTTGTATTTCATTCTCTTCTTCTCAAATGAGAACAATATAATATTTATAAATTTAGATAAGACTCTTAAAATTCGTACAATAATTAAAGTAATAAACATACTTAAAACCAAATACGAAACATCACTGTAATTTCTGACCATTGGTTACTAAAACCATAATAACATCTTCTAGAGAACTCCAAACGACTTGAAACCTAAACCATAAAAAAGTAGACAATCGGGGCATTACAATCCATAGGTCATACATTTAATTTGGTCGCCATTTGACCTTTCAAAGCCCCATTGAAAAATGCCCAAAAATACTGGGTGTTTTGAGTTTAATACACATATTTGTTTGTTTTGATAAAATGATCTCATATTGTGTGACGTTGACATTGATAAATGCTACCCCACAAAAAATCTTATCAGCAATTTACAAAAGGAACTAAGTCAAATAAATGACCTTAACAAGGAAAGTATGAATGACTTTGAATTAATTCAAACAAACCAAATATCCAAAACAGATTCCTTTAAAATATATATTTTTGGGTAAATGACAAATCAACCATTGTGGTTTGAGGTCAATGACAAGTCAACCACTATGGTATTTTTTTTAACAAGTTTACCATTAGAGTATGCAAAAATAACAAATCCCACATCGCGGTAACTTTCTCCGTTTTGACGGCAGACACGTGTCTCACACTAAAACTACACACTAAAACTACGAAAAAAAGGCACTGACCGCGTAAAACACGGTCTCTCAGCGTAAAAACGAGGTCTGTCAAGTTAGGAGAGACCGCGGTCTCTGGGCAAGAGGAGAGACCGCGAAAAAATGCGATCTCTCTTGACTCGAGAGACCGCGTTTTACGCGGTCTCTCCAGTCAGGAGAGAGAGATGCCGCACAATTGTGCGGCGTCGAGAGAGAGAGAGAGAGCGCGGTTTTGCTCTCTCTCTCTTTCTCTCTCTTTCTTTCTCTTTCTCTTTTGAGAGACCGCATTATTGTGCGGTCTCTCACACAATAATTGTTCTCTCTCTCTCTCTCTTTCTCTTTTGAGAGACCGCATTATTGTGCGGTCTCTCACTCTCTCTTTCTCTTTTGAGAGACCGCATTATTGTGCGGTCTCTCACACAATAATTGTTCTCTCTCTCTCTCTCTCTCTCTCTCTCTCTCTCTCTCTCTCTCTCTCTCTCCAGACACTGCACAATTGTGCGGCATCTGTCTCTCCTGACTCGAGAGACCGCGTTTTTAAGCGGTCTCTCGGTCTCTCATCTTGCCCAGAGATCGCGTAAAACGCGGTCTCTCGAGTCAGGAGAGACCGTGTTTTTTCGCGGTCTCTCCTTTTGCCCAGAGACCGCGTAAAAACACGGTCTCTCCTGACTCGACAGATCGTGTTTTTACTCGGAGAGACCGTGTTTTATGCTGTCAGTGCCTTTTTTCGTAGTTTTAGTGTGTAGTTTTAGTGTGAGACACATGTCTGCCGTCAACTTAGTAACGGAGAAAGTTACCGCGATATGGGATTTGTTATTTTTGCATACTCCAATGATAAACTTGTTAAAAAAAATACCATAATGATTGACTTGTCATTGATCTCAAACTACGATAGTTGATTTGTCATTTACCCTATATTGTTTGTTTTCATTGTTTGTCAAAGAAAGTAGCGATCAACGTTGATCTGATGGAGATTGCATGCAAGTGGCCTGTTCGAATCCAACGGGTTTCTTCAGGGGAGATGTTGCAGCTAAATTTTGAGCAAATCAAAGCGAATATTTGACTATTCCTCTCCAAATAGGAAGCCTTTAAGCATTCATGGATGTTGGAACCAATGATTGATATGAACAAAGTATTATTGGGAAAAAAATAATTACTTAGAGTTTCTTTCCAAAGAAATACAATCTAAGAATAGAGGCATGGGTTATTTACTTCCTTTTTTTTAAAATAAAAGTACCGGCAATGGGACTAAACTTGGAGGAGGAGAAGCTATTCGGCTGATTCGAAAAACTGAGCATTCACATACTTGAAATCTTGAACTTTAACTTGCCTCGTCGCATTATATTTATACCCCAATGCAAATTTCTTGTTGTTGTCTTGACTCTACTCAAAATGATTTTTCTCGTCTGGTTTATAATCATCTACGCACTTTTGGATTCTTACCTCCCCATGACAAGATTTCTGAAGAGAACTTTCTCCACTAAGGGCTCTTCCTTCCATCTATTTTAACGTTGATATCGAGACTTCATGTTTCACAACCCAAATTTAAGCGCATGAGGAACAATCACAACATCCATTATATGAGAGAGAGGGAGAGGGAGAGAATATGAGAGCGTGTTTAAACTGTGATATGCTGAAAAGAAGAGAAACAACATGCGTTTTAAAGATTTTCATTTGGCGACGTCACTTTCTCCTATGCAAAGTATTATTCCTTTTTTGAAACTTTTTAAATGATATCTTTGATAATATTTTAAGTATAATGAAAAATAAAAGTTTTCATTTACAGGGAGAGATAGATGAGCGTCCTCTGGTAAATGGCCCTTTTGATTCCGTAACAAGCCAACAAAACAAGGGATTTTAAAACAAATTTTGAGTTTTTTTAGCCTGTTTCACGTTTCATGGGTTATTACACAAACTATAATTTCACTCATGTGTGGCAACGTACCATAAAGCAAAAATGAATAACCAAATTTCTAAAGAAATTCAAAAATTATCAGATAAAAAAAGAATTCTTTTGTGTCAACCTAATTTTGACTGATTCACAGTCGACTACTTTTGTCACGCCCTAAAGGGAGTCTGAGACATAACAGGGGACGGTCCGGCCCAAAAGTATCGAATTGTCCGACCTATTTCTTAATCCAACATTTATAAGCAGCGGAGTTTAGTGAAAATTTAACTTACAAGTCAGCTCAAAGATAGAGGTCCAAAAGTAACTTACAAATAACATAAAATTATTAAACCTAAATTAAGAAGTTGTAAAAGGAAAAGACAACAAAATAGAAATTAAATATGAACCTCACCAAAAATGTCTAACTTTCCCTAAAGGAATTAAAAATAACTTAAATGAGAAAAACTTCCAATTCCTACTCCAGTGATGGGAATTTGGGACTAGTTTAAGCCTACCAATACCAATGCCCAATGAACCCCAACGACAGACAAATTTGAAAATTTCTAAGTCTTAGAACCTAACCATAATAATTTATTAAAAATTAAGATATAAATTTAAAAAATTATTATTAAAACTTTTAGGTGAATGTATATAACCCAGAGTCGTAGCCCCAACCTATCCAATAAAATTTATAATGACCACAAAACAACCGTAGAACAATTGGGTTTAAAGTTTGAGTGTGATAATTTTAATTCGGTCTGATACAGTACATGGGTTAGCCCAAAAACCAAGGCATGGACCACACCCAACAACATCGGTGAGGCCCATGGTCTATGCAGTTCATGGCCAAAACAATCCATGAGCCAGTCAGCCAGCAAACAGAATTCTCTGTCCATGGACAGAGTTTGATCTCCTTTAACGCGATCATTCCCAGCGATGCTCGACAGTAGGAAAAGGGGTCAAGAGTTCCGATCAGAACTCTTCCCCGAAGACTTCTAGCCTAAGTACATTCCTTGGTGATTAGATGGAATCACCGTTGGTTAGGAAGCCTTCAAGGATTCTATCGAATCACCATGTCAAAAATCCTTCCCGACCTCCAATACTTCCCACAATTTTAACATAATCACTTTAACGGATTAAACAAGCATCCAACATAAACCAACAACCCAAAATTTGAAGAACTTTAAGAAGGATTAAGATTCCTAACTTGAAGAAATTGCTTTCCCACAACACCTTGCCAGAAACGACTCACCCGTCCACTCCAAGATCTGACCCTTAAAATAAACCAGTTTGCTGAACTCAGTTTCACAAAGAGATTAGAAATGGACAAGGGAAAATCGTAGCTTACTTTGGCAAAGAATGAAGCTGTTAACCTGCCAGAGAAAAAATCAAACCTCACTGTGCCGACACCTCACTGAAGGCGAACGAGACTGGATTTGGGAAGGTGAGAGAGGGAGAGTGGAGTGGGGGAGGTTTCAACCTATTTCAGAAACAAGCCCATGGGGGTTGTTTTAGCTGCTTAAAAAATTAAAAAAAAAGTTTTTTTTGGCCCGAATATAACGTTCTTCCCTACTTAAAGAATTTCATCCCCGAAATTTAGAACAACTCTTCAATCATACCATTGAATAAGTGAGGATACTTTGCCATCATTTCAAATTCAATCTTCCAAGTTGCTTCTCTTTCAATATGATTTTTTCATTGTACCTGAACTAACAATATTTCACGATGACGAAGAATCCTTATTTCTCGACCGATAATTTTATGAAGTTCTTCTTCATAAGAAACATCTTCCTGTATAGGTACTTCAGTCCAAGAAATTACATGCGAAGGATCAGGAATGTATTTTCTCAGCATTGAAACATGAAAGACTTTATGCACATAGTTTAGCTGCGCTGGTAAATCTAGACGATATGCTAAAAGACCAATTCTATTAGTAATCTGAAAAAGGGCCAATATACCAAGGAGCCAATTTCCTTATTACTCCAAAAGGACTTATACCCCTTTTGGGTCTAACTTTTAAAAATACGAAATTTCCAGTTTCAAATTCAATTTCTCTTTTTAACGAATTTGCATAACTCTTCTGGCGACTTTGCACAGATCTCAACCTTTCTTTTATTAATTGAACTTTTTCTGTAGTCTATTGAATCACATCAGGCCCGAGAGTAACACGTTTCTCAGCCTCTGCCCAATATAACGGTGATCGATAGGATCTTTCATATAAAGCCTCATAAGGTGAAACCTCAATACTCTTTTGATAACTGTTATTATAAACAAACTCTACAAGAGGCAAATGATCAACCCAGCTATTACCGAAATCTAGAATAGAATACCTTAGCATGTCTTCGAGAATTTGAGTTGTACGTTTAGACTTTCCATCAGTCTGAGGATGATGCGTAGTACTCAAACTAAGTTCAGTGCCCAAAGCTCTTTGAAGAGCTTTCCAAAGTTTAGAAGTGAACCTCGGATCTCTGTCTGAAACAATATTAGAACGAATACCATGTAGACGAACAATACTTTCAATATACTGTTTACTTAGCCTTGTAAGAAAATAATACATCTAGACAGGAATAAAATGTGCAGATTTAGTTAATCTGTCAACCACTACCCATACTGCATCAAACTTCTATATTGTTTTTGGCAAGCCAGTCATAAAATCTATAGCAATTTTATCTCACTTCCACTCTAGAATAGGCAAGGGTTGTAATAATTCAGCCGATCTCTGATGTTCTACTTTTATCATTGACAAACTAAACATTTTGAAACAAAATTTAATACATCCCACTTCATTCCACTCCATCAGAATTGACGCTTCAAGTCATGACACATTTTTGTGCTATCGTGATGCATAGCAAATCTCAATTTATGGTTTTCTAACAGAATAACATGTCTCAAATCCAAATCACTAGATACCTACAACTTGATCTCTGGAATATAGAAAATCGTCTGAACTGGTCTTCCAACCGACAAACAGTTCACCCTTTTGGATATTTTCGAGTCTTTCCTGAAGTTCATCATCGAATTTCGGCATATCTTTGACACAATGCATAAGTGTAGGAGTTGCTATCAAATTAAACATTCAGATAGTCTGGTCAGTTTCCAAATACTCTAGCTCAAAGTCTCCAATGGTCAAGCAACGTTTCCAATCCTCCAATACCATACAAGACAATAAACCTCAATGATATCTACTTATCGCATCAACTACTATGTTAGCTTTTCTCGGGTGATATTCCAAAGAAAAATCATAATCCCCCATGAATTCTATCCATCGACCCTGTCGAAGATTTAAATTCTTCTACGTGAATAGGTAGTTCCAACTTTTATGATAAGAAAATATCTCAAATTTAGCACCATAAAGATAACTCTGCCAAATCTTCAACGCAAATATAATAGCAGCTAACTCCAAATCATGAATAAGGTCGTTTTGCTCATGAGTTTTCAACTATCAAGAAGCATAAGTGATCACTGTATTTTGTTGCATCAACATGCAACCTAAACCAATTCCTGATGCATCTGTATAGAGCATGTACGACAAATTCCCATCAGGTAGTGCCAAAACTGGAGCTGTAGTTAATCTATATTTAAGCTCATCAAAAGCCGTTTAACATCCGTCATCCCAAACAAACTTCACATTCTTTCTATTTAATTGTGTCAAGGGCATAGCAACAAAAGAAAAGTTCTTTACAAACCAACAATAGTAACCAGCCAAATCAAAAAAACTCCTAACACCATTGACATTTTTATGTGGCTTTCAATCTAGCACAACCTTGATCTTAGATGAATCCATTGATATGCCATCTTGACAAACAACATGGCCTAAAAATTGTTCCCTTGTCATCTAAAAATTGCATTTTTCCCATTTCGCATATAACTGTTGTTCACGCAATGTCTCGAAAATAATTTTTGAATGCTCCATATGTTTGTAGTGACTCTTCAAATATATCAATATGTCAATGATGAAGACAACTGCAAATTTGTTAAGATATGGACGAAATACTCTATTAATCAAATCCATGAATGTTGCAGGCACATTTGTTAATCCGAAATGAAGCACTAGAAAATTAAAATGTCCATATCGGGTTCTGAAAGCTTTTTTAGGAATATATGCATCACGAACTTTCACCTGATGATAACCTAATGATGGACTACAAGGTTCAATCACAAGAGCTAGGGCCCAAAGAGTTATCAACACTTACCTTTCCACTTATTTGAAAGGTAACTCAATAATGGTTCAAATAGAGGATCCACTAAGTCATGAAGACCAAGGGAATACTATGGAAAATAGCCCAAGAAGCTAAGCTTGAGTAGCAAGAAAGATCAATGCAAGAAGAGATATGGAAACCATTCCAAGTGGCTAAGCACGAAGACAAAAGGAAGGTAGAAGAATGCATGGATAAGGAAAGTATCCAAGTGTCTGAAACTTGAAGAGAAATAGTTGCCAAAAGCTATCAAAACTTGGAGGAAAAGAAAAGAAAAAAAATTTAAATAATCTACTTTAGTAAGTTGCCAAAAACCTAGGTTTAGTAAGTGGCATATGTATGGCCGAGTATTTGTTTGATTCCTACTAAGTTATTTCCTATTTTATGGTTTGTAATTGGCTATATAAAGCCACCTAGTGTAAGTGTTTAAGATAATAAAGTTTGAATATGTCACGACCCATTTTCATTTATATGTTTTTTTTAAAATGTGTGAAGGGAAAAGAAAAGAGAGCAAAAGCAGATGTTATTCACCTTTCAAAAGATACATTTTTCATATTAAAACCGTTTGAAGTATTTGAAACACACTTGAGATAATTTTAAAAAAAGAGAGCAATAGCGGAAGTAATTATAAACTCAAAAGATCCATTTGCCACATGAAAACCATTAAAGCATTTTTAAAACAATTCTTATAATTTACATTAAAAACACATTTTGGTGAGTCATAACCCGTAGGTCAAAATGCGCCAGGTAATGAAAGCACTCATCATGGCCATGCTCCTTCAACCGTAGTTCTTTTTCTATCACTCAATATGTACTTCATTTGGATCAAAGTCATCACCTACATCACAAGATTGAACTATGAGCCTAACACTCAGAAAGAGTTAATATGAAATGATCGATGTATGCTTATGCTGACTCTACGCACATGCAATCCATTTCAAGAAAGAACTTATCTTTTCTTTCATTCATTTTATGTTTCACTTGTCAGTCTAAATGTTAGAGATTATCAGTCTAGGAGAAAAGATATTTTTTGTAGTCCACATTGGGCTAAACCGTAAGTCAATCCCAACGAGGGATGAGTTACATCATTATTGGCTCTCCCAAATAGGACAGTGGTTAATCCCCTTAACATTCAATGACTATTTACATTTATTCGGTCCATTTTATTAACTTTACAATGCATATGCATGTTGAAAATATCATATCATGCTCAAATCGTGATGCATGACATGTATATATTCCATTCAATGTTTTATCATACGTGTAACAATTTATCATCAGAATACGACTAGCAATGTCACCAAAACAATACTTTAAACAACACCAAATAACATTATCAACAACAAATCAAACAACATTATTCACAACAATATCAAACAATCCTCAAAACCTTGTATCTTGTGATGTAGATCCTAATGGTCAAACACATGCATATCTCTTACCTTGTTCCTTGTAGGCTTTACCATTTGGAGTTCCTTCCTGTGCAACAACACCTTTATACTCAACAATCATCCATAAGAATCCAAGATAGGATCATAGTCTTTCAAATATGCAGTCTAGAATTTTTCCCTTGACTTTTACCTTTATTTAAACAATCATAACTTCCACAATACTTAACCAAATCCTATAATTCCACGACCTATATCTCCCTTAAGATGTCCTTCATAACATTTCCAAATGGTTAAACCTAAAAATTTTGGGAAGTTAGTCAATGATGATTAAACTTTTAATCCACCTGGTTATCAACTTTTCCACCATTTCTACATCATCATCCTATCCTACTCCGATAACTTTATAAAAATATTTTACAAAACCATAGAGGACATTCACTTACCTTAACCTTTGTAGAGAAAGGAGGAGAAGTGCCCTGGAGATATCTTTGAGAGAAAACTTTCTCTTTTTCTTAGAATCTTGAAGTGTTCAAACAACACTCCAAGACTTATATTCTCCTTTCAAGTCCTAAGCAGGAGGTGGTGCTACTTGGTTAATTCCTGAAGTCTCCACCTCTCAAGCCCTCCAATTGAAACATGACATCCTTTAGAATTTTCAGGTGACCTTTGACATTCTGGTCTATCACCTCCTTTTAGGTGATCGACCGCAAAATCATCTGGCCGCCGAATTATGTGTTTTCTTCGATAAACTGGTCGATCACATTCTTCTGGGTGATCGATCAAAAATCCTAGTTTTACAATCTGTAATGAAGCTGAACAACTGCCCTTTCTCAGCCGATCGATTGCAATTTTCCAACTTCACAAATTTTGTCTAGATGCAGGTCGTTCATTGATCGATTACTCAAAATTCTAATTTTGAATCTGTAATGAAACCGATCAACTCCTGCACCCATTGATTGACCACTCCTTCATCTGCAAACTTATTAACCTTTATTTTGTATAAAACTAGCCAATCATCCCTTTCACCTGATCGACCCTGCCCTTACCAAAGGATCCATATTCCTTTGTATTTCACTCCTCTTCATGCTCAATAACAAATTCTCAAATATACACTGCATAATATCATTTCCAACGTATCCAAAATCACATGTCACCCATTCCAAACATATCAAGTGTACAAATCACTATTATCAAACACATTTCCTTTATCAAACATATAATACACATAATTCTTTACATTGAATATATAGGGATTTTTCGAACACTACAAAATAAAAAGCCTTTGCTTTGTTATCCTTGAATTTGGAGTGATTCCGTATTCCCCTTTGGTGTGTTCTATCCAAAGTTCTTTGTGGTGTAATATCACAAATTGAGGTTATTTTGTGAGTTGAGTAACCTTTCTTATTTGCATTCGTATTCTTGTTCCTTGGATGAAGAATGTGTGAAGTGGTGTTCAACTTTCAAGAAGGATTATATTGGTGGAGTTTTCCATATGAAGGTTCAAGTTTTGATTTCTTGTATCTTCGGCCAATCTAATTCATCCATGCATATTTCCATATTGAAGGTATTTCTTGCTATTGTTTTTGGAGGGATTATTCTTATTTCATTGAAGAGTTTTCTATCCAAATTTCGTGAAGAAACCTTGTATATTCAACAAGATATTGGTTTTTAAAGTCAGAACTTCATAAAGTGGTTTTGTGGCAATTATAGAAGTTAAGCCAACCAGTAGTTCTTTGCTCATTCAGCCAATTGACCACTTTTTGCCTTCAATTTTTTGGACGTTCGAATCTGTATAGATTGCGGTCATTCAATGCCTCTGCTGATCGACTGCCCAGTTGTATTTTTAAAGCCTCCAGTCGTTCATCCTCTTCAGTCGATTGACTGCACAAATAAGTGTTTCCTTAACCCTTCTGTTGGCGCTTTATCTTGGTATCAGAGCTAAGACTCATATTAATTGTGATTATTTTTCCATCTTCATGATGACAAGAGGAGCAACAAAGGTGGCACAAAATCATGAGACAAATCCATCCAATGTTTCTGACACCGAGTCACCTAAAACTAAAAAAGCTGAATCTATAGTATGCAAGGACAAATTGATGAGTTTTGGAACATAATTCATAGCATGTAGCAACAAAGGAAGAGTCTTCAAACAACAAGACCAAGATAAAGACTTTTCCATTCGGATAGTGAAGAAGAATTCGTTGAGAAAGAAACCGAGTATGGAGAATTTGCTAGTCCGAGGAGGAGACCAAACAAAAAGGACAACCTGAATCTTGTCAAGGTATCCATTCTTTCATTTAATGATTCTTGCAATGGTAATGATTATTTTGAGTGGATGGAAAAGGTGGATAAGATATTTGAATGCCACAACTTTTTGGAAAGAAAGGAGATACAACTAGTTTCACTTGAGTTCATGGGATATGCTAGTCTATGGTAGAACAATCTTAAATCAAAGAGGAGGCTTGATGGAGAAGAAGAAATATGAACATGGAAGCTCCTTAAGACACTAATGAGTACGAGATTTATTCCAAGTTACTACAAACAAGAGTTATTTTATCAAATGTAAAGCCTCAAACAAAATCTTTATCAATAGAGGAATATTTAGCCGAGTTCGAAACATTGAAGACAAAATGTAACCTAGAAGAGCCGAAAGTCCATACTATTGCAAGATTAATCCAAGGCCTCAACTATGACATTGGAGATAATGTGGAACTTCAGCCTTACAAGACCTTGGAAGATATTATAAAGTTCGCTCTTAAAGTAGAAAGACAAAAGCAAAGGAAAGAAAAAGAGAGGGTTAGCCGATTCTTACAAAGAAATACAAACTTTCTCAAGCCACCATCCAAACTTGAAGACAAAGGTATGAACATGAAAGTGCTACCCCTAAAACAAGTGGCATCAAGAAGTTTCCTATTGAAGCATCAAATCCAAAGACAAGAGAGATCAAGTGTTTCAAGTGCCTTGGTATAGGGCACTATGCATATCAATGTCCAAATAGGAAAGTAATGGTATTACGGGAAGACACCAATGAAATTGAAAGTGAAGATGAAAGTGAAGAATAAGAGACAATCAAAGAAGAAGCACAAGTGGAGACCCTTCATGCTCAAGAGGGTCCTCTCCTCACCGTCATTCAAAAGACACTTACTATATAGGCAAGCATTGATGATTGTTAAAGAGAAAGCATCTTTCATAGCCGATGCAAAGTCAAAGACAAAGTATGCTCTCTAACTATTGATGAAGGAAGTTGTGATAATGTGGTTTCTATAGACTTAGTGAGCAAATTGGGAATGAAAACAACCATCATCCGACTCCTTACAAGCTAAGTTGGTTAAATGACCGAGAAGACATCAAAGTTAGTAAGCAAGCATCGATTGAGTTTTCTATTGGAAGTTTTATGGATAAAGTACTATGTGATGTGGTTCTAATGAGAGCTAGTCATCTACTTGTGCGAAGACCATGGAAATATGATAGGAAGACTATGCATGATGGATTTACCAATTGTTATTCATTCAAGTTCAATGGGAAGATGATCAAGCTAGCTCCACTCCAACTGGAGCAAGTGGTCAAAGATTATGAGTCAATAAAAGAAAGTAGATTGAAGTCTACCATGCTTATGACAAGAAAGGAAGACACTTTTGTAATAACCAACACCATCTCTCAAAGGTATTCCCTCCTCACCAAACTTGATGCCAAGCTATACAATTTTGATTGGATAAAGAATGCTTATGGGCTATGGTAATGATATAGACTTTGAACAATGGTATGAAAAATGCTTGAAGAAACTTGAGGGCCGATTTTATCTTATGAATGGTTATCTCTTCAAGGTTGGAAAGAT
Organism: Begonia loranthoides; assembly: GCA_022433065.1. NCBI lineage: Eukaryota > Viridiplantae > Streptophyta > Magnoliopsida > Cucurbitales > Begoniaceae > Begonia > Begonia loranthoides. Next base: position 15,997,442 of record CM039481.1, read on the forward strand.
ATGTGGTGTAGCCTTCGAGAATCCTTGATGATGGAAGCACATAGTGGAGGCTTGGCTAGTCACTTTGGAGAAAAGAAAACTTATGAAGTGGTAAAAGAGAATTTCTATTGACCTCACCTTCTCAAAGATGTGCAAAGGGTTGAGGAGAGATGTATTGTTTGCAAGAAAGCTAAAAGTAGACTCCTACCTCAAGGACTTTATCTACCTTTGCTAGTTCCAAAGACATGAGTCACTCACATGCTTATGTGAAAGCCTTCGCTCCCATGGATGCATATGGATCCGCTACGGATGCGTACCTTCACTATAGAAACATTTGCTCCCATAGATATGTACGTTTCAACAACAAAAGCCTTCACTTTTGGGGCTATGTGTCTTTCGTTGCTAAAGCCTTTGCTTTCGCGGATACTTGCTTGCAATTATGGACACTCTGGATGTTCCAAAAATTTCAACTTTCCTCTCAAAAAAATTTCTAACTTTAAAATCTAAAAGTGAACGAAATTTTAAACTAAACAAAGTTTCACTTCTCCAACAAAAGTTTAAATATGAAATTATAAAGAATTGGTAGATACAAAATTGAATTTTTTTACCTCTTGATGATTATCAAAGTTCCAAGACTTTCGAACCACAAATCATAGGATTTTAACTCATTTTATAGCATACAAAGCCTAAATCAAAACGAGTATTAGAACTTGATTTCTTTCTGAATATTTCTTTAGAAAATGGAGGAATTTTTCTTACTAAAATATCTTCACCCAAAACTTCAAATGCCCTGCAACCGATCCATCACAATGCACACACAATCTGGAAAATTCTCCAAAGACTAGGAGAATCACCCCTAAATGTAGGATTGTTGGGGTGCATATATGGTAACCCTCCAATAATGAATTAATTAAAAATAATTAGGGTAATGACCCATATCATAAATGGTAACTGTTACATAAGGACTCATAACACATCATGCCATCAGTAATAACAGTAATAATGGCGATACTCGGTGATCGCAAAAGCCATGAATGACCCTGATCAATTTTAAGGTTTTGTGCCAAGGGACACACCAAATACAGCTACCGCATTATTCTAGTTAACAACAAACAAATATATTCTTCAATGGTCGAATGTGCATAACGTAAATAAGATCGCCACATGAGTCGGTCAAATTTGGTCCTTGCGACCAAGGTGATCAGTGAAATGATGTGTATGGTTGAATAAAACATATGCAGTGAAAATACAAGCATAATACCAAAAATCAATGAGCCATAAAAAAATAGACATGTTATTTTTTATGAGAACATATCTTAAAATAAAATTTTAGAAAATAATGAAATGTTAGACAAAAAAAAAAAAAACTCTCGAATGAATATACCATAGTCAAAAGCTCAGTATCTAAAAAGTCCAACAATAAGTCAAACTTCTGCACCAAATACAACCTATCGTAGTTTTTTTGGGAAAATGACAAATCAACCATCGTGGTTTGCAGTCAATGACAAGTCAACCACTGTGGTATGTTTTCTAACAAGTTAACCACCAACGTATGTGAAAATGACAAATGCACCATCGCTGTCCGTAAAAAAAAGCTGATGGCCCCACCATGTATGCCTGGACGCCGCGGCGTCCAGGCATACATGGTGGGGCCATCAGCTTTTTTCGGCGTCCAGGCAATTTTGGCCTGCACGCCGCGGCGTCCAGGCAGTTTTGGCCTGGACGCCGCGGCTTGCCTGGACGCTGCAGCTTGCCTGGACGCCGCGGCGTCCAGGCAATTTGCCTCCAGGCCATTTGCGTCCCTCTGTTAAGTCAGCTGAATACATAATGTTAATTCAGCAGAATACATAATCCGAGTGGTCTGCGATATTCGCATGTATTCTATCGTTTTCCCTTATTAGCTAACCCTAGAGAAGTCTGAGCTGCGCTGAAGCGAGTAGAGAAAGGGATTTTGGAAAAGTTGAAGAATTTGTTGGAAAAAATGGCATCTTGGAGTGTTACAGAAGGTGGTATTAACCGTGAAGCTGAAGTGGGCCCTTCAGAGACATCATTATTGGCCAATGAGGAGGTACGTGGCTTTGGAAACGAAGTTGCTATTATTTTGCATTCTGTCTCAGCAAATTTAAACGAAGAGGACGATGAGGAACTCCGATCAGCATGCCAATCCACTAGTGATGAAGAGATGGACATGGCAGAGAGTAGACTGAGACGCCAACCAGAAGCAGAGTGCACATTTGTTGGTATGGGGCTAGGCAAAAAATATAGTTCCTTGAATAAAATTAGAGAAGAAATTGTTGATTATGCAATGAATAATGGGTACGGGATAAAATTCACCCACAGTGATGCGCATCGATTGAGAGCTGCTTGTCAAGAAGGGTGCATGTGGCGGCTGCACGCCTCACAAATAAAAAATGAAATGACGTTTCAAATAAAGATGTACAACGACGTTCACACATGCTCCAGACAAATGGAAAGCCGCCATGCCACAGCCAAATGGGTGGCAACGCATTACTTGGACAGATTTAAAAGTCAGGCCGACTGGGCCATATCTTCCATAATTGAGACTGTCAGGAAGGACTTCAACGTCAACATTACATCCAGCCTTGCTAGAAGGGCAAGAAATGCGGCTAAGAAAATTAACGAAGGGGATGCCAATGAGCAATACAAGCTCATATGGTCCTATGCTGAGGAGATTCGGAGGTCGAATCCCGGAAGTTCACTGCGTGTTGACCTCGATATGAGTGTATTTAAAAGGATGTACATGTGCTTGGATGCATGCAAAAGGGCAGTGCTGAATGGTGGTAGACCTGTTATTTGTTTAGATGGCTGCCACTTGAAGGGAGCGACTCCGGGGCAACTGCTTACTGCTGTCACCATCGACGGGAACGATGGTATGTACCCGATTGCTGTAGCAGTCGTTGAAGCAGAAAATAGGGCTTCATGGAGGTGGTTTCTAGAATTGTTGCTGGACGATCTAAACACCCCTTCTGGCAATGGGTGGACGATTATTTCTGATCGACAAAAGGTAAGGTGTTATTCACTGCTTTTGCATTATGTGTTTATGTTTGTCATATATTACCAATGTCTGTCTCATATTATGCATCTTTGCAGGGACTAGTGCCAGCTGTGAGAGATGTGGTATGGCAAGCAGACCAGCGGTTTTGCATCCGACACCTGTATGCCAATTTTCAAAAACAATTTAAAGGCAAGTTGTTGAAAGATGCAATGTGGGCTGCATCAAGAGCCACAACAGTGAGGCAATTTGAGAAAGAGATGGCCAAGTTACGTGTCCTTGACCTGGCGGCCCATGACTATTTACGTGGAATAGAGGCGACATGCTGGGCCAAACATGCCTTCTCTTCGATCCCAAAGTGCGACATAAGCCTCAACAACCTCAGTGAGTCCTTCAATGCCTGCATCCTACCCGCCCGGGACAAACCTATTCTAAGTATGTTCGAGATCATTCGAAAGGGCATCATGGGTAGGATCGTAAAAAAATATGAAAAGATGGCTCAGTCGACCGAACGGTTGTGTCCAATGATCAGCAACCACCTCGCCAAAGTACAACATGCCAGTAGAAATTGGAGCCCTCAGTTTGCAGGAGCTGCCCAGTTTGCGGTCAGCAACGGTACCGACATGTACGCTGTTGATTTGGAAAGGTGTACTTGTACATGTTACCGGTGGGAGTTCACCGGCATCCCGTGTGTGCATGCAATCCCGTGCATTCACTTCATGAGGAGATCTCCTGAGGATTTTGTGCATTGGTGCTATCACCGGGAAACATACATGGTGATGTACTCCCACTTTCTCCGCCCCCTTAATGGACCAATCGAGTGGCTTCCTGTGACGAATCTTGATCCAATTATCCCACCGCCTTTTAAAAGGCTTCCAGGAAGGCCGCGCGTCCGTCGAATACAAGATGTGGACGAGGCCCCCAACCGGACAGTGCTAAGCAGAAGACATTTGAACGTCACGTGTGGGCGGTGTGGTAGTGTGAGGCACAATGCCCGCACGTGCGAAGGGGGAGGCCAATCCAGTGCAGGGGCTGGCAGTGGCAACACAGGGAGAGGCAGAGGCGGCAGAGGAAGGTCGGAGGACACCTTTATGGGGTTCAGAGTTCCTGATAGAGTTCATGAGACGCAGGTCCGTGCATTATCACGTTATGCTTTCAATTGTTATTTGAAATATGCTCATTTCCTTTTCAATGTGATCTGCAGGAGTCTGATACGGAAGGTCCTCCCACACAAACGTACACAAATGTGGACCTTAATCTGCCGTGATACAGTTGTTTTTTCTTTCGACAAATGTAGATGACAGTGAAATGGCACTGATGTAAAGTTGTGTTTTTCTTATATAAAAAGAAGTTTTGCAAATTCAAAGTTTTGTGTTACTAAGTTAATGTTTTTTTTTTCAATTCCAGGGGCGTTACAACTAATCAATTGACCTGACTTCATAATTTTTTAAAAATTTTGACATAATGTGCCTTGTTTCTTTACTCCCCCAAAACAACTCTCGTACATCCTGCACAAAAAATAATCCCAAACAGTTCCAGTATCATCCAAATCATCCACTAAATGTAAATTATACATAACATCCAAACAACATATCATTGACCTACACTACGCCTTCTTCTTCCTGGTCGGTTTTGGGCGCAAATCCGTGATCAGAAACGACAAGTGCGGGTCAAGAAATACTCTATCTGCTCCGGCGAACAACGGCCCCTCATACTCAAAGGTTGGAGGTTCGTGCAGGTGGAATTGTTCCTTAATTTTGCATTTTCCTATCAACTCCATCCCCGCAGGGGTACACCGGAAGACGCCGAACGGCCTGTAATGCAAAGGGAACAATTGGCGGTCAATTACGTGGAAAGCAATATTAAGAATGTACACAAGGGAAACTTCTTACCGCTGTTTGTCGGTGGGAGCTACGATAATGGATATTGATTCCGGCAGTAATTTCTGGTAAGCGTATTGCTGGTGCAGGTCAACGGACGACATAAAACAATCATGTCTCGGGTGTGTCTGCAATGTAAACAACGCATTATATGATATCAATGTAAACTGGAGACGCGAGCTGAATACTTACGTGAATCCATCCTACGGTGAGTAGACCGTGTTCATGTTGATGTCTGAAAACATGTTTGTCTGCGCCGTCGACCGGATAGCACTGCATATAAGTTTGGATGAGTACTTAGATAAAAGCTTATAAACTAGCACACAATGAAGGCCTCTCACAGTATCTGTCGTGCCCTTCTGCTCCGGGAAGATGATCTCGCTGACGACGTACTCATTGTCGGTCAGCTTTCCCCCAAGAACTGCGCATGTCTCAATGTTCCTTCGAAGATTACCCTGACAATAATCCTTGAACTTACTCATCAAATCATGAGCCTGCAACCAAAATGTCAAAAAAGGGTGAGCGTAAACATTAATGAACACACATATATACCGAAATGAAAGACATACCACGCGCACAGTTCTCAGGGGCGGCGGCTCGAGAGGCAACGCTGGAGGAATATGTTGGCTGCTTCCAACAGGGTTGCTGCCAATTAAAAACATGTCATTACATGAAACAAAATAAAGTAAAAAAGTGGAATTAGCGTTCAACGGAATGAACTTACAATCGGAATGTCGTATCAGGTGCGTCTGAGGAGGATGACGCGGATGCAAAATGGGGTGATCGCCTGTCACCTGGGTTCAGGGCTGCCACCATGTCACGATGCCACTCGGCAGATTGCATATGTCATTGTTGTGCTATGGCCCACCTATCTTCTGCGAGCTTGGCCGCTTCTTGTATTTGGACTTGTTGCATTTGCAGCTGCTCTTGCATTTTTTGCATTTGGGTCGTGGACATATGGTGGACCTCCTCCATCCTGCTCATCCAAGCGAACATCTCATCAGGCATCGAACTAAAATGAGATGCCTGAGGAGGAGGAGGTTGTTCAGGAAACGGGACTGAATGCCTAGGCTCTGACCGGGGTGGATGTGTTGCTTCCTTCTTTGACTTGCGCATCCATTCCCCTCCAGTTTGGGTGATCCCCATTCGGTCCACTAATGAATTGTTGTAAATGTCATTGACGGACTCTTCAATTCTAGGTTCCGTCTCCGGGATGGGGACCCCTAACTGCTCAACGATACTCTGGATGAGCCAGTTGTACGGCAGTGACTTCGCCGAGTTGTTGAGCACCTCTTGCATGTGGCTCAGGATGATATATCCGATGTCCACCTTTTGTCCCGTGAACACCTTCTCTAGCATGTAGAGATCCATGCTGGTAACAAGGTCTCGATACCCATTCCGAGGCAAAATTGTGTACGTCATTATCAGGTGGATCAATCGGGCTAAGGCATTCAACTCCTTGCCCTTTGGCTTGCTGTACTCGGCAACCTCGGGATCCTGATGCAACAATCTAATCACCTCTAACCCACGTCCTTGTTTGACGAATGGTGGCGCCCGAGCCATCTGATAATATTCATCGCTTGGCTCCTCCAACACACATCCAAGCATAATGTTGACATTATTGGCCGTGAACCTAACCTCATGTCCAAAAATATATGTATGCACCTCTAATGGTTGGGTGGAGATGCTCAAATTTGCATAAAATAATCGTATAACTCGCTCGCATTAACTGCCCCTCATCCGGCACAACCCGGCTAACCCAGCAGCCTCAAGCATACGATCAATTCCCATCCCTGCGAATGAGTCCAAATCTACTATCTTGGACACAATAATTGTACGGCGTTGTATATCTTCTACGAACCGTGCTTTGCAATTCCGGTTCCAATATAGTTTCGACCTTGAACCCACTTGAACGGGTTGGAACGGGTCGCTGGAGCAGCCGGCTTCTCCTTCTTCAGGCTCAGCGGTTTCTTCCACCGCCGCCACTACATCGGCTTCGAACGCCGCAGTTTGAACGGGTTCAACTGCCTCCATCGTTGCCTTCCCACGCTTCGAGGTCAATTTCTTAGTCCAGGATTGCATTCTGATAGTTGAGAGTAATTCACCAACCTGCAATATAATAACCCACACAACATGTCTCAGTTAGTTTTCTTTTTTTCTTTTTTTTTTTTGGCGTCCAGGCCAAAAATTGCCTGCACGCCGCGGAAATGTGACCGGCGCCGAAGACCCTCATAGAGACTTCGAAGAAACGCAGCAAATCTACCTCAAATCAACAGTCCATTTCCATTATCACAGACAACTATGAGAAAATCATCAACATATACACACAAATCTACCTCAAATCGTCAATAAAACATATGCAGTGAAAATACAAGCATAATACCAAAAATCAATGAGCCATAAAAAAATAGACATGTTATTTTTTATGAGAACATATTTTAAAATAAAATTTTAGAAAATAATGAAATGTTAGACAAAAAAAAATAAACTCTCGAATGAATATACCATAGTCAAAAGCTCAGTATCTAAAAAGTCCAACAATAAGTCAAACTTCTGCGCCAAATACAACCTATCGTAGTTTTTTTATTGTTTCCCAAGATAATAGTAGAAATTTTAAAAATAGTGCACAACGTTATCATGCATTTCTAGACAAACTAAATGCTAAATATTCTAAATTGTTTTTAAAAAATCTAGATTTTTCTAATTAATCTTAAAATTTGAATTAATAGAGAGGATGGGGTTTGGGTTCACTAGCCTGTGAATATCGCTTTGGAATGACAAAATTCAAAGCATAAAATTTCACAAATTTGCTGCTATCATGATCAAAGTTTTTGAATTCCTCAATACCATACATTTGAAGTCAGTCTTTACATCTTTTTCCAAGATGAAGAATTCTCAAAACCTCTCTCTAAAGTTTGCCTCTATTTTTGAAACCTCTCTCTCTGAAGTTTTTCTCTAGATTTTGGAAGAAACAAAAAACACAATTGTGTTTTAAAGCTCTGAACTAATACCATTTAACGACAGTTTAATGGAAATCAAGAGTCACCTTAAGAGCTAGATTGTTTTCTTTTTTACAATTCCAGAAAATTACAATACTACAAAAGTTAGTGGCGAAATTCGGCTTACCTTCCAAGATTCTCGTTAAACCCCACCCATCTGAATTTCACATCGTTGCCAAGTCAATTCTCCTTTCAAAGATCATTTCCTTTGTCAAATTTAGATTATACTCGTATGCCATTGAAACTTCATTAACAAATCTTATTTCTTTGCACTATGCATTCGACAAAAGAAACCCGCCATTTTCATATCCAAAAAGAGTCAAAACCACAAAACTCAATACCTTGGCCGAGGATGATTTTTTTTCTCCACTGAGAAAATTGGTGTTGATTGCAAAGAATCTATCTATGGCTTTTAATGGAGGACCAGTGAGCTTGTACATGATGGTTGCGGATGATTTATATGCTTGAACTGGGCTTTCTTCTTCCGTCATTTTCCATCGAAGGAGCTCCATTAAAGGAGATTAGAAAGATTACAAGAGCAATAATAATTGAAGACTTGGGTTCTAGGGTGTTTTTGCCCCTGATGTGCTACAAATAACGAGAAAACTCTCCTCAAAGAAGGATACCGCATGCCCATCAATTAAGGAAATAATTAATTGATTAAAATTATACTTTTTATTTTAAAAGGGGACTACGCTTAAGAAATTTCATCCATAAAATTTAAAATTACCTCAAATAAAATTTCAAATAGGGGAGGATACTTTGTTAGCATCTCATATACAATCTCCCCATTAGCTTCCTTTTCACTATGATTGTTCCATTAAGCTCAAACCAAGAGAATTTTATAATGTTGGAGACTCAAATCTCACGGCTTAATATCCTTTTGAGCTCCTCTTCTAAAGAAATATCTTCTTGGATAAGAACATCGGTTCAAAAGACAACATTGATGGTTTAGTGTATACTTTCTCAACATGAAAATTGTGCATAAAACTAAACTACATTAGCAAGTGCAATTTCTATGATATGGTATTAATTGGTTCAATAGTTTGAAAAAAAAATCGCTATATCTTAATCTAGTTTTTCCTTTCACACTAGAACGGGTAACTTTACACCTCAATATGAATTTAAAAAATAAAATCATCAATCTCAAACTCATTGTTTCTCCTCCAGAGGTTTACATTACTTTTTTGTTCATACTGAACTTTCCTCATATCTTTAATAAATTGAACCTTCACAGTCATCTTCTGAATTAGTTTTAATCGAGGTCTTACTCTTCCCTCTAGCTCAACCCTGAACAAGGGTAATTACATGCTCTCCCACAAAAGAGATTTCATAAAGTAAAATTTTAACACTAGTTTATAGCTACTATAGTATACAACTCCACCAACAACCAGTGATTCACCCAACCAATATAGAAATGAAGAATGCAAAATAATAGCATATCCACGAGAATTTGGTTCATATGCTTAGACTATCCATATATATGAGGAATGTTTGAAGTGTTCAAATTTAACTTAGTGCTTAAGCGTTCAGTGAGGCTTTCCAAAACTTCAAAGCAAACCTTGGGTTCCTGTCAGAAACTTTACTAGAAGAAAGATTGATAAGTCAAACGATGTCCATCACATAAGACCTACTCAACTTTGATAGAGAATAACTCATATTTATAGGATTAAAGTGTGTAGATTTAATAAATCAATCAACAATCTACCCAAATAATAAATCTCTATACAGTTTTCAAGAATCTGAACAATAATTTCATGGTAGTTCTATTCTATTTCCACTATGGAACAAATAAAGACAAAAAAAGTCTAGCAGTCTCAAATGTTCAACTATAGATGGCTGATATGTTCAAAATATAACCATATTTTATACTACATCTTGCTCCATGCAAGTCCCCCAACATTGACCTACATATCATTATGCACCTTTGTACTACCATAATGAAAAATCAAATCCCAACTAATGGTTTATACTAAAATTTCTTGTTTCAAATTTAAATATTCAGGCACTACCACTATGCTTTTGAATAACAAAATTTTATCAGCTCCCACCACTCAACTGTCATTCTTAAATCCCTCCTTAAGTTCATCAACAAGTTTTTGCATTTCTTTAACACATTGCAAAGGAGTAGAAGTTGCCATTAAATTATATTCTCAAACTATCAGACCATCGTCTTGACATTACATATCATAGTTGTTAGATTATTAAGATCTCTTATTATCTTTACCACCAAGTAAATAGATAAGGCTTTAAGGATGTCAACTTAAAGCATTTCTCACATTATTTGCCTACTAAAACAAATTGATTCTTTCCATTCTAATCAAACTTAGCGTTATATCTTATGAATTGCTTTAATAGTATTACGGTATAAGAAAAACATACGATAAAATGACAACACAATGATCTAGATTTAAGAAACTCCGAACCTTAGTAATGTTCCTCGGTTACTTCCATCTAACACAACCATAATCTGAGCTGAATCCAATAAGATATTATCTCCATAACTATTATGTCTAAGAAAATCCACCTATCATTCAAAAGCTGCATTAAACGCTTCTTAGCATACAACTGATGATCTCTTAAAGTCTGCAACAAAATTCTTTGACATTCCGTATGTTTTTCATGAGTATTAACATTACAAATATGTCATTAATTGATACCTTAACAAACTGATCCAACAGGATAAAAAGACCTACTTCATCATATGCTTAAAAGTAACTAGGACACAAGACAAATAAAACATCAAAACCTTAAACTCAAAACGACCATAAAAAATTCAAAAGGGTAACTGTATGAATATCCTCCTCGTGGATTTTTCGAATGATGATAGTCCAATCTAAAATCATTTATGGTAAATTATATAGATGCACCTAATGGATCGAACATCTCAATAATTCTCAACAATGGATAGTTAATATTAATCGTCACTTGTTCTAAATTTTGTTATTTAAACATACATGCGAAGCAAACATTCACGCATCCAAGAAATTTACACTAATATCTCTCATGGTGATATATTATAACAGATATAATCTTTATGCAGTAACTCATTTACAGGGTTTTGAGCTTACTCAACTCATCATGAACCATCATATAGAAAATGGAACAATGTAGGAAATCAAAATAATTAAATACTAAAATAAATCATTTAGTTGAGTGGAAACTCTGTTAGATCCTCAAGAAAATATTAGGATACTGAATCTTAATGAACAAAAAAATTAAATTCTCCCTGACTGACACATAGTCACTAACAACAATAAAAACACTCACATAAGTGCTCTAATCTCCAATGCCCACTTAAACAAGTCTACAAGGCAAAGTTAACAGGAATTAAGGATAAATTGAAAATCGTTAAGAGTTAGGAGAAAAGTTTTGCACATCTCTTGAGAAAGAAGTTGAATTTGAGGCTGATGACTTGGTATTTTTGAAAGTTCGAATATGTCATGGTATAAGTCATTTTGTTGTAAAGAGCAATTTAACTCCTAGATTTATAGGACATTTTGAAGTTATTGAATGGATTGGTTCAGTTACTTATCGATTACATTTACTACCATAGTTGAGCTATGTTCATAGTTTAGTCCACATTTCTATGCTAAGTAAATATATTTAAGACTCATCACATGTTATTTTTTATACCGATGTCTCCAACTAGAAAAATATTTATTATGACGAAGAACCCAAGAGGACATTGGGAAATGATATCAAAATTCCACGTCACTATTAGATTCCTTTCTTTTAAGTTTAGTGGAGAAACCATATCAGAAGAAAAGCTAATTGGGAAATCCATTCATTCATGGTAGCAAGGTACGCCATTTCTTTTTTGAGACTTCAGAGGATGTTCCAAATTTTGAGTACCTTAATTAATTTATTAAATTTCAAACCCCCCAAAATTGGGGTAACAGATGCGACTTTCAAGAAGAATTTTTTCTCTTAAAAAAATCAATCATGGGTGTAAAATCCGTAATTTTGAAATTTTTATATATTTCTGAGTAAATTTTTTGCTTTAATCGAGGTCAATTGTTTTGCCTTGACTAGCTCTTTGCCATGTGTCGTGAGTCTTTTGCCATGTGTGAAGGATTCAGTTAATGGTCAATTAGTGCATTCCAAGTTTTCTTGCGACTTGAAGCTAATGGGTTAGGTCTAGTAAGTTCATGTTTAATCATCTTCGGTCGAGGAGAAGGCGCAAGGTAGAGAGAGGGTGGGAAACCGGCAAGCAAACCTCCTCATTGTTCTGCCTGATTCACTTTCATGGCATCTAGATCTCTAACTTTTGTGAAGAGTTTCACAGGTATGTCATTTCTAACTCTGTCTTTTCTGTATGAAATTTTCATATATGTCAGTTTTAGATTTGAGCTTGGAAAATCAAATCTTTTGGTTGTCTCTGTGTTGTTGTTGTGGGTTTAGAGTTTGTGTAGGAGTTCGAGCCGATTCAGGGTGAGGATACATGAAAGGGACACGTTTCCCTTATTGTTTCATGTTGGAAACATCATCCCCCATCTACCACTAGTGTGAGTCCGTTCGCTCGTGAGAGTGTCTTGGTAAGTGGGAAGTTTATGGGAACACAAAACATTCATTATGTGTGTCAGCAGAAGTATGGACGTCCACGAAAGTAGGGATTTCTTCAGAAGCTGGGACGTCTACAGAAATACAAGGTGTCCATAGAAGTGTCGGGTGTCTATGCTAGGCATCCGTTATGGGTCCGAATGTTCTCACTGAATTTTTACTTTTGGTCTAGGCCTCAACCTAGTCCTCCGCGTTTGGGGTCTGGGCAACCACAGTTGCCTTTTTGGGTCAAATTTTTCCGCTCAGTACTACTTATCTCAACAAACTTTGTGATCATGGTTTCTTCCCTTCTAGTTTTGGTTCCAGTGTGGTCTTAGTTAACCATAGGGTGGGTCATCGACTGCTCCTTTGTTTTGGTTGACTGCAGCTATTTCCATCTACCATTGTTAAGACTAGGATGGCCAATGGTGTGTCTTATTGACTATTGTGAGCTCCCGATTGACCGTCCCCATATTTTGTGACATTGGGATGTCCTGGTTGACCTTAGTTAGACATTGTTGATCGCAGTTGTGTCTTTGACTACTGCTTGATCTTTGCTTGACTTTAGTTAAGTTTCATTGACTATTTTCTTTGTCTTGGGTGATTGCAGTCATTCCTTGTCATCACTATGTGGTCTCGCTTGATCATTGTCTTGTCATGCCGACCTTTGTTTAGTCTTGGTTGACTGTCGATGTTTCTTGTTGACACTGGGTTGTCTCGGTTGATCGTAGTCATGTTTGGTTGACTCCAGTAGTGTCACCTCGATGGCACAGTTGTTTGGTCGGGCGTAGTTATATCTCATCGACTGTATCCATGTCTTGTAAAATAATGGGTCTTTTGGTTTGAGTCTTGATGTTCTTGGTCTTGTGTGGTTATGACTTGGTTGACCGCATTGTATGTTTTGTGAAGTTCAGGTTAGTGAACTTCACTCAACTTTGTCAGTCATGTTTTGTTTTTGATTGGTATGACCTCTCGGTCCAACGTGTGAGTTTCCTATTGCTCATTGACCCAAAAGTCTTATGTTAGTCCTTTTGGTCTGGTTTGGAATTCCAATTATGGACTCTTGTTTGTTCTTAGTGTTCATTTTGGGTTTTAATGTCAGTTTGGTTTTAGGTTCTAACGGTGTCCCCGGTTCTAGTGCATGCTTTCAATGGTGTGTGCACTGGTCGACTTGGCTTCTGTCATCATCAGGGTAGGGATTTTATACTTAATCGTATTGCATTGCATCATGCTTTTCTAAACTTTATTTTGTAGGTTGTCATATATGAAAACCCGGTGGGGACTGTTCTATAGCACATTCATTTTTATACTACGTATATATGTAGGTTTTACACGTTTACTTTGTGTGCATGGTATTTCATGGTGTGCTATGATACTGATACGGGTGGATAGTTTTAGTGTCAAAGTATCATGAGACTATCCCGATATATCTTCTGCTGGGTGAAGATGTTATGTTTGTGCACTTAGTGAAAATGGGTAATATGGCACTCTTGACATGCTTCTTGGGTTTCGAGTCCCTAAAGCTGATAAGGGTGTATATGTTTTTGGGTTGTGGTGGTTAAGTGTGGTGTCGAAGGTGTGGTTACTTTAAGTTTGGTTTCCTTCTTGATATTTCTTTGTTGTCCTTGGTGAGAATTTATTTCTTTTATTAGTTTGTTAAGTTTGTTGTATGGTGTTGAATGATTTCATTTCTTGCACAACATTTTTCTCTTTGTTGTCATTACACTATCTTTAACTAATGTTGATCACTCTATAGACCCTAATCAATTTGTTTTGGTTTTTGGGCTTGAATTTATGTTAAGACTTCCAATGACATCCTAGTCTTGGGCTAAGTGATTTGGTCCTCTTTTAGGATCAGGTCGTTCGACCCAGAATTTCTATTGGGTTCGCCCCTGGTGGTGACAAAAATAAATTGGTATAAGTGTATGGTTCCACTATTCTTGGGAGTGATCACTTGGCAAAATCGATAGTGTAATATTTTTATATGTGTCCACTGTGTATAGAATTGTTTCAACACCTAGTAAAAAATTTTCAAATGAGTCAAGATGTTACTGGGAAGGCATCTTGGGGTCATCTTCAAGCAAGCCATAACTCCCTCAGGTTGATTCAGCTGGGTTACCTAAGTCCTCAACCGGTAATGCGTCCTCCTCTACTCCAAAAATGCTAACCTCCTGACAATCACCTACATTACAAGCAAACTGTGAGCCTAAGGCCTAGCAAGAAATGAGGATGCAATATGGTATATGCATATAAATGATTATGTTAGAATGGAATCCACTCAAAGTGTTTTTTATTCACTGTTACATATATTAACTCATACGTTGAGCTGGGACATTGGAGGTTCCATCACAGGGAGAGAAGCCGCTGGTCAGCATCTAATCCTTTGGTTGATAGGTTCTCGCGACCCGATAAGGGAAGGGTATAATCTCGAGTCTCTCGTTAGGGCATATAGGCTCTCGCTTCCCACTAAGGGAAGGGTATAATCTCGAGTCTACCTAGTTACGATTCAAACCACCTCCCCAATCTCCAATTCCCTTTGCATTCATTTCTTTTATCCATTTTCCTCACATAAATGAATACAAACCCAATGTGGTATTTCCTAGAGTTTCTATTATCATGATGCATGTCAATGTTTATATGATATAAATGGAAATCACAATATTATACAAACAATACATACAATTGGGCAAGAAACAAATATAAAGAATAATACCTACAATATTAAAAAGGAAATACATAGAGAGAGCGATATGTGCCATATTACTAGGAATACAATTATAGAAAACAACATGCTCAATTAATCCATGGAACATAGCATAATCTACAATGTGCTATACGTGCTTGGTAATTAAAAGAAAAGATAACAATATCTAACATCCTATACAAGCATAGCAACTAAAGGAAAAATAGTGGCTATACTAATTTAAAACAGTCGTATATGAAGTATTCATGCAAAGTTTATTTAAAACAACAGAGTCGACAAACAACAAAACAAGAACTAACATCTAGTATGAAACTAATAGATAATATGCATACATTAACTAACCAAACTATTATAAACCAAATTACAACTTTTATGCTAACTGTGAAATATTTGATATTATTATGCAGCAAATTAATCAAGAGCAATAGGAAAGTTATCATCCATGGAGAGGCAGACATGCTTTTTAGAATTTGGAACTTAACTAATCTCTGGTAATTTCAAGCTAACAATTAGAAAGGAAATTATAATCCAATTCACCATTCATGCTTCACATAACAAGCACTAACTCATATATTCAAGCATTTCATATCAGAGAGAATTATATAGAGTCTATCATCGTACAATTGGTCAATTAACTAAATAAGGAGCAGGATGAAGTAAAATAGGCTGAAGCTCCCTGCACCTAGCTTCGGGTGTACTTCAGGTAAGATGGTTCCTTCCTGCATTGTAAATTTTATGTAAAGATTGTACTGTGAAGAATTAAAGGGATGATATTACACTGCTGGATGTTTGGCTTTACTTGTGAGCCATTGTTCAGATTTAGTGTTCTGTTGATGAAGTCTGGTTTTGAATATTTGGACAAATGCGCTCTGTCTATTATGGATTTCAGATGGGATATGTTTTGTAACTTGGAAATGATGCCCTGTTGTAAATGCTCTATCATTGGAAAAATGCTCTCTTTGAATTATGCTATGTTAATGGATGATTTTGTTGGATGGTGTTTCCTATCGATAGCCTTGTTGATAGTTGCATCTGTTAAGGTTGAATCTGTCTTGAAGAATTATTGTTAGATATAGGTTGTTAAGTTGGACTTTGGACTTGTGCTACTAAATTGGTTTACTTGAATATATTGATGATTGGTTTCCTTTGAATGTTATCTTCTATTTACATTGAGCTATAAATTAAAGAAAGGTTTGAGAGGTTTTGAGTGGTAGAGATAATGGTTAGATTGTTTGAATGCCAATTAATTTCTAGTTTTTAAGTTTTGATTTTGGAAAACTGCTAAGTGATTAGTTGGGTGCAGGAAGGTCTAAGTGTGCTGATGGGATTTTTGGTATAAAGTTAATATATGCTTTGTTGGTTCCAATGGATTTTTCATTAAAAGATAATGAATTTGTATAGTGAAGTTAAATATGGGGATTTATTAAGCGTTAAAGTTTATGAATATTCGGTGTTTAATAATTATTGGTTAATTGGTCGATGAAAATAATTGGATGAAAAATGTTAAAAGAATTAACAGAATAATGGTATAAAAAGTTAAGGTTTATAATGGATAAATATATTAATAAATAAATGATAATTATTTTGAAGGTATTGAGATAAAAGAAAGACAACGTTCAGTGTGGGTACGCGTGAACGCATCCAGGTAAGTGATATGTATGTGCTTTGGTCATGAAGGCCCCACATCGTAAGAATAGAATATGCATGTTTGCTTGTTTACTGCTTTAATAGATATTGAGCATGTCTACAACATTAAAAGCATGTCTACAGTCTCTATAGCATATCTATCATTTTATGAGCACACATTTTGGAATGTTGGGTGTTTTATAAAGTTCCTTATTTATATGTTAGAAATTGTATGCATTCATGAGCATCTTGCATCATGGTTTTCGAAATGATTCAAAAATGGATCTTCAGAAAGGAAAATGGAAATGAATATTAAATTATAAATGGTAAAGTAAAGTAAAGAAAACGATAAAGGCTTTGACATGCAACTCATAAATAGAGGCTTGGTAGACGTTGTCCCCATGGTTAAAGGCTTTGGGTGGATTAGTCCCCCAATGGTTGAATTCCAGTTGAGGCTTTGGCATGTAACTCATAAATAGAGGCTTGGTGGACATTTTCCCCATGGTTAGAGGCTTTGGGTGGATTAGTTCCCCCAATGGTTGAGTTACATTCCAATATTATACGGTTAAGGCTTTGGTGTTGAACTCAAACTCATAAATAGAGGCTTTGGTGGACATGGTCTCCATAGTTAGAGGCTTTGGGTGAATTGGTCCCCCATTGGTTGAGGCTTGCGTTGAATACCAAAGGCAGAATAATAAAGTTAATATCAAGACAATGGTAAAAGAAAAAGAAAAGAAAAGACAGAAACAGAAACAAAAAACGAAAAGAGATTTTAAAAGCTGCATGACATGTACATCATACCTTTTATTTTATATCACTTACTGAGCCGTAGGCTCATTAGTTAAGTCTTGTGATGTAGGTACACGCACGAGAACAAAAGAACAAATTAAGGAGCAGTTGATGAAGGGTTTGTATGTGTGAATCTTGTGGCTAGTTAGGCTAAAGAGAATTACAAGAGATGGTTTGTAAATAATTTTGTAAAGGGTTTTGTAAAATATTAAAATGTAAAAGCAAATGGTATTTCTTTAATGCTTTGTTTTAATGATATTCCGTTGCATTTAATAAAGGATTTTAAGATAAGAATTTTATTAATGTCTTTTAGTTGGCTTTACGTTTTATAAAATGTGTAAGAAAAATAGTTTAATTATCATTTTTTTAATTGGGTTATAAAAGAAGAATCTTCCGTTGTTTTTATAAAATGAAAAAGTTTTGAATTTTACGCGATTTTAAAAGATAATAAAACCGAGTCATTACACAATTTAACATTAATAGAAACTAACATCTTATTTAATAACATGATTTTGTGGCAGCATTTCCAAATAGAAACTGATAATCTAATAAACATAACATGATGGGAGTATAATTTACAATAAACAATCGAGAATTAACGAGTAAGAGTAACTAAATTCAACAGTCAACGTAACTAAGCAAAAAGTAGAAATCCTAAACTAACAGGGGATTAAACAGCAGAAGAATTAGTCATACAAAAATACAAATCTGACAAGGCAAATCCAGAAGTATATAAATTTTGACAGTGAGCATCACGAACTCAAACAAGCAGAAGACTTTGTCAAGATAGAGGCAATAACAGACTATGTAGAAGGCAACAAGATTATCCAGAGTATTCAAATGACAACAACATTAACAGCAGCTATATTCAATCAAAATCAAAAAACACTACTTGTGGTGTAGGGCCTCCACTGGCAAAGACTCTACCTCAATTTCTTATCTCACTGGAGATTTCAAAACTATAGGATTCCTCACACCCAGTCGTAGCTCACACCGATGAGAAGTGATCAGAATTCATCTTGTGCTCCTCCACTTAAACAGGGAGAACTGCCAGGAGATCCAATTAGCAGTCTCCAAGTCAAAGGCGTTATCTTAGGATTATTGATTTGGTTAGATCGAGAGGATTTCACGGGATAATGAGAAATTAAAGAAGAAGAAATATGATTTTTCCCAGATTTCCCCAACGACTTTAGCAAGGGAGTCGATTAGAACAATTGGACTAGAATGATTCAACGTTTCAGTGAACCAAGGGGTTGGTCCAACGCAGAATGCACATACACTGTTTTTGCCCCACGGTTCGTCCCTCAACCACGAATTTGCAACTTCCAGTTCGTTCATCATTCCTGTAGCTCCATTCCACAGACCTGAGCGCTCGCCCATCGCACCCATGTCGCGGATAAGCCCCAGTCGAAGCTCAGCTCCATGTGAAAGTTTGCCCAAGAACTTCCCTTGTCGCGAAGTCCCCAAGTTGTCTTCCTCACTCAATTTCGATTTCCTTCTCTCAAAAATACCGCAGCCCCTCCTTCATTACGTGTTCAACCGGACCAAACCGATTTGAGGTGAACTGGTTTATCCACCTCATTAAATCATCAATCATTTCAACTCATTTTAATTTCCTTTTCTTATTTAAATTTCAATTTAATACATTATTTCCTTCATCTAATTAACCCCTTTTTAATTTATTCCAAATAAATCCTTACCCAAAATTCTCACTTAAATTAATTCCAATAAAACTCCAATAATTATTCCATTAAATAAATTTCCCATAAACATTTTTACATAATTCCGTTATGGGAAAATTAGGATATTACATTCTACCCACCTAACAAAAAATTTTGTCCTCAAAATTTAGCTAACTAAATAGCTCCGGATACTTGGCTCTCATATCATCTTCTTTCTCCCAAGTGGCTTCTTTGGTTGAATGATTTTGCCATAAAACTTTGACTAGCGAAATCTGTTTGTGTCAAAGCTCTTTTATTCTTGAATCTAAGATTTGCACAGGTCTTTCTTCGTAGATTAAGTTCGTTTGGACGTCGATGTTTTCTTGAGGATCCAATAAAGTTGCATTCCCCAGGCACTTCTTTAACATTGATACGTGGAACACATTATGCACTCCCTCCATAGAAGCTGCAACTGGTAAGCCACAACTCCAATCCTCTTCGTAATTACAAAGGGGCCAACATACCTCGGGATGAGCTTTCCCATCTTTCCAAAGTGCACCGCACCCTTGAATGGAGATATTTTCAGTAATACATGGTCTCCTTCATTGAATTCCAAGTTCCGTCGATGGTTATCAACATAACTTTTCTGACGACTCTGAGCGGCTAGCATCCTTTGCTTGATAATAGCAACAGATTCAGCAGTTTTCTGTACTATTTTAGGATCGTAGAATGTAGCTTCACCTGTTTCACTCCAATATAAGGGGGATCTACACTTCAGTGGGGGTGCACAATCCCACATCGTTTGGGAAGAGTAGAAAATGCATGGTTTATAAGTAGGATTTCTCTCTCTACTTAGTACAACGCGTTTTGGGCTAACCCTAAGAACAAAATCGTGCAGGCTTCGGCCCAAAGCAGACAATATTGTATTAGGAGCATCAGGGGACATTACACACAGTGTCATGCCCTAAAGGGCACCTGAGATAGAACACGGAACAACCCAACATGACACCAAACCGAGTCGCCAACCCTTGAACTTTTAAATTAATTAGACAACGAAAGTCTTAAATGAAACTTAAATAGTTAGGGTTAAATCAACTACGCTAATCCAAAGGTCCATCAATGACATCATAATAAAATAGTAATAGAAATACCCAAATAACAACTACTATGCCAAAAAAATACAAGTAGATTTGTAAATCTCACCAAAAGAACAACTCAGATTACCAATAAACTAGATAGCTAAACTATCAAACTCACTTTTGCGTCGGCAACTAAGAATCCTCCAAACTAATATCTAAAGGAAAAGGTCGTTGGAGTAAGTAGACTAAACTCAATAGGGGTAAAGTTTACATATCAAGAAAAAGATTAAATAAAGTGGGGAGCATGCCATATAAAACATATGAGATAATACATGTTTATAAAACAAGAAATAGGCCCCTATTGTACATTTTGAAAAGTCCGATGAAAATAGAGCTACTCACGGACTTTGGGCACTCTATGCCATCAGTATGAATAGTAACAGCAATACTCAACAATTGCTAAAGCCACAAAATTAGACCCTGATCAAGTTTAGGGTTTTGCGTCTAGGGACATGCCACAGTCAATTGTCTCATTACACTAGTTAACAAAAACAAACACATCTTCTAACTATCAAATGTTCATAAAGAAAACATGACCCCTTCACAAATTGATCAAATTTATTTCACTCAACCAATATGATCAAGTAATAAAACTATGCATGTTCAAATAAAACGTGTCTAGTGAAAAATACATATATAGTATAAAAACCGATAAACCATAAAAATGGACATACTATTTTGTATGAGAACACATCTCAAATAATGTTTGTAAAACTATGAGATACTGAACATAAAATAAATCATTACCTCAATTGGGCATAGCAAACCAAAGTCAAAGTAGTAATAATCCAAGGAGTTCGAACCTCTCGTCAATCCTTTGAATCTATCAAAATATACATATTGAAATCAATTCACTTCTCTAAATATTAAAAATTCGTTGGAACTCATAATAGGGATAGGAAGCAATTTGGGAAACTCATGGATCAATCCCCAAAAATATCCAACTTTAAGAATCTAGCTCAGACATCCCACCATCATCGAACATCCTTCACATATTTGTATATCAGGTCGACCCTGGATTAGGTTCGAACGTCTGCTCGTCAAGCCTCTCAACCTACTTCAACAGAAATGAACACTTCTGTGGTTCCGTGCATTTCTACTGCAGAAGTCTTCGCTTCCACATATACATTCCATTCACATGCTTCTACGAAAGCCTTTGCTCCACTCCCATGGATGCATACAGATCCACTACGGATGTGTACACTTTCGTTGCATCCCCCCCTAGATATGTACGTTTCAAAGGTAGATGCCTTCAGTCTTGTGGGCATGCATGTTATGTTGCAGAAGCCTTTGCTTCTGTGAAAACTTGCCTGCGATTCTAGACTCCCCAGACATTCCAAAAACTTCAAGTTTCCTCTCAAAAAAATTTTCTGACTTTAAAATCCAAAACTAAACCAAACTTTAAACTCTAAACAAACTTTCACTTCTCCAACAAAAATTCAAATCCGAAATTATAGAGATTCGGTAGATATGAAATGGAATTTTTTTACCTTTTGATGATGATCAAAACTCCAAGATTTTCAAACCCCAAATCAAAGGATTTTAATCCGTTTTATAGCATACAAAGCCGAAATCAAAACGAGTATTAGAATTTGTTTTCTTTTTTAATATTTCTTTAAAAAATGGAGTTTTTCTTGCCAGAATGTCTTCACCCAAAACTTCAAATACCCTACAACTGATCCATCACAATGCACACACACAATCTGGAAAATTTTCTCCAAAGACTAGAAGAATCACCCTGAAATGTAGGATTGTTGGGGGTGCATATATGGTAACCCTCCAATAATGAATTAATTAAAAATAATTAGGGTAATAACCCATATCATAAATGGTAACCGTTACACAAGGACTCTGAACACACCATGCCATCAGGAATAACAATAATAAAGGCGATACTCGGTTATCGCAAAAGCCTTGAACGACCCTAATCAATTTAAGGGTTTTGCGCTAAGGGACACAACACATACAACTGTCTCATTACTCTAGTTAACAATAAACAAACATATTCTTCAATGGTCAAATGTGCATAACATAAATAAGACTGCCACGTGAGTTGATCAAATTTGGTCCACGCTACCATGGTGATCAGTAAAATAATGTGTATGCTCAAATAAAACATGTGCAGTGAAAATACATGCATAATACCAAAAATTAATGGGCCATAAAGAAAATAGACATGTTATTTTGTATGAGAACATATCTCAATATAAAGTTTTAGAAAATGATGAAATGTTGGATATAAAAATAAATCCCTATCTTGACCGAGTATACCATCCTCAAAAGCTCAATATTCAAAAAGTCCAACAATAAGTCAAACTTCTACACCTAATACAACCTATCATTAGTAGTTTTTTTTTATTGTTCCCCAAGATAATAGTGGAAATTTAAAAAATAGTGCACAATATTATCATGCATTTCTACACAAATTAAAATGCTAAACATTCTAAATGTTTCTTCAAAAATCTAAATTTTTTTAATTAATCTTAAAATTTGAATAAATAGAGAGGATGAGGTTTGGGTTCACTAGCCTTTGAATTCCACTTTGGAATGACAAAATTCAATGCATAAAATTTCACAGATTTGTTGCTATCCTAATTAGAGTTTTTGAAATATGGGAGGATAGTGACGGTCTGAAAAGACCCCCAACGTCTTGTTTCGGAAATCCCTAACGTCTGAAAAGTCTGAGATTAGTGACAGTCGTAGTGACACCCCTGATAGAAACCTTGTCCCAGGTAGGGATGGAGTCGGTTAAGCCACACAGACAAAAAAATGTATCCTTTCTCTGATAACAAAATATAAAGGCAGAAAAGATTGGTTCTTTTTTGAGACAGACTGCATAAGCATGCATGAGCATAAACATTTCATTCTATTTATTGCTGAGTGTTAGACTCATTGTTTTATCCGTAATGCAGATGATGGTAATGATATCAATGTGGAGGAGGAATCATTGCTTGTTGAGATCTTAGGTTATCAGCCGGATTTGACCTGATGTGTTATGGTTCATGGAAAAGTTAAACCAGTTGTTTTTCAATAATTAATTATGATTTTAATTTTGATAATGTTCTGTAAACTATGGACAATTATTTAAATCGTTAAAATTATATTTTGAATTTATTCCACCTAATACTCTGATTTGCTTTCTTAAATACACGTTTTTACATAAGTTAAAGAAATATTTTTATGGCTAAAAATGAAAGAAATAAAATGATTTAATAACGCGAGGCATTTCAGTTAGTTTCAGAGCATAACCAGGTCAAACTCGATTCTATAGACTGCTAGTAACACAAGACTTATCAACGAATACTCCTCCGATTGTAAGTAAAATGTTAATTGTTATTTATTAAATTCTATTGTTAGTTTAAATTACCTTGCTAGTAGAAATAGTTAATCGAAATTACTTTACTCGTTTAATTAGTTTAATATTTAAAATAAATAAAATAAAATAAAATAGGGAAAAAAAATTTAAAAAAAAAAAACAACAACAATATAAAATAAAATAAAAATTCAATCTCCTAATACTTCCTCAAAATATGTAGGACTATAGAATAACTAGAAGAGCAAGAGTCAACGTACAAGTGAATGATGAGAGAGAAGAGACACTTGTCAGACCAAAGAATGATGATAATGGTTGTGAGGGTGCTGATGTTCAGAATGGGAGGGATGAAGCCTTCGATTGTATAGCTACTGTGGTAGATCAACAATCTCAGTATATGGAGCAGCATTTTCAATTTAGGGAGCGATTTATAGAAAAGAAGAACAAAAATGGGAATGGGGATCATCGAGTAGTGGTGGTTCTAGGGGAAGCAAGCTGGGAGAAATTTCAATGGCTCAAGCCTCCCAATTTTGACGGTAATGTTTCTAACATTGCTAGAGTTGAAGAATTGATCCGTTCCCTGGAGGACATGTTTGAGTATGCAAATATAAAGGAGGCTAAGAAAGTAAAATGTGCGGCCTATCTATTAATTCAACATGCCCGATTCTTGTGGGACTCAATCAAAGCAGCACGGGATGTTCGAACCCTTGCTTGGGGAACTTTCAAGGAACTATTCTACGGAAAGTATTTTAATGATACCATCCGGACAAAGAAGCTGGTGGAGTTTATACATTTTGCGCTAGATTGGGATGGTGTCAGAATACGTCTAGAAATTTTAAGCACTATCCCGATTTGCTTTACACCTGGTGGTCACGGATGAGCGCATGGTCAACCATTTTGTCCAAGGACTGAAAATGGAAATTCTCTAGGGACTCACTGTAGCTGGTACGGAGGATGTCCCTTACATAAAGATTGTCGCAAAAGCCCTGGCACTTGAGAATATAAAAGCAATGGTAGCTAGACAAATAGAAGTGACTCAAAGGTTTTTGACAAATAACCAAAACTAGCCATAACGTGGTGCTCCGCCTACAAACCTAAGAGGGAAAAGGCCGATGGAGAGTGGGGCAGAGTAGGGAAAGGACAAATGCCCTATGGCCGGGGCAACTACTAATCCACCCAACCAATGCCCACGTTGCCAGAAGACTCATTACGGGCAGTGCATAACAGGATCAAGACTTTGCTTCAAGTGCAAAAAGTCAAGCCATGTGGCAGAAACTATCCAAATTTGGTGGGAGGATCTGGCTCTGTGGGTGTTCTTGTTATATGGGAATGACGGAGAAGAGGAGCTACCATTGGTTGTATCAGGTACTATCTATATTAATAATATTGATGCACATGCCTTATTTGATACTGAACTACTCACTCGTTCATTTCAACTGACTTTTGTGTGAAAGCAAACTGTCTCCCTGGTCTTATGAAGAGTAGGTATATGGTGCTTTTACCTTCAGGAGATTATCTGACTACTAATAGCATTCTAGAAGCATATACAGTCAAAATAAATGACTGAGTGTTCCATGCCAATCTAATTTCTATGGATATGAAAGTATATGACATTATCCTAGGTATGGATTGGTTATCCCAGAACCAGACGATTATCAACTGTAGGAGAAGAGAAGTCTACTTTCACCCTCTTGGTGGAAAACAACATATCTTCCAAGGGATCAGGGAAAGAGGAAAGATGGCGGTTATTTCTGCACTAAAGGCATTTCGACTACTAAAAAGTGGATGTGAAAGATTTCTCATAAATATGATGGACACTACAATGGTAGCAAAGGCAAAGATAGAAGAAGTTGGGGTGGTTTGAGATTTTTCGAGGGTCTTTTTGGATGATCTCCCTGGATTACCACCTGACTAAGAGATTGAATTCGCAATTGACTAACATCTTGGCACGAAACCTATTTCGAAGAATTTGTACGGAATGGTGCTAGTAGAGTTAAGTGAGTTAAAGGTTCAGCTGGAAGAGTTGATCAGTAAGGGGCTTATCCTTCCAAGTTTCTCACCTTGGGGAGCTCCAGTTTTGTTTGTGAAGAAAAAGGATGGAATGCTAAGAATGTTCATAGACTACCAGGAGCTGAACAAAGTAACAATAAAAAAGAAATATCCTTTGTCGCATATTAATGATTTATTTGAACAGCTGCAGGGTGCTTGTGTGTTCTCAAAAATCGACCTTTGTTCAGGGTATTATCAATTGAAAGTCAAACCAGATGATATACCTAAGATGACATTTTGAACAAGGTATGGGCATTATGAGTTCCTGGTGATGTCGTTCGATCTGACCAACGCCCCAACAACATTTATGGACTTGATGAACGAGATCTTTAGAGATTACCTGGACAAATTCATCATTGTCTTCATTGACGAAATTCTGATCTATTCACAGTCTGAGGAAGAGCACAGTGAACGCCTAAAGATTGCCCTATTTGTTTTGGAACAACACCAACTATACGCTAAATTTTCTAAGTGTGAATTCATGTTAAGTGAAGTCAGCTTCCTTGACCATGTGATTTCTAAAAATAGAATTGCAATCAACCCAGCTAAAATTCAGGTGATTGTCGACTGGGCGCAGCCTAAGAACGTGGGAGATGTAAGAAGTTTTCTTGGACTAGAAGAGTACTGTAGATGATTCATAAATGGATTTTCAAAGATATCTCTGCCTCTTACTAGTTTGCCAAAGAAGAACATGAGATTCTGGTGGTCATAGGAATGCGAAAAGGGCTTCCAAGTGTTGAAACACCGATTAACATTAGCACCTATCTTAGCCTTACTAGTGGAAGAAGGCAACTTTTGCATTTATCGTTATGCATCTAAGAGTGGACTAACTGGGGTACTCATGCAGAATGGCAAAGTGATTGCTTATGATTCAAGACAGCTCAAACTGCATGAGGCTAATTGTCCCACTCATGACCTTGAACTTGCCGCAATAGTATTTATACTAAAGATATGGCGGCATTATCTTTATGGACAATGGTGTGATATTTATATAGACCACAAGTGTAACGACTCAATTATTTATTTGCTTTTAAAAATGCGTGAAATTTAAAACTTTTATTAAACAACTAAATCTTTATTAAAACCTTTTTAAAATATAATCAGAGTTCTTTTTCTAAAAAGCCAGACCAGTAAAAATCCTTTCTTTAGACTCGTTATGAAAATTGTTATAAGTACTGGAAAACTATAGTTATAAAAATCTTTTCTTAAAACATAGCGGAAGCGTAATTAATTCAATTAAGGAATACTAAACAATTATTACAGGTTAGTTGCAAAACGTTTTTCTCTTTTACTTCTTTAGCCTAACTAGGCACAAGTCTCGTCCATGCAAATCCTTCATCAGCTGCTCCCTAATCTGTTCGCCATTTTCTCTTGTATTTGCCCCTACATCGCAAGTCGTAAGCTATGAGTCTAATGTTCAGTAAGTGATAATACCTAATAAGCTAAATGTTCATGCTGTTGATGCTCGTGAATACATGTAATTTCTAACAGTTAATAAGAAAATATAAATAAACATTCAACGTGCGATTCACAGAACATGCTATAAAAATTGAAGACATACTGTAAAAACGGTAAACAACAAAACGTGCTATTAATAACTGCAGACATGCTATAAAAATAGTAAACAATGAAACATGCTATTGAAAACTATAGACATGCTTGAAAAGAGGTAAACAACGAAACGTGCATATCCTATTCTTGGAATGTAGAGCCTGAAGACCAAAGCACACACGTATCACTTACCTTGAGGCGTTATCGCGTATTCATACTTAATTTTTATCCTTCTTCTCTTTTCAACACCTTCATAATTAAAACATTTACTTATTAATAACAACTAATTAATTTCAGTCTTTTTCCATCCTTAATTAATAAATCTAGGAACCCATTTAACACCCCAAAATGGAACATAAGCTTAAAAATTCTAACATGCTCAACTTAACAACTTCGTCATAATCTATAACCTTAATCTTCATTCATCATTTGATAGCATTTCGTAATCCAAACTTAATATCAACTTCTAACAAATTAACAAACCGTGCATAATTCGATACCAACAGTTAATAGGGCATAATATCCAATATTTATTCCATTTCTTCCTCTCACTAATCACTTATCATAAACAGAATATAAAATTCCAAATAACTCACGGCTTGTAGCTCACACAACCAACAGAGAACTATCATCCAACAGGTTGATATAAAACATCAGTTTAACATTTGCCTACATCTCACAACCCCTCCATAACATCTACCCTTACATGCATCAGACTAACAACTAACAGAGGAGGACCTAGTTGCCTGAATTAAGCCCTAGACCACAATCTGCTCATCCTCACCCTCTGTCCATCATAGCTTCCCTCCTTTTCTCTAGAGGCTCTCAGCCCTCTCTATCTCTATTTTCTCTCTCAGCCATCGCTCACCCGAGAGCATTCTGCTCCAGCTTCCTCCATCCCCTACAATTCTAATTCATCAGAGAGGTATGACAAGCCATATTCTGGGTCAGCACCATACCTCAAGCACGTCCACTCTGTCGCCTCTATCAGAGTAGGACCAAAAGGTTCAGACTGAACCACAAGCTAGACCACAGGCCTTCGGCCGATCCAGCACAAACCGCCAGCTCTAGCCATCGACCCGAGGCTGGAAATCGCAGCCTCACATTTGCCGACCTTCACCATCACCAATCCATCGACGCCGGCCATCGAAATTGACAAAGCATCGACATTCGATGCTGCCCCGATCCATCCCTTGAGCTGAAATCCCACGACCTGACGCTTCACTCGCTATTTACTGGATGACACGCACCCGAGCCTGAGCCCAAGCTTTCCTCCCTCATGTCATCTCTATCAATCATGCATTCTCTTTCTCTGTCGCGCTCTCTCGTTCCCCTTCTTTGCTCTCTTTGTCACGAAATGGCCGAAGGCCAGAACAAACTCCCCCTTCTCCTTTCTTCTTTTCCAGACCAATCCAATTTGTGTGAACCGATTCAGTTGAACTGGTTCAACTCTCCCCATCACCAATTAATCCATCTTTTCTATTTAATCCTTTTTTAATTTTTATCCCCTCTTAATTTAATTTCTCACTTTATTTATTCACTTAATGTCCAATTAATTACTCTCTTACATCTTAATCTCAACTAATCCATTATTTCAATTTTGCTCTTTACTTTAATTAATTTCTTCTTTTATTTTATTCTTCATCTATTTTAAATTTCTATTTTTATTTTAATTAATTATTTTCTTAATCAATTTACCCCTATAAATCCTAATTATCATCCAATAAATTCCTTAAATTATACTCTTACGTATACGTCATTGATAATACCTTGATAATTATCCAATTAATTTAAATACCCCTAATTACTTTCCAATTATCTTTATTAAATTCTGATATAAAAAATTGGGGTATTACAATAAGAGTTTGAAGTATATCTTTACGCAAAAAGAATTGAACATGAGGCAGCGGCGATGGTCAGAATTTGTAAAGGACTATGACTATGAGATCAAATACTATCCGAAAAGACAAATGTTGTAGCCGATGTTCTAAGCAAGAAGGTCACAGTAATGGGTATGATATGTGAAGAGATGCCCGTAGGACTCTAGAAAGATATTTGAGAGTTGGACATACAAATGGTTCCTACACACCGGACTGTTGTTTTGTCTGCACTAACCCTGAAGCCTTCCATACTAGAAAGAATTAAAGAGGCCCAATAGATTGACGCCCAATGCGAAGATTTCAAGTTGAATCCAACTTTGGTAGAGTTTTGGGACTATTTGATATTTGCGGACAGGATTGTGAAATTTAAAAATAGATGGTACGTGCCTGCTGACTCGTTGTTGCGGTTGGCAATATTGAAGGAAGCCCATTCTTCAAGTTTTTCTATCCATCCTGGATGCAACAAAATGTACAAGGACCTTAGAGTGCATTATTATTGGTCGGTGATGAAGTATGATATTGTCGACTATGTAGTGTTGTGTCATGTATGTCAGTAAGTAAAGGCCGAACATCAAAGACCAGGGAGAATGCTTCAACCAATGCCAATACCAGAGTGGAAGTGGGAGCAAATCACAATGGATTTTGTTACCGGATTACCAAGGATTGTGAAGGTACATGAAGCGATCTGGGTAATTGTGGATAGATTAACCAAGGTGGCCCACTTCTTACCTGTAAAAATGATGTACAAAATGAATCAGTTCGTGGATATATATGTTAAAGAGATCATGAGATTGCATGGAGTTCCGGTCTCAATTGTGTCTGGGATCCGTGGTTTACTTCTGCATTTTGGAAGAGTTTGAATAAAGTCATGGGCATAGAATTAAAATTCAGTACTAGCTTTCATCTGCAGATGGAAGGCCAAAGTGAACATACAATCCTGATATTAGAGAATATGTTGCATGCCTGCACACTTGAGTTTCAAATCGGATGGGGAAAAATGTTGTTCTAAGTAGAATTTGCCTACAATAACAGCTTCCAAACAACTATTGGCATGACACCTTACGAGGCACTATATGACAAAAAGTACAGATCCCCATTATATTGGAGTGAGACTGGTAAAGCAGAGTTTTATGGCTCTGATATGGTATAGCGAGCAACTGAATCGGTTGCAATCATTTGACAAAGAATGCTGGTTGCTCAAAGTCACCAAAAAAGCTATGTCGATCATCGTCGACAGGACTTAGATTCAACGAAGGGGACTTGGTGTTTCTAAAGGTATCATCTTTTAAAGGGATTATGCGGTTTGGAAGAAAAGGGAAGCTGAGTCCATGATATATTGGTCCTTTTTCTATTATAAAGAGAATCGGGAAAGTGGCATATCAGCTGCAACTGCCAACCTCCATGGAAGGTTTACACAACGTATTCTATGTATCGATGCTGAACAAATGCCTCAGAGATCCAAATCTAATGGTACCTCCTACTGATGCAGAAGTTCAAACCAACTTAAGTTACGAAGAAAGACCCATTCAGATTCTGGATTTAAGAGTAAAGGAACTTCGACATAAGCAGATCTCATTGGTCAAAGTTTTATGGCAAAATCATTCAGTGGATGAAGCTACGTGGGAAAGAAAGAAGGATATGTAGTCTAAGTATCCTGAGCTATTTAGCTAAATTTCGAGGATGAAACTCATATAAGAAGGGAGGAATGTAATACTCCAGATTTTAATCGAGATTAAAAATAATAATATTTATCAGTTTTGGAGATTTTGGGAATGATTTTCTCTTGGGATATAATACCTCAATTTCTCGTAACGGAATTAAGTAAAGAAAATTGAGAAATTAATTGGGTGTAAATTTGGATAAGAATATATTTGGTTATTTATTGGAAATTTATTTGATAGAAATTATAGGAATTGGAATTAATTAAATGGATTAAATGACTAAAGGAATGGATTAAATAAAATAATTTTGGATCATTTGGGACCAGTTGACTGTTCATGTCAACTGGTCTATTCATATCAACCGGTCCTATCTACCGGTCCCAAAGAAAAATGTGATTTTCTGCAGATTTCGTCTCTGTTTTGCCTACCCAACAACTCTGTCTAACTTTCTTTTTTGCTGGCATTATTTTGTTAGCTCCCTTCTGCCTATAAATAGAAAGATAGAATTGTGAGATAAGAAGGGAGAGAAGAACCTGGTGAGAGAGAGGAGAAAATCAGTGAGAGAGAGGGCAATGCTTGGAAGAAAAATAAGAGAGAGAGAGTGAAGACAGTGAGGAGAAAATAAAGGCTGAGAAGAGAAAATTGAAAGTAGGAAGGAGAAACTGCCGAGGTGATTGAAAGAGGAAACTATCAGGGAAGAAATAGGATGCCAGTGGAGGCTGTGTATCATGGAATTTTGTTTGTTTTCTTACTGTCGATTTCATTGAATATTTTGTGATGAATAATTCGTTGAAATTGAACCGCTCAGAAATTGTTATTTTTAGTCAGACAAAAGAAGGAATATTTTATGATGAATAATTTGTTGAAATTGAACCGCTCGAAAATTGTTATTTGGAGAAAAGGAGAATTAGACTATAAAATTTCCCTTTGCTCTCCGTAAAATTAAAGTAAGAATTATTCCTTGCTAAATTAACGTATGTACTGTTTCTTATAAAAAAAAAAAAGGAATATTTTGTGATGAATAATTTGTTGAAATTGAACCACTCGGAAATTGTTATTTGGACAAAAGGAGAATTGGCTTGTAAAATTTCCCTTTGCTCTCTGTAAAATTAAAGTATGAATTATTCCTTGCTAAATTAACATATGAACTATTTCTTAAAAAATTATGGATAAAATATTAGAAAATAAAAATGGAATATTTTGGCTGAGTATGAACTGTTGTAACTGCTTTGATATTTTCTCTGATATATTCTATGGACTACTTTAATATTTCTTTAATATATTCTGTATACTATTATGGACTGGATATGATATGACTTTCATGCATCATGTTAGGACTTACGAAAATGTGGCATATGCATAACATGTTTAATGAAATGAATGAATAAACATAAATGGGCGTGTGGGGGTTCGGGAGATAGGATGACGGTACTTGGTGGTGACATCCCTGATGGAAAGCTCGCCCCACGTAGGGGTGGAGTGTCGGTTAAGCCACAAGACCAACAGATGAATCCCTTCTCTTGTTTTAGATATCCCCAACATCTGAAAAGACAGAGATTGGTGATGGTCATGGTGACACCCCTAATGAAAACCTCGTCCCAGGTAGGGATGGAGTCAGTTAAGCCACACAGACCAACAGATGTATCCTTTCTCTGATAACGAAATGTAAAGGCAGAAAAGATAGGTTCTTTTCTAAGATAGACTGCATAAGCATGCATGATCATAAACATTTCATTCTATTTGTTGCTAAGCATTAGGTTCATTGTTTTACCCATGATGCAGATGACAGTAATGATATTAATGTGGAGGAGGAAGCATTGTCTATTGAGATCTTGGGTTATTAGTCAGGTTCGACCTGATGTGTTATAGCTTATGCAAAAATAAAACTAGTTGTTTTTGAATAATTAATTATGATTTTAATTTTATAATGTTCTGTAAACAATAAACTGTTATTTAAATTGTTAAAATTATGTTTTGAATTTATTCCGCTTAATACTCTAATTTGCTTTCTTAAATACACGTTTTTAAATAAGTTAAAGAAATTTTTTTTAAGGCTAAAAATGAAAGAAATAAAATGGTTTAATAATGCGGGGCGTTACACCCACCACTCAAGTGTCATACTTAAATACCTCTTTAAGTTCATCAACAAGTTTATGCATTTCTTTAACATGTTGCATAAGAGTAGAAGTTGCCATTAAGTTATACTCTCAACTATCAGACCATCGTCTTAACATTACATATCATAGTTGTTAGTAGTTTAAGATCTCTTCTGATCTTTAGCACCAAATAAAGAGATAAGACTTTAAGGATGTTGACTCAAAGCAATTGTCATAATATTCGCCTACTAAAATAAATTAATACTTTCCATTCTATTGAAACTTAGTGTTCTATCTTATGATCTGCTTTAACAATATGACAATAGAAAAAAAAAACTTACAATAAAACGACAACACAACTATCTAGATTCAAGATACTTTGAACCTCAATAACATTCCTTGGTTACTTCCGTCCAACACAATCACAATCCGAGCTGGATCCAATGGGATATCATCCCCATAATTAATATGTCTTAGAAAATCCACCTATCATTCAAAAGCTACATTGAACTTTTCTTAGCATAGAACTGATTATCTGTTAAACTTTGCAATACAATTATTAGATGTTCCATATGTCCATCATTGTATAAAGTTAATGAATATGTCATTAATTGATAACTTAAAAAACTAATGTAATAGGATGAGAAGACATGCTTCATCATATTCTCCAAAGTAACTAGGATATTAGTAAAACAAAACATCAAAACCTTAAACTCAAAATGTCCATAACAAATTCAAAAAGGTAACGGTATGAATATCCTCCTTGGGGGTTTTCAATTAATGATAGTCTAATCTAAAATCATTTATAGTAAATTACATCGATCCACCTATGTTAATCGTCACTTGATCAAGCCTATGTTATTTAAACATACAAGTGAAGCAGACCATCATGCTTTCAAGTAATTTACACTAATATCACTCACTGTGTAAATTTATAAAAGATATAATCTTTATGTAGTAAATCATTTGGTAGGGTTTTAGGCCTACTCAATTCAATTTGAACCATCAAATAAAAAATGGAACAATGCAGGAAATCAAAATAAGTAAATACTAAAATAAATCACACAGTTAGGTGGAAACCTTAACAAGTACTCAAGGAAATATTATTATACTCAATCTAAACTGAAAAAAAAAATTGGATTTTTCTTGACAGACACATAGTCACTGCCAACTATAAAAACACTCTCACAAGTTTATAGGAATTAATTTTAAATTACTGCAATACACAATAACTCGAACGCTTACTAACTGTAGAGTCACACTCTTCGCACAACCATCAACTTTGACATATACTCTCTCAACAAATTCGTACTCAATTTTATCTCTAATTAATCCAATAATAAAAGAATTAGATATAGCCACATCCAAAATCATCTATTATCACACATGGATAACAACTATAAAATAATACTTCACTCTTCTCATATATCAAGGTCACCCTCAATAAGGTGGTTGAAATGCTTCAACCACAATGAAATATAAGTAGTGGGAAGGTTTGATATATTAAGGATAAAATGAAAACTGTTTAAAGTCAGTAGAAAAGTTATGCATATCTCATGAGAAAGAAGTTGAATTTGAGGCTGATAACTTGGTATTTTTGAAAGTTCAAATATTTCATGGTAAAGTCATTTTGGTGTAAAGAGCAAGTTGACTCCCAGATTTATTGGACCTCTTTGGGCCATAGTTGGGCTATGTTCATAGTTTAGTCCACATTTCTATGCTGAATATGTATATTTAAAACTCATCACTTGTTGTTTGCTTAAATGATGTGTCTGACTAGAAAAATATTTATTGGGAAAAGGAGCCCAAGAGGACATTGGGAAATGAGATCAAAATTTTACATCACCGTAAGATGACTTTGGTTCAAGTTCAGTGGAGGAACCATAGCAAAAAGGAAGCTACTTGGGTAATCGAGTTGTATATGGTAGCAAGGTACCTCATTTGTTTTGTGAGACTTTAGAGACTGTTCAAAATTTTAGGGACAACATTTGATGGACTATGAGGCCCATCAATTAATAATCAAGTTTACAATAATATCATGGAGATATTCAATGTAAAGCACAAGTAGAAGTTCAAGAGCAATGGAAGAGAAATGGAAAGAATTTCAGAAAACTGTCTTCTTTTGACCTCTAATGAGTATTTGACTATTTTGGCATTCCAAACGATGTCATTTCAAAAAGCATGCTTCATGAAGAGTTAAATTGCTAAATGTGGAATTCATTTACTATGTTAAAAGCCCACAGAATAGAGAGTAAAGAATAAGGAAAGTCCAAGTGTCCAAACTTGGAGACCAAGAAAATCTCCACATGGAAACCATCCAAGTGGCAGAGCACCAACATGGATTAGCTGCCAAATACATTTAGACATGGAGAGGAAGAAAGAAAGATATTAATTTAATATTATTTTAGTTAATTAACCTAGTTTCTATTAAGTAGAAAATCGACCAACTTATTATATGAGCCGATTAGGGTCATTTTTGCTTAATTAGTTTAGCATTATTTTATGCTTTGTAATTGGCAATTTAAATCCACCCTATGTAATGTTTTAAAAAACTAGAGTTTGAATACAAAATAGCTTTTGCTAATTTCGAAATTGGAGTGATTCTTTTTTCAAACACTTTGATAAGTTGCATCCAAAGTTCTTCTTGTGTGAGTTATATCAAAAAGTGGGATCTCACTTAGGCTTAAGTGAGTTTCTTTAGAGGCATCCGTAGCCCTAATCTCTAGGGAAAGGTTGTGTTAAGTGGTATCCAACCATCCATCAAGCATCCATCTACAAAGTCATCAAAAGGAAGTGCAAACTGTCCTACTTTCCAAATTCGACCACCTGTAGTGTTTTCAACATATTTCCTAATTCTTGAGGAATATTCTCAAAGTTCTTGAATTGTTCTTTTTCTTATTCATTCAAGGAGTCATGGTCCAAATTTTAGCTCAAAAGGATCTAAGACGAAGAAGTTACGCGTTTTCAATGTTCACTTTCCAAAACTGAAATTATGCCAATTTAAGGAAAGTGGAGATTCGGTCGCTTAATGCAATCGAATTCAACGACCATGACTCGATCGCAAAAACAAGGACGAATCTATTAAATTCTAATACTTTCAGACGCGATACACGACTGAAAGTCTCAACCACCCTGCGACCGCTAGTCAAAAAATGAACTTCTGAAGGTTAAGCCCCAATTCAACAATTCAACACCATATTTCAAGGTTATATTCTAATCTTCTTCCGTTGGTGCATCAAAATTACCTTATTTAAGTTATTAAATTTAAAAACCCCTACTTGGGGTAAAATATGCGACTTTCAAGAAGAAAGTTTCCCCTTAAGAAAATCAATCATAATCTATAATTTTTGTATTTTGTATTTCTGAGTAAATTTTTTTGTTTAATCAAGGTCCATTGTTTTGGGTTGACCAGGTCTTTGTCATGTGTTGTGGGTTTTCGGCTATGTATGAAGGGTTCTGTCAATAATCAATTGGTGCATTACTTGCTTCCTTGCAGTCTGAAGCTGTGGAATTATGTTTGGTAAGTTCGTCTTTTTTCGCTCTAGTTGTGAGTTTTTGTCGGTATTTGTTGGGTTTACTAGTCAAATAGAATTTAAGGATTTTATTTAATATGTAATATATTAATTTATATAATATATATTAAATAAGTAATTAAATTTTATATCTTATTTTTTACTTTCTTGTTTCCTTGAGGAGAGTCTTCTCCTCTTCGACCGAGGAGAAGGCGAAGGGTAAAGGGACGATAGAACAACGGTGAGCAAACAACATCATTTTTCACCCGATTCAAGTTCATGGGGTCCTAATCTCTGACTTTTGTGAAGAGATCTCACGGGTACGTCATTTTCTAACTCTATCTTTTCCGTTTGAAATTTTTGTTTGTGTCAATTTTGGATTCAAGCTTGGAAACTTGAATCCTTTGGTTGTCACTGTGTTGTTGTTATGCATTTAGAGTTTATGTAGGAGTTTGAGCCAATTCGAGGTGGGGATCGGTGAAAGGGACAAGTTTTTCTTGTTGTTTTGCACTGGAAACGTCATCCCTCATCGACTACTAATGTGGGTATGGTTGATCATGAAAGTTTCTTTGAACATGGGACATTTGAGGGAATGCGAGACGTTTGTTCTGCACATCTGCAGATGTACAAATGTTTGTGAAAGTTGGGACATCTGTGGAAACGTAAGGCATCCTTGGATGCACATGGCGTTTGTGCTTGAATTTACACTTTTGGTTTGGGCCTCCCCGCCGGTCATTTGCTACAGGGGTCTGGGTGACTACGGTTACCTTTTTTGGGCAAATGGTATCGCTCAATGCTATGTGGTTCGACAAACATCATGACCATGGTTTCTTCCCTTCTAGTTTGGGTTCCTGCGTGGTCCCAGCTAACAGCAGCGTGGGTCGTCGATTGCTAATTAGCCTCAATTGACCCCAATTATGTCTCATTGACCATTGTTGAGTCTTGGATTGCCACTGGTGTGTCTTATCAACCTCTGCGAGGTCCCAATTGACTTTCCTCTTCTCTTGTCAACACTTGGTGGTCTTAGTTTACCTTAGTCATACTTTGTCGACCGCAACTGTGTCTTTGACCGCTGCTTGATTTTTGTTTAACCTAAGTTGAGTTTCATCTATTGCTACTTTGTCTTGGGTGAATGCAGTCGTTCCTTGACCGTCCTAGTGTTTTGTTGACTTTTGAGTGGTCCAGTTGACTGTCTATAACGATCCAGTTTTCGTACACATAAAACATCGAGATTCAAAACATTTTTCTTTACAAATTTACGTAGTGGAAGACTTTGCGTAAAATAAAACAACCACGCATAAAATTCTTTTCTTTAAATCATGTCATAAATTAAAATAATAAACATTTTTAGAAAATCATTTAGAAATAGAAAATTTTTACATTTACTTTCATCCTTTTAGCCTAGCCAACAACAAAGTTCGCAATGCGCAAATCCTCAATCAACTGTAAGCCTAATGCTTAGTAAGAAATGATATGTATGATGAACATGATATGTATTACATAAAACATTTTCTATTTTAGTTTTCCTTTCTTATCTTTCGCTTTTCGGTATAAGTAGGCTTTGACGGGAGTACACACCACTTTTCTCCACCATTTTGAGAGGTCTCCACTATTTTGGGAGACAGACTCTCCGATAGTTGCCATGTCCTTTTAGACATGACGACCTAACACCCTTTTGTACCAGCCAGCTTTAACCTCATCTTAGGAAGTTAACGAGCTAATGCCCCCACTAGTCCACCCTTTTGAGACACCCTGTCCTCTATACAATTTACGTTATTTTATCCACATTTTCATTTAGTTCCAGTTACCCATACAGGAGCTAGAGGTATCACCGTACAAGGTAGAGTGGCACTCGTACAAGGTGGCCATCATGTGGCACTCAAACAAGGACGCCAACTCGTGGCACACGCACAAGGCGGCCATCTCAAGAACCCAGACCTTGTCGTGTCTATTTATGTTTATTTTTGTAATATGTCAATTCCATTTTCAAAACATATGCATGACAAACCATTTTTATAACAATTTGTGAAACTATGATACATGTGCATGATCACACATAATGAAATCTAACATATCATCAATACACCTCAAATATTTACATGATCCTTCAACTTAAAATCTATTCAACACAAGCATCAAACAACATATCAAGAACAATACATCCTCAAACAACAACATGATCAATTGCAGTTAATCTATCAAGTACCACATCAAACAACATACATCATGTAATTAAGCATCATACACAACAACACATCCTCAAAACAAGTATTCATCATATAGATATTCATCTCTCTAGCTCAACAACATACCTCCAAAGCATAAAAATTCTAACTCTTGTGATGTAGCCCGAAGGAAAACACAAACAGTCATTTCTTATATCTATTTCCTTGAAGAAGTTGAGCAACTAAATCAACAGAGATCAAGGTGTTGCTCCTCAGATCTTTTCCCTTGAAAAAAATAGAAAATAGCTTCCCCAAGGTGCTCCTTCTCCTTAGCTAAAACTTCCTCTTCCCCTTTTCTCTTCTTCTTCCTTCCTCTCAAGTTTCCTCACGGTTCCCTCTTTTCCTCTCAGACTTCTCTTTCTTTCTTAAAGCTTTCTTCCTTCTTCACGATTCTTCTCCTTTCTTATAATGGTTAATCCTTCTTTAGACCACTTAAGTAGGAAGTGGCGTCTCCCCAGTCAATAAAATAGTGAGTAATCAATCATTTATCCAATGAGAACATGACATTTTTTCTTATTCTAACAACCCTTCACATTACCGGTCGATCATCCTCTTCACATGATCGACCGCAAAATAGCCCTAAATAATATTCTGTATACTTTTCATAAAACCGGTAGATCACCTTCTTCACATGATCGAGCATAAATCCCACATTTTACAATCTGTAATGACCATGACCAACCGCTAAACCCTTATGATCAATCGCAAAAACTCAAACTTCACAAATCCAAAGAAAAGACGATCGATCATCGATCAACCGTAAATCTCCCCATTTTGACTTTGTAATGAAGGTGAACTACCACTCAGCACCTTGATGGACCACCATTCATCAAAAAGCCTTCATTTCTTCACACAGCACCATCAGTGGTCAATCCATCCTTCACAGGATTGACCACTCCCCTTCTAAATTCGCTATAATTATATAAAATCCACACTTCCAACAACCATAAACCATTCAAAATTATACCTACATTAATATTATCCAATTGTCGTCCAATATCATTATCATTATCCTAAACTTAATATGACAAAAACTCAGGGTATTACACTATCGTTGCGTCTTGTCGACACTGGGTGATCTTAATAGTCATGTTTTGTTGACTCCTATTGTGTCTCTTCATTGACTGTAGTCGTGTCTTGTCGACTGGTTGCTCTTTAGGGTAGACTGTTGATGTGCCCTGTCGACCATTATTATGTCTTGGTCGAGTGTACTGTATGTTTCACGGAGTTTGGATTAGTGGACTTCACTAAGCTTTCTCAACCATGTTTTCTTTCAAATCGACATGACCTCTCGTTCAATGTGTGAATTTCCTATTTCTTTTTGTGATGAAGTGGGAAGTCTTGTGTTAGTCCTTCATATCTTTTTAGGAATTCTGCTTTGAGACTCTTGTTTGTTCTTAGTGTTGATTTGGGGTTTTGATGTCAGTTTGGTTTTAGGTTCTAATAGTGTCCCCAAATTTGGTATTTGTTTCCAGCAGCATGTGCGCGTGGTGGCTAGGCTTATGTCGACATTGAGGTAGCAATTTTATACTTCATACTTTAGTTTTACACGTTTACTTTACATGCATGGTATTTCATGATGTGCTTTGATTTTGATACGGGAGGATGAATCTTTTTGATACTTTGCACGTTCTTGTTGTCATAGTATCATGAAACTATCTCGATACATCTTCTGTTGCGTGAAGATTTTTTGTTTATGCACTATGTGAAATTTGGTAATAGGGCAATGCTAACACACTCCTTGGGTTTTGAATCCTTAAACCTGATCTGAGTGTATATCTTTTGGGGTCTATCATCGCGGACTTGTTCGCGCAGCAAGTTCTGTGAAGGGCTAGATCTTCGGATAGCACTCACACTTTTTCCTCGAAGCTCATGAGGCATTCCCATCTTCAGATTGCCATCTTTCTGTGTGATTGTATTGAAAGGATCCTTGTGTGACCCTACTATTTCACGAATCCTCATTTTGATTTGTAAAAGACGATGGAGACTTATTTTATTATATCTTGCTAGGTATCCAACGAGGTTTTGATGATTGGCTCATTTATGGCTAATGGACCCTATTTTGATGGTAAAATATGTTTTGGAAATGATTTTAAATTCATGCACGAGTACGAGTACAAGTACAGTATTGATTTTCAATCATGGTTTTGACGATAAACGATAAAACTAGTTTTACATGTGCATTGCATTTAGTAGAAGTTTCCTATTGAGTTAGTCACTCACCTCAACAACCCCTCAATCTGAGGTTTTGAGTGTGGTTTCTAAGGTGTGGTTACTTTGGGATTGGTTTCCTTCTTGAGGTTTCTTTGTTGTCCTTGGAGATGATTTATTTCTTTTATTAGTTTGTTAAGGTTTTTCGTATGGTATTGAATGGTTTCATTTCATGCACAATATTTTTCTCTTTGTTTTTATTAAATTATCTTTAACTCTTATTTATTACTCTATGGACCCTGGCCATTTGTTTTGGGTTTTGAGTTTAAATTTATGTTAAAACTTCTGCTGACATCATAGCCTTGGGCTAAGCGATCAAGTCCTCTCTGAGCATCAGGTCATTCATCT
This sequence comes from Begonia loranthoides, assembly GCA_022433065.1. Lineage (NCBI taxonomy): Eukaryota > Viridiplantae > Streptophyta > Magnoliopsida > Cucurbitales > Begoniaceae > Begonia > Begonia loranthoides. The sequence continues at coordinate 16,038,620 of CM039481.1, forward strand.
CGATGTTTCTGTTTGGCATGCCTTTGGGCCATGATAGAAATTAATTGGTATAAGAGCATGGTTCCACTATTCTTGTGATTAATTACTTGAGGAATCAATAGTGTAACATTTTGGATGTGCATCCATTGTGCATAGAATTGTTCCAACACCTAGTAAAAAAATTTCAAATGAATCAAGGTGTTACTAGAAAGGCATCTTAGGGTCATCTGTTGGAGGATGAACCTGTCTTTTCCAATCTATGTGAATGGTGAGTGTGCTCTGAGGATTGTTAAGAGAATGCTTTTGGATTATGAGTCTGTGAACTCATATGGGTTCTCTCTTTTGTGTTGGCCTGTGTAGTTTGGAATCGAGTCTTTCATTTTAGGATGTGGTTCAAATCCCTATTCTTTATGGAATTCTGAACTTGTCTTGTCTTGCTTGAAGCATGTTAATCCAACTTAGGAATTTTCATTCATAGGCCTTGGATTAGTTACTTGTAGTATCTATTCCTTAGTTCAGAGACTATTGGTTAAAATCTCTAAATGAGTCTTATTTCTGTGTGTTCCAACATTAGTATAGACCTTCGCACAGATTGTTAGAAATACTTGGTCTAAGAACTGAAGTCGTTCAATGATTTTTTCTAGAGGGATGACTACAATGGATGTTTCCCTGATTGAGGCTTGTTTTGTATCCGCGAGAAAGAGGTGGTATTGTCATGATAGTCACGCACTTGTCTTCTATGACTGTCGCACTTGTTCTATAAGAAGACTCTGAATGATGAGACAACAATGTTTTTGGTTAGTCAAAATCCGAGTGTCCGTCTTGAAATTGTTCTTCTTAGTTTTCGTCGTTCCTTAAGGTTCTTGCGCCTGTTAGCCTTTTTGTTAGGCTCACTTTATGTTGATGATGACTTAATGATGATTATTTTGTTGAAAATAATAAGTTGGTTGTTATATTTTTCAGATATTTTCTTAATGTTTTTGTCATAGTATTTATATATGCATTTATTGGAAATACCCTCAAAACGGGTATTATTATGTGCTAACGTATTTATCTAAGTCTATGCAGTGAATTTATATCATTTTTTGGACTTAGAAATTGTATTGACGGCTTTTTGGAGAGTTGTGGTCAAAGCCGTGGATGGAAGAGGCGACCAAAATTGGTTTTTGGTCTTTTGGTCGTACCGCGATCGAGTGATGCATCCAAAAAGCTTTACAGATTGCTTCTGGTGTTTTCGGATGCTCTGCGGTCGAGTTTACGGTTGAGTAAGTCGACCACAAAAGTATCACAGATTGAATCTGCCATTTTTGCGGTCCCGGTTAGAGATTCGGTAGACTGAAAAACATCACAAAGCTAGAAAAAGATTTTGCAAAGGGAACGGTAGACCGCTGTACGAACCTGGTCGACCGTTCGCACTTAAACTTGTGCTCCGAAGTCATTTTCAACTGACAGCGGTCAACTGCTGGCCCTGACCAATCGACCGCTGCAATGTAAAATTGCCATCATCCCTCAACGATCAGATTTCTAACGGCTATATTTTCCAATGGCTATAAGTGGTCGACCAAAAATGATCAGTTCTATAAATATATAGACTTCCATAGCTCATTCTAAATAGCCCTGCCAAATTCTAGACTCAATTCTATATTATTATTGTGAGCATTGTAATCCAACTCTCCCTAACCCCAAACATGAGATTTTAATTTGGGAGAGTTTGGACTAGTTTTTGCACTTTAATTTTTTGAAACACTTTGTACTAAATTGTAAATGATGACTCCCTATAAATTAGTCATTTAAGGATGACGCCCCAAAATAGTCAACGGCTCGATTGAACGCTCGTAAGTTCAATCAAAGGGTGACGCCTATAATAGTCAAAAGGTTTATGACCCGAAATAGTCAAAGGGTGATGCCTTTAATAGTCATTGTTGCAAGTGGAATCTTGCAGCGCGGATGTATGCGGGTTGCCGAACCGTGTAAACAAACATTGTGCACACTTTTTTACCCTTACTCTTTATTTATAACATATATTTGTGATTGTTTATTTAATTGTATGCGGTAAATCACATAGGGTTTAGAGAAATCAATTATTACACAAAAAAGATTAGAACGCTATATTTACCCTCCCTCTATAGGCATGCATACGTTCCGACAATTGGTATCAGAGCGAGTATTAAAATTTTTGTGTGATATTGCAATAGTTGTGCATATTGTATAAATTCTCTTGTTTGAAATATTTATATATATATATATATATATTGTTTATATATTTGATTATGGATCCCAATATACATAATGAAGGACACTCCTTTTATTGACCTCCATATTTTGATGGACAAGATTATCCTTATTGGAGGGGCTAGAATGAATATTTTTGTTCAAACTATTGATATTGATTTATGGCAAATTATAAAAAATGGAACAAATGTTTTAAATTTTCCTACTAATTGTGAAGATCAAAAATTGTACCTGAATGCTAAAGCCATGAATTCCTGTGCTTTAAGTAGAAATGAGTTTGAGAAAATCAAAACATGTGAAAATGCTAATGATATTTGGATAATTCTTGAGCTTGCACATGTATGCACATTTCAAATCGAGAGTGAAGAAAGCTCATCCTCTGAAGAAGAGGAAGTGGCTAATGTATGTTTCACGACAAATGAAATTCAGGTAAATGACTCTTCTAGAGATTCCGCTTCTAATAGTGATAATGATAGTAATTTACTACAGAAATTGCTAGAAAGTTTTAATGACCTCACTGATAGATATAATTCATTGAAAAAGGAACATAATAATTTGATAAAAAAGAATGCTAATTTGGATAAATCTTTTGAGGATCAAATTGTTGAATTGAGGAGCAGGAACGATGATTTGAATGCTACCATTAAATCTCTTGACCATGAAGGTAGTGATTTGAAATTGTTGAATGATGGATTGAATATTTCTATCAAATCACGTGAAAATGAAATTAGCTCATTGAATGTTAAGTCTAAATCTATTTTTAATGCTAATACTAAATTAAATCTCTTGAGATTGATGTTTGTGAATTGAAAGATAAGAATGATCATTTGAACTCTATAGTGCTTAAATTCATTAACGATAGTAAAAATTTTAATATGCTCTTAGGTAAGGAAATGGTTACTTTCAATAAAGTTGGAATTGGCTATCATACCTTTGCTAGGAAAAAGAATTAGACTAACTTCTTTGTTAGTTCATCTATTTCTAATTCTTGCAATTGTTTAGGGCATAAATAATTTGTTTGTCCTTTGAAATTTAATGCTAATTCAAAGTCTTGTAGTTTAAATTCTAAAGTTGTATGGGTTCCTAAAGGAATCAAACCTCTAACAAATGGACCTAAAAATGTTTGGATACCAAAGAAAATTAGTTGATTGTGTTGTAGGTTGGAGGTTCTCCCAAGGAGTTCAATGGATTTGGATGTGGAGTCTCCAAAACTACAAAAGAGGAGAAACTTCAAGAAACGCACCTCCAATGTGGTAAAAATTGAAAATAAACTTCTTGGAGGTACGCAATTGTTTTTGATTTTGATAAGTTGAATATTTCTTTTCGAATCATTGATATTGAGCTGTTTGGATTGAATATTTTTTGTGATATCTTTAAGTTAAGATCTTTATTTTATTCTTAAATTGATTATTTGAGATTGATATTCCAACAACTGGTTTTCTAGATTCTATATATTGAATTGCTTGGATTGTTTGATGTTTATTATTGATGTATTTGAATTATCTCTCTTGAATTGAAATTGATTAATGATATAAGGGGAGAAAACAAAATTGTATAGAGATTATTGATTTGTTTTGAAATGTTGAGTTTTAATTTTGATGATTTTACTTCCGTTTAGGCTTAAACTTTGAAATCTCTAATTGCTTTGTTTTTTTATTTAAAAGGGGGAAGAATTGTTTGTGATTGAATTTCAAATTGATATCAATGATTTTCTTTTGACTTGAAAATTTTCAATTGGTATCAATAATTGTCTTTTGTTTTTTTGAATCTCTATAATTGGTTTCTATCTTGAATTTTTATCCCCAAATGTTTTGATTATGTGCATTGATTTAGGGGGAGAAAAATAGTTTTAACTTGGATATTTTTTAAAGATAGATCACTTCAATTGGTATTTTTGAAATTGGATTTAAATACAACAATTTGTATCATTGAGTCAATTTTCCTCAATTTGTATCATTTATGAAATTATTTCAATTTGGTATCATAAACATTCCCAACTTTATGGATTTGTGCATAAAGATAGGGGGAGAAACTTTGTTTTGTCTTAGCTTGAGTTCATCCATGAATATTCTCAATTGGTATAATATTTGGTTTTTGAAATTGGATGGTTTATTATTTTGAATTTCCCTCATATATGCTTGTTGATAAGTTTAAAGGGAGAGAAATTTATAAAATGTTTTATTATTGCTCTAAGGGGGAGAGCAAAGTTTTAAATTGTTATATCCCTAATCGTTTGTTTTTGTGATTAACATAGGGGGAGAGATAACTTGATTGATATTTTGGCTTTAAACTTTAATATCTCTCTTCGAAATTTATGTTGGATTTACAATTGGTATCACTCTTTGAAAAATTATTTTGATTTTAATTGTGAATCATCAATTAGTATCCTTAGTTAATTTCTTATTTCTTCAATTGGTATCATTCGTAAAAATTGACAATTGGTTTATTCTTCTTAGTTGCATTAATTGGTATCTATTTCTTGGAAATTTAATTTGGGTTAAATGATGAATTCCCTCAAATAATTTTATATGCTTAATGCCAATAAAGGGGAGAATATTTTTGTTTGAATGAACTTTGTTTGTGGTTGTATGAATTTTGGTATCTTATTTTGACCACATGTTTTACTTGAATGGATTAATTTGTTAAATTCCCTCCATTGTTTGCCTTTGGTAAAGATTTTATTTAAAGAGGGAGAATGATTTGTTTAATATGATTTTTTATTCTTTGATTGTTTTTAACTCCCCTCCCCATGGAATTATTTTTGATTATGATAAAAAGAGGGAGAGATTTTATAAGTGGTTATATATAATTTTGTAAATGGGGAGAAAAATATATAAGTTGAATAACATATTTGCATAAATTTAAAGGTTGAGATATTGCATGAATTAAGGGAGAGAGATCTAATACGCAATAATTGATGCACATGCTTAGATTTAGGGATAACCAACTTATTGAATTTCGTCATCATCAAAAAGGGGAAGATTGTTAGCCTTTTTGTTAGGCTTAGTTTATTTTGATAATGACTTAATAATGATTATTTTGTTGAAAATAATAAGTTGGTTAATATATTTTTTGGATATTATTCTTAATATATATATCATAGTATTTATAGCTGCATTTATTGGAAAGACCCTTAAAACGAGTATTATTATGTGCTAACGTATTTATCTAAGTCGATGCAGTGAATTTATATCATTTTTGGGACTTAGAAATTGTATTGACAACTTTTTGGAGAGTTGTGGTCAAAGCTGCGGATGGGAGAGGCAACCAAAACTGGTTTTTTGGTCTTTTGGTCACACTGCGGTCGAGCATGCGTTTGAGTGACGCATCCAGAAAGCTTTATAGATTGCTCTCGATGTTTTTGATTGCACTACGGTCGAGGTTGCAGTTGAGTAGGTCAACCGCAAAAGTATCACAAATTGAATTTGCCATTTTTGGCATTTTTGCAGTCGCGGTTGGAGATTCGGTCGACTGAAAAACATCACAGAAGCTGGAAAAAGATTTTGCAAAAGGAGTGGTCGACCGTTGTACAGATATGGTCAACCGTTCACAATTAAACTTGTGTTCCGAAGTCGTTTTCAACATGCAGCGGTCGACTGCTGGCCCAGGCCAATCGACCGCTGCAATGTAAAATTACCAGCATCCCTCAATGATCAGATTTCTCACAACTATATTTTGCAACGACTATAAGTGGTTGACTAAAAGGATTAGGTCGACTGAAGATGGACAATTAAAGAATGCTCATACGGGAAAGTTGACTCTTGGGTCTGGAACCTTGGGGGGTTGCTCCAAGAAATCTCCTTTCTTTCTCGTCCACTTAGTGGGGTGCGGACACACCTGCGCGAGCCAGCCATCTCTTTAGCAAAGATCTAACCATTTAAGTAAAGCTCAGCAGAAACAAGCACGAGCTCGCAGTCGACAACAGAATCAAAGGCATCAATCAGTGAAATAGAAAGACTTTTCTATCCCACCCACTTTAATGTTAGCATCCATGCACTATCGTAATTTAACTGATTACTAGGTTTTTCCTCGGGAGTTCTTCCTATACAAACAATTTCCTTCATTCCCCATACCGAAGGTAGCTTTATCTGCTTTGCCAAAGAAAAGCTGATAGCTAATTCGAATCCTCTTGATTTTCTTTGTTCTATAAATATATAAACTTTCATAGCTCATTCTACACAACCCAAAATTGAGACAAAACCCTGCCAAATTCTAGACTAAATTCTATATTATTACTGTGAGCATTATAATCCTACTCTCCCTAACCTCAAACTTGAGATTATAATTTGGGAGAGTTTGGACTAGTTTTTGCGCTTTAATTTTCCGAAGCACTTTGTACTAAATTGTAAAAGGTGACTCTCTACGAATTAGTCATATAAGGGTGACGCCCCGAAACAGTCAACGGCTCGATTGAACGCTCGTAAGTTCAATCAAAGAGTGACATCTCGTAATAGTCAAAAGGTTGACGACCCAAAATAGTCAAAGGGTGATGCCCTATTAATAGTCATTGTTGTAACGGTTTAATTGGCACCCGTAAGCCAATTGGTTAGTGGATCTTCAAGTGGAATCTTGCAGTGCGGACGTAGGCGGGTTACCGAACTGTGTAAAGGAACCTTGTGCACTTTCTCTTACCCTTACTCTTTACTTTATAGCACATATTTGTGATTGTTTATTTAATTGTATGTGGTAAATCACATAGGGTTTAGAGATATCAATTATCACACGAAAAATATTAGAATGCTATATTCAACCACCCCCCCCCCCCCCCCCAATAGGCGTGCATACGTTCCGACAGCGCCTTGGTACATCGAGGGTGTTATCCTATAGACATTAGGCTTATTTGTTTTGATGATATTTTATATTGATAATTTATAAGTTGTTTATAATATGCTATATTTATTCTTTGATATTAAATCTTCATTGGAAATACCCCTTCATAAGGGTATCTATATATTCTATTATGTGTGTCTAACTCCATGTAGCTAATGGTTAAGTTTTGAGACTTAAGAGCTTCAAAATGTACAAAACACGGAGTAGAGGTAGACTCGGCGATCTCTAATACCCCAATTTTTCCATAACGGAATTTTGTAAAGATGTTTATGGGAAATTTATTTAATGGAATAATTATTGGAGATATATTGGAATTAATTAAGTGAGAATTTTGGGTAAGTATTTATTTGGGAATAAATTATAGAGGAATTAATTAGATAAAGGAAATAATAGGTTAAGTTGAAATTAAAATAAGTTAAAATGAATTATAATTGAATAAGATGGATAAATCGGTTCACCCTGAACCGGTTCGGTCCGGTTGAGCTTATATTGAAGAAAATGGGTTGTGGTCTATTTTGTGGGGTCGATTGCGAAAAGGGGGAAGGAGCCTCCTTCGACAGAAGCTTCAGCAAATTTTCCACTGGAGATTTTCAGTTACCCGAAAATCCGATTGTTGCTTCCTTTCTGCGATTTCTTTGGCAATTCTATCCTCCTCTAACTCATTCGATTAGCACTCGAATGGGGTCCCACTCGGGATTTGTTAACAAAGATAAAGGAAATCTACGGGAGTTCTTCGCTTATAAAATCAGACCGTGGCGTTGGAGGTGGAGGGGAGCTCGTTTGTGAAAAGAGAAAAGGGGAGTGAGGTTGAAGGCAGGGAGATCACGAAGAGAAGAAAGACCACTGCTTTGGATTGTCCAACGAACTGCTGCTTCGGTGAGAAGAAGAACTCGCGAACGTCAAGAGAGGTAAAAAAATTGAAGTAGACTCTTGGCCAGTGGAGGCCCTACATCACAAGTATAGGATTCAATTATGTCGATTATTGTTTGATTACATGAGTTCAATTTTGCTGATTGTTGTTGGATTTCATGAGTTTCAATTCTGCTTATAGATCTTCATGTGATTGTTCCCTGTTAATTAAATTTCAGAAATTGATAATTTCTTGTTCTGTAAATTGTTGATTACTCTCCGTTACTTGGATTCCAGAATTTGTTCTGTACAATTGTTAATTGTTCTCTTTTAATTGGATTCCAGAAGTTATAATGCTCTATTCTATGTATTTGTTGATTGATCTCGGTTATTTAGATTCCAGAAATTAGTGATGATAATTCTCTAATTAGTTTAATTATCATGCTGTGATGATCCGTGATTGATAAAATACCCTGAAGAGTGTTCTGTTGACAATAAATATCATCATGTTTGCCACTGTTAATTAATCTTATGATTCTGTTCATCCCTGTTGGACTTTAAAATAGTAAGGATATCATATTGCTATTCTTTTAGTGTTATATATAGACGGTTAAATCTTTAATTGTGAAGGTATCAGCTATTGAAAGTTTAATATTATGATTCTGCTATTTTTCCTTGTTGGATCCTTGATTGTTAGAATATCACTTACTACTGATAAGTTATGCTTACAATTCTGTTGATTTCCTATACCATATGTAAACTATTGGATCTCTAATTGTGAAAATATCATGCTGCTACTGTTATTTCATGATTCTGTTGTGCTTCTAGTGTTTATAATTCTGTTATTCTATTAGCTTATGATTCTATTATTCTTTCTAATGCTACATGTGAACGGTTAAATCTTGAATTATGGAGATATTAAACTAGTATCATTAATCTCATGAATTTGTTGTTCTTCTAATGATTATGATTCCGTTTTTCTTATCAAGTGTTATAATTGAACTGTTGAATCGATAATTGTGAGTGAACTGTTGGATCTATAATTGTGATGATTGTCATGTTGCTCCTATTAGTTGCATGCTAATCTCTGGTTTGAAGTCTGTGATTAATTACACATATTGTTTTACATACTTCTAGTCATAATTCAAAGCATGATAAATTATTTTATGTCGTTATTAGTTCATTGTTGTACGCTGTTAATTTCTGTTGAATCCAAAAGCATGTTAGTCATTTTAATTGCTGTTAAACTTACTGTTATTAGCTATTAAGATTCGTTGTTGTTTACAACTATTTCTATCATTTCCAACATGTATTCCGTTGTTTGTATTCGCTATTAGTTCCTTGATATTTTCGTTTATTATTGCATAATAACTTTTACTTCCTGTGATTTCCGCGTTTAATTTCTGTCGTTTATTTCTATTGTTATTCTGGAACTTCTTGGTGGTATAGACTTGTGAATTTTTAATAGTTTGATTAAATTATTCTCTATGGTAATTTAGTATTGCATTGACATGCATCATGATAATAGAAATACTAAGAAATACCACGAATGGGATGGTATTCATGTTTTGAGAAGAAAATGGATAAAAGAAAAGAAAGAAAGGGAATTGGAGGTTGGGGAGGTGGTTCGCATCTAACTGGTAGACCCGAGATATTTTACCCTTCCCTTGTCGAGTCGCGAGAGTTTGTCTGCTCTATGGTGTTAGCTAGCGACTAGCGGCCACTCTCCCTGCCAGGAACCTCCAATGTTCCAGCTCAATGTATGAGTTAATATATGTGACAGTGAATAAAGAACAGTGGATTCCATTTTGACATAATCAATTACAGGCATATATCATATTGCATCATCTTTTCTTGCTGGGCGTTAGCTCATGTTTGCTTGTGGTGTAGGTACACGCACGAGAATAATTGAAGGAGCAGTTGACAAAAGATTTGCACAGGCGAGACTTGTGACTGATTAGGCTAAAAGTATGTAAAAGAAAATGGTTTGTAAAGAGTTTATAAAGTAATTAAATTGTATAAGGAAAAGAATTGTATTTAGCACATTTTCGAATGGTCATTTTTATTCATTTAGTCTTTCCCTGTGTTGTATGAAAATGTTTTTAAGAAAATAATTTCATTTATTGTCTTTAAATGATTTTACGAATAAAGCAGGCTTCTGCTACGCAACTAAAAAGAAAAGTTTTAAATTTCACAAAATTTTTAAGCTAAGAAAAACTGGATCGTTACACAATCAACCAATTTGCATCAGAGGTCGAACAACAAAAGAGCAGTTGACTCGAGAAGAAGAGAGGTCAAATGAAAATATTACAGATTGCTTGATATATGTTGAAGTGCAGAAGAGTGGTCGACCAAGATGATATGCGGTTGACCAAAAATTGGACAGTGCCAAGCCAATTCTTGAAAAGTGTGGAAATGGTCGACTTAAGAAGAAGAAGCGGATAACCAAACTAATAGAAATCACAATAGTAACATTTCAACAGTCGGATGCGGTCGATTGGAAATGTTGAGTGGTTGACCGCTAAGGGGTTTTTATATATATACAAGTACTCCGAATTATAAAGCAGAAGAGTGGAGAATCTATAACGAAGTGCTGCCAAATTCACACGAGATTGCTCCTCAACAAATGAGTGCAAAGACTTAACTCTCTCAACCTTCAACTTGAGTTTATACTTTTGAGAGTTAGGTTCCAAATTGTAATTTGTCATTTCTCATCATTGTACTTAGAAGCAACAAAAAGGGTGACGCCTCATGAATAATCAAAGAAAAAAGGTAAGGCCCGTGAATAGTCATGTAAAGGCTTGATTGACACTCGTGAAGTTCAATTATCAATAACAAGAGAGGTTAGTTGATTAAGGAATTTTTAAGGGGGAGCCTTGAAGCACAGACATAGGCAAGGTTAGTGAAACTGCGTTAACAAATCCGTGTTAACTATCTATCCCTTACTCTTTACATTTGTGATTGTTTGCATATATATATTTGTGATAAAACACTTATAGAATAAAATTACAATATCACATGAAAAAATTAGAATGCTTAATTCACTTCTGCCCCCCCTTAAGCGTATATCAGTCCTACAGTAGGATCATAGTGGTTCGATTGTTGTACTTGACCCTTTTTTTGGGAGACTGTTTGGTTTGATTTAGTCGTATTCTTTAGTCTCTGTTGTTTCTTTCCTTGTGTCAATTGTATCGATGGGCTGTGAAAATCCGTTGGTACTCGACATTGTTGTTTTTTATATTGAGATCCTTAGAACATTTATAGGTCTCAATTCATCCAAGTCAATGTTAGTTTTTTGCACTCTGGACTATTCCTTCGTTAGGAAAGTGTGTTTCAAATCCTTCCAAGACTTTTCGTGAGATGAGAGCTGTTGTTGGTCCTCATCTAGTAGAAGTCTTGTGTATCATTGAAAGTATGGAAACAGATCATAATAGTCAGCATATACTCAAAACACCAATACCATCAAAGCAACATAACATCATCTAAGGAAAACTTAGGTCTTGTGCTGTAGTCCCAGAAGGCCAAAATCATACAGTTACTACTTACCTTGTTCTTTAATACCGCGAATCAACTTATCTTTCCTCATTTGTAAATTCCTTCCTCGATGAAAAATGGTTGTTCTCCACATCATTTTCCCTTTGCATGAATATCTCCAACCAAGTTTTTACTTGTCTTCCTAGTCTATGGACTGTTCTGCAACTGAATGGGCTACTCACCTTACGAATTTTCCTTCGTATTAATCTCCCAAAATCCTGAGAGAGAGTCTCTATCATATAAAAAGACTATTGACATTTCCCCATTGAGATGAATTGAAAGACTAACCATTTGAAGAGAAACGTTACTATTTCCTCCTCACCCATAATCATGGCAAGATTCTTCTTGCCTAACATGCTCTTTTAGTCAAGATGTCACCACATTTGCTTCGTCATAGACAGATTCCTATTTTACAACGGCTGTAATAAATTTTTGCAATCTTTCCTCTGCAGTATCGATATATTTCCACAGCTAAAACACTACCTAACTTCCATCGTTATCATTTGAACGATGTCACCTTACCATTTTAGAGTTTCCTTCATCGTCCAAAAGTTTTATTTAAATGATAATATATCATTGCGGAAGCCTACACTCCCGCAGCAGCTACGTTTGTATATGCTACAAATATTCCTAGTGAATATTCCCTTCTTGTAGTGCAAATGACCAATCAACAAAGACCACGTCTTTCCACAGACGCTTTCCTCTTCGTGGATACGGGTTCACTTAACCAAACGACATCGTTTCTCTTCTCTTCTCGGCTGTTGCAAATGCATTCGCTCTCGCGGACACGAGTCCTCCTTCGTTTTTCCTTGAAATAGCATTGTCATATTATAAAAACTTCCTTTCCACAGACACCCACCCTCTTGCAAAATGATGACGTTTAACTTTTATCACTTAACATCCTTCCGCATGGCATCTTTCTCTTTTATGGAAGAATCTTTCCTCTGATCTAGCAATGCTCATTTTGTCTGCTTTATTAAACCAATTATTAATCTCTCTCTCACAACAAAATATTTTTCTCTTGCAGGAGCATCTTTTCCTTCTAATCTAACAGTCATAAACTCGTCCATCCATTTGATTTAAGGATCTCTCTTTCTCCCACACCTCTGTGACATCTTTTCTTTCCACTCAGAATCTTCCCCATCCGTGGAAGCATCTTCTCATGCATCCTATGGTCCTTCTCTCTCCCACTCCCTTAATCCAATAGCCATACATTCTCCTGCTAAAGAATCTTACTCTCCCACATAAGATATCTTCCCCACTTTCCAGCCCTTAATACGATGTCGATCACCTTTTTTTTCATGTTCGCATTTCCTTTTGTGGATGGCTAAACTCCTATGACTGCATAGTACCCGTACCTCCTTCATTAAAATGATAACATTTTTCCTTTCTTTATCTACTTGTTGCATACACATTTTGATGGACTACAAGGTCCAATAACAGAGTTAGGTCCCACAAACTCATCAACACTTACCATTCTACTTAATTGGAAGGTAACTCAATAGTGGGTCAAGTGGAGAAGTCACCATCTTGTGAAGAGCAAGGGAAGCCCATGCATGTTTTATTATGGAAACCATCCCAAGTGGCCGAGCATGAGGATCAATAAAGGTCAAAGCATGTTGAGTTATGGAAACCATCCCAAGTGGTCGAGCATGAAGATCAAGGAAAGTCAACACAAGTTGTGATACGAAAACCTTCCCAAGTGGTCGAGCATGAAGATCAAGGAAAGTCAACACAAGTTGTGATACAGAAACCTTCCCAAGTGGCCGAGCATGAAGAAGGGAAAGTTTCCAAAAGTCATCAAGACTTGGAGAAGAAGAAATAATAGATAATTTAAGTAATTAACCTAAGTTAAGTTTAGTAGTTTTTAAGTATAGTAATCGGCCAAGTGTGTGTGTTAGCTGATTAGTACTTAGTTTCCTTTTTAGTTATTTCCTATTTCTAGTTTATGTGTGACTATTTAATCTACTTTGTGTGTTTGATTTCAAACAGTTGAGTTTCAATACTAAAAGTTTTACTTTGTTTCTTAAATTTAGAGTTATTCCTTTTTCTACCTTTGGTGTGCTCATCCAAAGTTTTGTGGTGTAATACCACATTAAGATTACTTTGTGAGTTGAGTAATCTTTTTTATTGGCATCCGTGTTCTTGCTCTCTTGAAGAAAGACTTGTGAAGTGGTGTTCAACTTTTAAGAATAATTAAATTGGTGGAGTTTTTTGTTCGAAAGTGCAAGTTGTGATTTCTTGTTATTTTCTACCAATCCAGTTCAATTAGACATATTGCCTTATTTGTGTCAATTTTTAGCATTATTTTTCGTGGAGTTATTTATCATTCATTAAAGAGGTTGCTGTCCAAAAATCAAATTTCCAACCAACTGGTTGATCATATTCCATAGGCGGTCGACCACCATTTATCCAGAAGCAACACAGTTTTGAAACTATGAGATTTCTGGTCGATCACCTCCAGAGCCGAACGACCACGCAATTTTTTTTTTCTTTTCTAGTTTGTTTTGTGGAGCATCATGTTTACCTCTGCAGACACATTCTCTTCTCTGATTCCACTGTTCACAACGTCTTTTACTCCAATGTGACTTTGCTTTATTTACAGTGGTGCCACTTCTTATAATTTCTACAACTATTCCTTCTCCACGGCCATGCACACCACCGCACTTAAATCCTATTTCTCTCAAATATCCACCTCCGCCCTGCCAAAAACCAATATTAACCCTTACATTAATATATCATTATAATAAGAAAAATCTTGGGTATTACAGTCTCATCCTTTGACCTTAAGAAGAAAACCCAAGTAAATCTTGAAAAGTCATCTACAATGACATAAACATAGAATTTTTCTCCTAAGGTCGCATTTGTGTTGGACAAAAAAGATCCATGTGAAGCCATTGGAAGGGTTTGGAAGATAATACAATATTTTTAAAAGCAAATGAACTCTTGGTTTGCTTTCTTATTTCACAAGCATCACAAAGTTTGTCATTTTTAAATATGATCTTAGAAAGACCCATAACTAGATTGTTTATAGAAATCTTAGCTAAAGTATCCATTCCTACATGCCCTAATCTTCTCTGCCAAGACCAACAATCAATAGAGGAATTTTTAGTAAAACACTTCTCATCAATGCACAAAATATTATTCAAGTCCATAGCATAAATATTTTCATGTCTATAACTTACAAATTAAAATTTTCCACTAGAACTATCCTCAATCATGCAAACTATTGACTCAAAAGTTAATTTATAACCTTTATTGCATAGTTGATAAATACTAAGTAAATTATACTTCCACCCTTTAAGTAAAATACATTTTCAATGATATGATACACCACTGATAAGGGGATAGATGGAAGAATCTGTCCAGAATTTGGCAGAAGTGTAACTTGCTCATTATGAGTTCAAATGTCATGAAATTTAGACCACTTTGTGTTCTATAAGTGAAAAATGATCCCTCTAAAAATGACATCGAAAGGTGCTCGGAAAAAGGAGTTGTGGCCAAAGGGATGCTATTGGTCCAAATAGATGCCCAAGGTAGAATCAGGACCAAAATGGACAATCATGTAACTTGGTCTATAGATGTCCAAATGGCTTGAAACTTTGACCAGACTGTAATCAATGAGGGAATATGGCGCCCTCCAAAAGTCGCAAAAAAATTCTTTTTAAGGAGGAAGTTACACTGATGAATTGTGAACTAGTTCAGAGAGACACCAATGGCTGAATTGTCTCAAAATAGTAAGAAGCACAATTCGCTCAATAAGTCCAAATAGCGCAAAAATTTGAACCATGTACTTCTCTATAGGTAAGCAAGGAACACTCCAAAAATCAGGGGAAAATACATTCAGAATAAAAAATTATGTGCTGAAGGATGCAAGTTGATCCGAATAGACCCCTAACTAACTATATGTCAATTGACTTCAATGGCCTCCAATGGTGAAGGCACTCCAACTTGGGTCTTAGCGAGCATTCTACTCCCTTGTTATGGATGTCCACCTGTGGAAAAATATGGAGAAGGAAGCAACAATAAAATTCACCAAAAACTCATAAGAAATAGTAAAACCAAGTTTTACAACAAAATCTACTCAGGATGAACTAAGAAGAAAATGGCCGCAATAAGGGAAACTCAACCTTTCGAAATGGATAAATTTCAGCTGAAAATTGTCTACCTCAGGCAAGCCTTAAAGAGGGTATATATACCCCTCAAATTAGGGTTACCCTAAACTAAAAATCACAAGCATGTCCTAAAGAAAATAATCAACAAGTTGCTCTTGGCTATTAGGCTAAGCCAAGAGCACCAACAAAATGACCATATCCAAAATACAACCAAATGTTCCAAGTAAATCATAAAATTATTCCAAGCCACCTCCCTTGAGTCCTAAGTCTTGAATGAAGAAATGAACCAGTTGATTTAATTTCCAATGCCCTTCTTTAAGTGGATTTGGGCCTAAAGTCAAAGTGAGAAGAAAATACTTCATTTGCAGAAACAAAGCCCTCTATTCAAGACTCCATTGACTTAGTAAATCATCTTTAATTGATGTGAAATACCCCATCTTGGAAAGTTTAAGATTTCCCTAACAATCTTTGTGAAGAAACCATTTCATTATACGATTGTATAGGCTGTCGAAAAAATCACATACGACTCGGCGGTCAAATTGTCAGCAGTTTTGAGAGTGCT
Organism: Begonia loranthoides; assembly: GCA_022433065.1. Taxonomy (NCBI): domain Eukaryota; kingdom Viridiplantae; phylum Streptophyta; class Magnoliopsida; order Cucurbitales; family Begoniaceae; genus Begonia; species Begonia loranthoides. The sequence continues at coordinate 16,054,721 of CM039481.1, forward strand.
TTATAATTATCTTAATCTTGTGCTTGAATCGCCATTTATGCCTTATCTTAAATAACTCCAAGCCATATTGGGGTGATTGATGGATGTAATGGATTTTTATATTACTCTTTTCTCCATTGACACCTAAAAAAAACACTAAAATTAGGATTAGAAAATCTCCATGGTTGATTGTGAATGCAGGGAATCCATGGCACATCAGGGTTTGAATAATTACTAATATTTCCAATACTAATGATTTTGTCATTTTGATTACCTCCAAAGTTACATTTCATTTCTTCTTGGAAATGGAGGTAAACTTTGAGGATTCTTCTGTCATGTGTCTTGAGCATCCATTATCTAGGTACCATTCATCTTTCACAGGAAAATCTGGATCCTACAAAAAAAATAATTGTTTTTCTTAGGTACCCAAATCTTTTTAGGTCCTTGAGATCTACTTTGTGTTTCTTTAGAAACCCATACTAATTTAGAGGTTAATTTTCTATCATTTGACTTCAAAGGACAAGATAATGCTTCATGACCTATTGTATTACATGCAAGGCAAGTAGATGGACCAATAAATCAATTCTTATAAGTATTTTTTTTTTTAAATGATTGATATCCTAACTTGGCTTTATGAAGAGTAGCATGTTTAAATTTTTACTTCCATTAATACACTTTAAAATAATAATATTAAAAAATCTGTATTTAGATTTAAGCATGTTAAATTATTCAATTAGTTTATCAAAGGCTTCTATCAAATCATTATCATCAAGATTATCGTCAAAATCACTATAGGAGTCATCTACCTCATACTTCTTAGCCATGAAGCACATATTTGCCATCTTTTCATCCTTGAAGAATGAATCTCCTTCAATAACGTCCCACGTGACCATCATTGCCTTCTTCTTGAAGGGTATTGGAGCATTCTTAGCTTGTGGGCAATCAGCTTTGAATTGTCTCTGTAACGTCCCGATTTATAAAATCAATTTTCTTTATTTTAATTTTATGGAAAATTTAAAATGTTCTTTTAATCTTTTAAAAACATATTGTTAAGTAGAAAATCAGAGTAATTTAGCAGAATAAATTCAAATAATAATTTTAAACAATTTAAAATGTAGTCCATATTATACAAATTATTTAGTCAATAAAATCATAATTTAAAATAACCAATGATTCTTGAGCCATAACTCATCAGGTTTTCTGCAGTTGATAACCCAAGATTTCATCTAGCAATGCATTCTCCTTAATAATATTTACCTGCATCACGGGTAATACATTGAGGCAAGGCTCAGCCAGAAATAAAATGTATGCGTATGCAATGTGTATACAATCGTTTTAGAGAAAAACCTATTTCTTCTTTCATGCAAATTTAGTTTCACTTAACAGTCCAGATGTATGAGATCTTTAATCATCTAGGGTAGTTGGATCCATATACTATATTGTGGCTTAACCGTCACTCCGGCGAGGAGCTTCATCCATTAGGGGTGTCACCACCGATCTTATACAGTTATTTACGTTTATTGATTCATTTATTAACACGCTATGCATATGGCAGCAGTTTCATAAGCCCTATCATAATGCATATATAGTTTATAACAATACAATGAAATAAATGGTAGTACGAAACCCATATATGAAATTAAGGTAGTTTATATATTTTTATTTCTTTTTACATTCATGCATTTTCTTTGTTATTTCATGCATTAATCACAAAAAGAATTTTCGTAATTATTTTGACATTATTTTAACGATAGTTTCCATGATATTTTCAACATTTATTTATCGTTAATTTATATGATTAATTCCAACAATATTTTTAATAACAATGGAAAGTAATTAAAAACACAAAATCCCGTGATGTAGGGCCTCCACTAGCCACCGCATTCTATTTCTTACCTCTTGTAGAATTTTCTAACAGTAGAATTTTCCATGTATAACTTCTCCCAATTCCCGAGTAACTCCTCATCCACACTTTTACCCTCGAATGTCTAAGACTCGACAACAATGCAGAATGTTCACAAGACGCCTTAGAGATTCAAACGGATTAGGAATTCGATGCCGTTATCTATAGAGAGATAAGAAACGAACTATCAAAGAGAGGAACTTGGCCCAAACCAAACGTGTTGGTTGAACCAAAGCTATCAAGTTTGATCTCTTCAAGCAAACAATTGAAGAAGATTTAGTCCTTAAATAGAACTCAAGAAGAAAATCACTCTCTAAGCAAAATGCTATCAAATTTCAAGTTGTAAGTTGTGATTTACGTTGAAGGCTTGCCCATCTATTTATAGGCAACTCAAGGGGACATACAAATATTATAAAATTACATAAAATATACAAAAGAAGGCAAAAAGTCCATGTTAGGTGAAGAATTGCCGCGAGTGGCACGTGGGAAGAGCGCTGGGCATGGCAGTCAGCCGGTTAGCACTGGCGAGCACGCTGTCAATGCAGGAAGGCAGCCGGCACTGTTGGCTGGCAGGCACACTATTGAGGTGGTGCGTACTGGCAGCTGTTTGGGTGGCGCACCGGCTGACTTCTGGGCGGCACGCGCCATAGGCCTTGGTCGTGGGCTGCTTCGGTCCATCTTCAATTTTAGCCCTTTTTCTTTAATCGTATCCTACCTTGGGCCTCCCTTGGACCCTCCATAATCCCTAACACCATCATGGCCCTTGACTTGCCATTTAATGGGTCTTTAACTTAGACTTGTATGCTTTTGTTCATCTTCTTTGTTATGGATCATTTCATTGGTCTTCTCATGTTTTGTAATGTATCAATCATGGTATTACATCCTAATTAATTTACGTGATATTACAATCCTCCCTCCTTATATAAATTTCGTCCTCGAAATTTGTTAATTAAATAATTCTGGGTACTTAACTTCCATATCATCCTTTCTCTCCCATGTGGCTTCTTCAGTGGAATGATTCTGCCATAATACTAAAACTAACGGAATCTGCTTATGTATAAGCTCTTTTACTCACTCGTCCAAAATTTGCACCGAATTTTCTTCGTAACTTAGGTTCATTTGGATTTCCACATCGTTAGGAGTTAATTTTAGAGATGGGTTCCCCAGACATTCCTTCAACATTGATTCATAGAATACATTGTGTAGACCTTCCATGGAGACAGGTAATTGCAATTGATAAGCTGTGTTACCCATTCTTAAAATCTTTACATAAGCTGTCCTTTTGTTAGGCCTCTTTAATCTGTTCCAAATGGAAGACTTTAATGTTAATGCTGACAAAATGATATCCAACTGAGCAGGTACTAAGTGTACATCCAGTTCACGAACATCTTTCTAGAGTCCCTCAGGCATTTTTTCACATATGATACTCAAAACAGTGAGCTTTCGGCTTAGGCATTGGCAACAACATTGGCTTTACTGAGATGGTATTTGATCTCGCAGTCATAGTCTTTGACAAATTCCAACCAACGTCATTGCCTCATATTCAACTCCTTTTGTGTGAAAATGTACTTCAAGCTCATATGGTAGGTATAAATCTCACACCGTTGTCCATATAAATAATGTCTCCAGATCTTGAGAGTGAAAACAACTACGGCTAGTTCCAAATCATGAGTTGGATTATTAACTTCATGTGGTTTGAGTTGTCTTGATACATAAGCAATTACTTTTCCATTCTGCATTAGTACACCACTAAGCCCATGCTTAGATGCATCACAATAGATACAAAAATTTCCTTCTTCAACCAGTAGCGCCAAAATAGGAGCAGTAGTTAATAGATGTTTTAATTCCTAGAAACTTTCCTCGCATTCATTGTCCATAAAAACTGTGCTTTTTTCTTTGTTAAACTCATCAAAGGCAGGGCAATCTTTGAAAATCCATTGATAAAACATCGATAATAGCCTTCATTTGAGATCACGTGGCTAAGAAAAGTTACTTTGTTCAACCAGAATTCGCAATTGGAGAATTTCGTGTATAGGTTATGTTTGGCCAAAATAGAAAGAGCAATCCTCAAATGTTCCAGATGTTCCTCCTCCAAGTGTGAATAAATTAGGATTTTATCAATAAAGACAATTATGAACTTATCCAGATATTCTTTGAAAATGCTATTCATTAAGTCCATGAATGCTGTCGGAGCATTAGTTAGTCCGAACGACATCACAAGGAATTCATAATGGTCGTACCTCATCCGAAAAGCTATTTTCGGAATATCCTCTAGTTTAATCTTTAGCTCATAGTATCCCGAATGAAGATCAATCTTGGAAAATACGCCTGCTCCTTGCAATTGATCAAACAAATCATCAATCTTTGGTAACATATATTTGTTCTTAATCGTCACGTTGTTGAGTTCTCGGTAGTCAATACACATCCGTAGAGATCCATCATTCTTCTTCACAAATAGAACCAGAGCTCCCCAAGAAGAGAAGCTTGGTCGAATAAAACCCTTTTCGACCAATTCTTCTAGATGTTGCTTTAATTCTCATAACTCTGTCAGCGCCATTCTATGCGGATTTTTAGAAATGGGTTCCATACCGGGGTGTAAGTCAATAATGAACTCGATCTCTCGATCAAGTGATAGTCCAGGAAGATCATCAAGAAAGACACCAAGAAATTCACGGACCACAACAACATCCTCTAATTTTGTTTTCGAGCTTGCCGTAGAGTTCAATATATTGATAAGAAATCCTTTGCAACCATTTTCCAATAATTGTACGGCTTTGATTGTAGATATCATGGTAAACTTTCTCTTGTCCTTAGTTCCTCAGAAAATATGTGAATTGCCATTAAGAGAGTAAAAATGTACTTCCTTCTTTTTTGCAGTCGATATTAGCTTGATGTTGAGATAGCCAATCCATACCTAGAATGATGTCGTAACCTTTAAGATCCATAATAATTAAATTGGCATGAAATAAGTGGCCACAAATCTCAATTTCTTGAGTCTTTAAAATACCATAAGCTGTTAAATAATTTCTAGAGGGTAATTGGACTTTATGTACACAGCTCGTAAGGTTCGAAAGACAACTTATTTTGGTGCTAAATTTGGTTGTAATGAAGGAGTGTGTATCACCTTAATCGAATAAAGTGTATGCGTTGATACCATTAATTGAGATAGTACCTGACATGATAAACGAAAAAGTTTTTATTTAAGGATAATAGTATTACAAAGGTATAGACTTATCAAAAGTCTTGAGTACCTGACACAACAGCAGGTATTTCCTCATTGATGCCTAGTTCCTCAATGTCAACTCCTTCATTATTATTTCTTCAATCACTTCTTCCTCTTCTCCGGATAATGAGAATAGTCTTGGAGCAACTCCTTCTGGTTTTCTAACCAACACTGGGCAATATTGAGAAATATGTCCTGGTTTTCCATATTTGTAGCAAAGGCCAGAACCAACCTTGCATGGGCCAAAGTGGCTTTTCTGACATATTGGTAAGGGCTTGGGTTGATTGGATGCTTCAATCATCAGACGCTTGTCTTTTCTGGCTTGTAAATCTAACCCAGAGGGTCTTTTTATTCCACGATTAATGGGTTGAGTAGCTCATTGCATGGTTTGATTATTTCTCCATAGTTTTTGACTAAACTCTTTTTGTCTTGCCGCCATGGTCTTTACATTCTCCACCGCTAGAGCTTTTGAAACAATTTTTGCATAAGGGACATCCTCCGTTCTTGCTATTGTGACACCATCAAGGATTTCTATTTTTAATCTTTGAACAAAGTGATTAACTTTGGATTCTTGTATTGACACCAAGAGTGGAGCAAATCGAGCAAGAGCCTCGAATTTCTGGATATATTCAGATACCATCCCTATTTGTCGCAATCGCATGAATTCCACTATCTTCTACGTTCTTATAGTATGGTTAAAATATTTACCGTTGAACAACTCTTTGAAGGTTTTCCAATTAAGGACACGAACAACTCGTACTGCTTTTATTGAGTCCCACCAAAAATGAGCTTCCAAGACCACCTTTTCAATTTCTCCAATGTCAGCATACTCGAACATGTCTTTAATGGATCAAATCCTTTCTTCTGCTTTGGCTACGTCATACACATTCCCATCAAAACTAGGACGTTTGAGCTTTAGAAACTTTTCCCAACCAGTTTTTTCAAGAACCACCATTGCTTATTGGTTGCCATGTTCATGTCCACCTCCATTTCCATTTCTATTTTCATTGCCATTGCCACTTCCCACGAGGTGTGTCATAAGCTGGAGCTGTTGTTCTATAAGTTGGGATTGTCTTTCAACTACTGTAGCGATCCCATTGAGAGCGTTATCTCCTCTGTCCCCATTTACGTTATCAGCATCCATATGTCCAACATTCTCTTGTTCCACGCGGACGTTGTTTGTAGGTATGTTACTTCTTGTTCTTCTTGCCATTGCTATAGTCCTAAATATTTTATTAGAGTATTCTTAATACCAGTCTGGTGGGTCTCAACAGATCACTTAATACCAGTCTCTTTAGACAGAATATCCTTTCCAAATAAGTTCCCAGGACAGGCTGGTGAGTCATGACAGTCCACTTAAATACCAGTCTCCTTAGACAGAACTTATTTGCACAGTATAATTACACCACTAAGTGTTAATAAATTGAGTTTCTTGATTGGCCATTTCTACTATATAAGGTAATTCAAAAGTTTAATGTACAAGATAAGAAAATTACTTACAATTGGAGAAGCATTCCATGATGAGTCTTGCATTATCAACAGTCTAAAGAACTGAGTTATGCTCTGATATCATTTGTAACGCCCCAATTATAAAATCGATTTTATTTATTCCAATTTTATGAAAATTTAAAATTTTCTTTTAATCTTTTCAAAACATATTGTTAAGTAGGAAATCAAAGTAATTTAACAGAATAAATTCAAAGCGTAATTTTGAACAATTTAAAATGCAGTCCATATTATACAAATCATTTAGTGAATAAAATCATAATTTAAAATAACCAATGTTTCTTGAGCCATAACTCACCAGGTCTTCTCCAATTGATAACCCAAGATTTCATCTGGCAATGCATTCTCCTTAATAATATTTACTTGTATCACGGGTAATACAATGAGCCGAGGCTTAGCAAGAAATAGAATGTATGCGTATGTAATATGTATGTAGTCGTTTTAGAGAAAAACCTATTTCCTCCTTCATACAAATTTAGTTTCACTTAACAGTCCAGATGTATGAGATCTTTAATAATCTAGGGAAGTGGGATCCATTATACCGTCTTGTGGCTTAACCGTCATTCCGGTGAGGAGCTTCATCCATTAGGGGCGTCACCACCTATCTCATACAGCTATTTACGTTTATTGATTCATTTATTAACATGTTATGCATGTGGTAGCAGTTTCATAGGCCCTATCGTGATGCATGAACAGTTCATAACAATACAATGGAATAAACAGCAGTACAACAATCCATATATGAAATTAAGGAAGTTTATATATTTTTATTTCTTTTTACATTCATGCATTTTTCTTTGTTATTTTTTGCATTAATCACAAAAAGAATTTTCGTAATTATGTTGACATTATTTTAACGATAGTTTCCATGATATTTTTAACGTTTATTTATCATTAATTTATACGATTAATTCAAATAATATTTTTAATAACAATTGAAAGTAATTAAAAACACAAATTCTCGTGATGCAGGGCCTCCACTGGCCACCGCATCCTATTTCTTATCTCTTGTAGAATTTTCCAACGGTAGAATTTTCCACATGTAACTTCTCTCGATTCTCGATTAACTCCTTCTCCACACTTTTCACCCTCAAATGTCTAAGACCCGACAACAATGCAGAATGTTTACAGGATGCCTTGAAGATTCAAATGGATTAGGAATTCGATCCGTTATCTATAGAGAGATAAGAACCGAACTATCAAAGAGAGGAACTTGGCCCAAACCAAACGTGTTGGTTGAACCAAAGCTATCAAGTTTGATCTCTTCAAGCAAACAATTGAAGAAGATCAAGTCCTCAAAGAGAACTTAAGAAGAAAATCACTCTCTAAGCAAAAATGCTCTCACATTTCAAGTTGTAAGTTGTGATTTACATTGAAGGCTTGCCCATCTATTTATAGGCAACTCAAGGGGACATACAAACATTATAAAATTACATAAAATATACAAAAGAATGCAAAAAGCTCATGTTAAGTGAAGAATTGTCGCGGGTGGCATGTGGGAGGCACACTGGGCGGTGCAGTCAGTCGGTCAGTGCTGGCGGGCACGCTGTCAAGGCAAGCGGGCGGGGCTGTCGGCTAGCAGGTGAGCTGTCGAGGCGGCCCGAGCTGTCGGTGGGGGCACTGTTGGGCGGCGCACCCGTTGACTTCTGGGCGACGCGCACAATGGGCCTGGGCCGTGGGATAGGGCCGTGGGCTATTTCAATCCATCTTCAAATTTAGCCCTTTTTCTTCAATCCTATCCTACCTTGGGCCTCCATTGGATCCTTCCTGATTCCTAACTCCATCATGGCCCTTGACTTGCCATTTAATGGTTCTTTAACTTGGACTTGTATGCTTTTGTCCATCTTATTTGTTATGGATCCTTTCATTGGTCTTCTCACGTTTTGTAATGTATCAATCGAGGTATTACATCCTGATTAATTTACGGGATATTATAGTCCCGGCTTGCCACATTCAAAGCAGGTTGTTTCCCTTTTCTTTTAAGGTTGATCTTCCTTTGTGACCTTTTTCCTTGTAACCTTTTTCATTGAAGAAATTTATTAAATCTTGTTATAATAAAAGCAATATCCTCATCATCTTCTTTCTTTCTAGATTTCACTTGGTTGTTCGATAAGACTTTAAGAGCAATATCCTTATTATTGGAAACTTCCCTCTCCTTCTGTTCTTATCTCTCATTGGCCTTTCTTGTAATCCCATGTGTCATGAGAGAGCTAATGAGCTCTTCCATCTTCAAGACTTTGTGGTCACGGGCTTTTTGGATAGTCGTCACCTTTGGTTGTCAAGATCTCTATAGGCACCTAAGACGTTTCTTAACCAACTCTTCATTGTGATAAATTCTACCAAAAACTTTTAAACCATTAATAATGTTTGTAGATCAAGTAAGCATTTGACAAGTTTCATCTTTATCCATAACAAATAATTCATATTTATGTCCTACCATACTCAATTTACTTTCTTTAACTTGATTGATCCCCTTATGTGTGACCTCAAGTAATTTCCAAATCGCATGAGCATTATCACAACTTTGCACCCTATTAAATTCATCGCTATTGAGTGTATAATATAATGTGTTTATTACCTTAGCATTCATACTTAATTTATGTTTATCATTCTCATCAAATTTAAATGGTAATTTTGAAACATTTGTACCACTTTTAAATTTAACAGAAGTATATGGTCTATTTTCAATAATATATCACAAGTTATAATCCATTGATTGAACAAAAATTCTCATTCTACATTTCCAATATGTATAATCATTAACGTCAAAAAAATGAGGCTTAGAGATAGATTTCCCTTTCACTTGCATGTTATTCATCTTAAAAACCATAGAGATTTACTGATAAAAAAAAAACTTATAATTTTGATCATATGATAAGTTAGTAACTTGGCTTTGATATCAATTGTTAACGCGGTTCAGCCAATCTCACCGACGTCCGCATTTCAAGGTTCCTCCTTGAACATTCTTTCAACTCCAATAATCATCAAGATTACAAATGATTGATCTTTTGGGTATCAATCTTGTCTTAAAATGACTTTTTCGAGGTATCACCCTTCAAGTGTTTCACAAATGAATGTTTGGAAGAATTTTAAGTAAGGAACACGAAAACAATGCCTAAACTCTCACAATAATATGATCTTTAATTAAGATTGAAAGAGTTAAGCTAAAGGATTGAAAATGAAAGGGATATTTTGAAAATCAAATTGATAGCACTTTCATATGATTTCTCTTCCAATGTTTTGCAAATTTGAAAGTCCCTCTATTTACAGATTTCTTTAGAAAATTGATCCTCGGTCAACCACCCAACACTATCAGTCGACCGCTTCATGATTGTCACATGTTTTCTGTGAGCATCCAGTTGACCAACTCACATTCTGGTTTACCACAGTGGTTGACCTATTATTGATCTCGTCGACTGCTCAGTATGATTAAGAAATTCATTCATCTCTGTCATTCGTTTAGTCGACCACAATTCATCCTTGTCAACTACCTTTTGCACTTCAAAAATTTCAGAGCACTCTGTAATATTTTAGGTCGACCACGTTTTTGCCCTGGTCGACAACCTTTGTTGAACTCCAAAATTTCTTGCTCTCTATAATAGTTCTGGTCGACCGCAACTTCTCATAATCAACCACTTTCTACATTTTGAAAAAACTCAAGCTCTGTAATCTTCTTGGTCAACCACTATTCTGCCTTGGTATACCGCAATTTAATATTTTTTTTGAATTAAACCTTGTGAGCCCCAAGAATTTAAACATTGACTATAAGGATTTCAACAAATATGTTAATATACTTAAATACCCATTGTAGAGGGTATTTTTAATTAAAATCAATAATATGCTCAATAAGAACTATATTTTTAATTTATTAACAACTTAGAGATAATTAAGTCATATATTTTCAAAACAACTAAACTTAATTCTGATTATGCTAACACTAATGAGGTCACAAAGTTGTCCAAACGACATCCTGCAATCAACGCAGCTGACCTCCCAAACTATGGGGGTTCAATTAATTGAAGTTTTAGGTGGCGAACTAGGTACCCACCAGAGTTGCATTCAACCTTGAGAAAAGTCTTCCAAATTGACGAATTTGCAAAAAGTCCATTTTTTCAACCAATTTTTTCTTCCAATTTGTCTTAAAACCTGCACAACTCATAGATTAACCAACATTAAGTAGAAACAACCAAAGATTTTGAGTTCCCATACTCAACTTGATTCCAATGAAACTAACGGAAAACTAAACAAAAAAAAACTAACAAAAATGAAGTTGAAATCGACGTACCCAACTTGAAGATCAAAAACTGAGGACAAACACGGTGCCAAATCTCCTCCTCATGTGCGGTGCTCTATCCTCTCTCCCTATGTTTTCTCTGTGGGGAAGAGAAAAGACTTTGACTCCCTTTCAATGAAAAAAATTAATTTATTTATTGATATAATATTGTATTTAATAAATAAATTCTTAAATAGTGATTTATCAAAAATCTAATTATATCTGGACCACTTCAACTAACTAGCACTATTTTAGATTTACTAACTTGATTAAGAATTTCTTATTTCTCACCGTCATAAATTATGAAAATTAGAGTCAACCCTTAAAGAGTTGAACTTCGATATATGAAAAAAAATAAATTTACTCGTGATGTTATTAATGACTAACTTTTACAATGCAAGCTTAAATTTCAATAATTTATCACTTTGACCATTCAAAGAGAGAGAGAGAGAGAGCATATGGAAAGAGAGTTCATACAGAGTAGTCTACTTAGGGAGTTCATTTGGAAAGAGCGTTCATATTGAGTTGGATACTCATTGCTTGTATTTTATTCGATTGCAGATGGAAATTTCCTTCTACTGAGAATCTAACTGCTACTTACCCAATCTGTCTCTCCACATGTTTTGAATTTCCATTGCTGTCCACTTGCTCTACTGTCCATCCTTCTTATACGCCTGCCCTGAATTCACATCCATGTTTTCCAAATCTCTCAACGCAACGCTATATTATTACTTCTAAAGACTCATCCTTGTACAACTCTCTCTCTGCACATTTAATCTTCCTCCTAAATCTTCCCTCTCTCTGCAGATTTTATCTTCTTCATTTCTCTCTTTAAATTTTCTTTCATTCTCAACTCTTCTCTCTCTAACCATGATTACAGGCAAAGACATCTACAATGTTCTCTCAGCCATAGTTCCACTGTATGTAGCCATGATCTTAGCCTACGGCTCCGTTCGGTGGTGGAAAATCTTCTCCCCTCAACAATGCGCTGGCATCAACCGGTTTGTTGCTGTCTTCGCCGTACCGCTACTCTCATTCCACTTCATCTCCTCCAACAATCCCTACTCTATGAACTACCAATTCATCGCCGCCGACTCTCTTCAAAAGATAGTCGTCCTCGTCGCCCTCTTCCTCTGGCAAGTCCTAGCCAAAAATGGGAACCTTGAATGGATGATCACCCTTTTTTCCCTCTCGACCTTGCCAAACACCCTAGTAATGGGAATCCCACTTTTGAAAGCCATGTACGGCGACTTCTCCGGCGACCTTATGGTTCAGATAGTTGTCTTACAGAGCATTATTTGGTACACTCTAATGCTTATTTTGTTTGAATATAGAGGAGCGAAGCTTTTGATCTCCGAGCAGTTTCCGGAAACTGCGGCCTCCATTGTTTCTTTCAAGGTCGATTCCGACGTTGTTTCGTTAAATGGAAGAGAGCCTTTAATGGCGGATGCAGAGATCGGAGAAGACGGAAAGCTTCATGTGGTTGTGAGGAGGTCTTCAGCTTCTTCTATGGCGTCGTCTTTTAACAAATCAAACGGTTTTAACTCGTTGACATCGATTACTCCTCGAGCGTCGAATCTCACTGGCGTCGAAATTTACTCAGTTCAATCGTCACGAGAACCGACGCCTAGGGCTTCGAGCTTCAACCAAACGGATTTTTACGCGATGTTTGCGAGCAAAGCTCCGAGTCCCAAAAGTGGTGGCACACCGAGGAATTCAAATTTTGAAGATGAAACCACAGTGAAGATTGCCAAGAAGAAAGCGGCGGGAGGGAGAAGTATGAGCGAAGAAATGGTGAGCTTTAATGGAGATTCTTCAGTTCCTCCGACGAGCAATGCCAGTGGTGGGTTGAAGAAGATAGGTAGTGGTGGCAGTGGAATCGGGAGTGGTGTAATGACGAATAAGGAACTCCATATGTTTGTATGGAGCTCGAGTCCTTCTCCCGCCACTACCGATCGCCGTTCTTCCTCCAAACCTGCTCTTCAGCATGATTCCGCCATTGCTACACCTGGTAGTAAGCTTGATTTTCTTCTTAAATTATCATAATCATAATATCTGGATTAATTTCTAGCTTTATTCTTTTCCTATTTTGCATGAAATGACACATAGCTCATTCTATGTTAGTGAATTATTTAGCTTTCTTAGCATAGATCTTAGAAAATTTAAAATATTAGATTGATCCTAAATGGAATCTTACTACTAAAAGTAAAAAATTGATGATACGTTTTTTGAGAAAATAAATAGAAAAGGAAGCGGAAGTACAAGAAGGATCAAAGTACGAGGTGAGCGCATCTCCGTATTCGGGTAGAAAAAAAGTTGCTAGAATAGAAGACGGAGACGTTGAGAGAGATCAAGAGAAGCGGCAGATGCCTCCGACTAGCGTGATGACGAGGCTAATCCTTATCATGGTTTGGAGGAAGCTTATTCGAAACCCTAACACTTATTCCAGTCTTATCGGCTTAACGTGGTCCCTCATATCATTCAAGTAGGTTCTTAAAAAAATAGTTTTATGTAGTATGACGAATCATCATATATATATATTTCACATAAGTTATTTGAAATATATGAATTTTGTTATTTATGGTTCTAATATGCATATTTGATGATGATGATGATGATGATGATAGGTAGCACATCAGAATGCCGTTGATCATAAAAGGATCGATTTCTATATTATCGGATGCGGGTTTAGGGATGGCAATGTTTAGCCTCGGTAGAATTCTTGTTGGCTTAGTTGGAATTGATTATCAGCAAACATGTGGTGATGGGAGTTAAGTTAAGATTAATTAATTATGATTGGCCAGGTTTATTCATGGCTTTACAACCGAAGATCGTAGCTTGTGGGAAATCAGTGGCCACCTTTTCAATGGCAGTGAGGTTCTTGACTGGCCCTGCTGTTATTGCTGCAACCTCCATCGCTGTTGGTCTACGGGGAGTTCTTCTGCATGTTGCCATTGTGCAGGTTCTCAATTTTACCAAGCTTTTAAATTTGAATCCTAATATGTTTGGAAACATGGGAAAAATTTAACATCATGCTTTTCCACATCCTAGGAGAGTAAGAAGTCAAATGATGTAGGAATTGTTTATGTAATTAATTCAAATTAGGCTGCAATTAGTTCTAATTTACCTTTAAAATAATTAGGTGGCTTAAAGTTTATATGAGTTAGATTAGATGTTATCACTGAGTTAATCAAGCTGTAGAGATATAAATAAATATTTAATGATGAAGTTTGTAGAATGACATTTATGTCCTTACATTTTCCACCTAGGCTGCTCTCCCTCAAGGCATAGTGCCCTTCGTGTTTGCCAAAGAATACAACGTCCATCCAGACATACTCAGCACAGCGTACGTCCACTCCAACCCCCCTCCACCAAGTTTGTTTATTAGTGAAAATTAAGTTGAATAATTTTACAGGGTTATTTTCGGAATGCTCATTGCCCTGCCCATAACAATCCTGTATTACGTGCTTCTTGGGGTCTGATTGACCTCTCGGAAACAAGAATCAAATGGAGGATCATAAAAACTGGTTGGTAAATAAATGGTCATAAATATTTTTATATATGTCGCTCACTGCCATCGTTTTCAGTGAAAGCCTTTAAAGCTCATATGATTTGATCCGTTTGCATGTTACTTCTGGCCTTTCCATATCTCCCCTACAGTTGTTAGAATCTTCCGGCTAATCTCATTTCAATTTTGACTTTGTTTATGTACCATTTCAACTCAACCCTTTGTCACCAATTTTAATATTATGCTAGTTTAAAATATTGCACCCATTTGAAAGGTTTGTATTTAGAGTTCCACTCTTAAATTTGTGCAGAAGATGGAGTTAGATTTGAATCTATTTCTTGCCATGGATGATTCTTGAACTTGTTTTGTCTTGTTACGTTAAAATTAATTATCAATAACATACTAACTAAAATATTTTTTATTTGAGAATTTATAAAGAATTTTATCGTGTGGCCGCTCTCTCAACAAAAGCTTTTGTCACCCTGAGTTTTCAATTCAATTCAATTCAATATTTGAATACTTTGAGAAATTAAGGTATTGACTTTTAAATTAACAAGTTATTACAATTTGATATTATTGGGAACACCAAGATTACTCCAAAACCCTAGTTGAAAAAACACTACAAGCAAAATAAAGACATTCATTATGTTAAAATCGAAGTCCAATATGAATTTTGACACTTAAGCATACATATAGTGCATCTAAGACTGACTGCGAGATAAATTATTTATAATTTTGTTCTACCACTTTTATGAGTTTTTTATATTTACCCATACACAATTTGAGTCATTAAACTCTAGAAAACATGTTTTGGCCTTACTAAAAATTATATTATATTAAAATATTTAATGGTCAAGTTTAATAGAAGAGAAAAATGAAATAATGTAAACATTGAGGAAGAACAATTAATAAAAATTTATTAAAGATATACATTTATCATTTAAATTAAACTATTTTTAAAAATAAAAGCAAGATGGGAAGAAACTAACCTTACAATCTTTATTACCATTCTAATGAAAAAAAAATGGATAAAAAAGGACCAATTGGATAGGCAAATTAGTATCATTACAGATCTTGTATAATTATATAGTTTTTTAAATATGTTTTTCACAATGTTCTATGAGATCAAAAACAAAAAATAAGAAAAGGGCATGTACGGCTTGTTGCGTTGATATTTTCGGAGAAGAAATTCAATGTTTTTGGAAAGGAATTAATAATTAATAAAAGAATTAGAAGGAAATTGATTTTATTAAAGTTGCACGTGCTTGGATTTCCAAAAATGCCATCAGACTCAAGACTTAGATCCAAAATTTGTGTATCTGCGTACCAAACTATTGTTTTTGTGTGTAAAATATTGTTCGAAACTGTTAAATGATTTTTATTGTTGGAAAACTCCAAGTCAAGAAATCTCTTCTTTTGTTTTAAAATTAAATTTATGGAATTTCTGTATCCTCAACGCAGACACTATGTTTCCAATGAACACAGACTGCAACAGCTCTTACCCATCTTCTAACCTCTCTCGTCTCTCTCTAAATTTCTATAACTTTAATTAATTCTGGGTTTGTAATTACTTATGATCCTAATCTCAAGGTCACCACTATTTTTTAGTCAATAATAAGTAAATCAAAAAAGGGAAATTAAATTCTGAAATTTAGGAGTTATTTCAACTTAAATTCTTAATTTTAGTTTCCAACAAAATGAGTTTTAAACTTTATAATTCATTAAACTTAAACTTTGAATTAATTTTTGAATAAAATAAATTTTGAATTTTGTACTGTGAACAAATTATACTCCACTCAATTTTACTCCTATTAATCAAACCGAACGCGAATTATAATATTTTTAAATTTTTAATTTTAAAAATTTCTAAAAATCTAACAAAATTGACGAAAACTAACTCAAACCAAAATTAAAATCAACTAAAACAGACTCAAAGTCTGGTCCAAACCAACTCAAGCAAAGTCTAACTAAAAATACAAACTGAATCGAAAACCAAACTGAATAACACAAAATAAAATTGATTCAAGATATATTTTGTTCATAGTATAAAATTCAATTTTCATGTTTTTAAAAAAATATTCAAAATTTAAGTTAAGAAAATTTTAAAATTTGAGATTCATTTCATTAAAAAAAAAGTTGAAGTGATTCTAAATTTCAAGATTTAATTTATTTTTTACAATATAATAATCCACTTTTAGTGACACTATACAATTTATTTATGTATGTCTCGCTCATTGACTATATTTTAAAATTAAGAAAATAAAATAAAATAAAACAATTAGTGACTGGAGCACAACGTAGAGGTCAACTTTTTAAAGGTAGAGTAAAGATATTATTTACTTGATATTTATTTACTTAACTTTTTAAAGGTAGAGTAAAGATATTACATTGGCATCAACAACCGTGTATATTATAAACTAAAGGATGGAGATATTCGTGGAGTCTGACTCCCGCAGATAAGAATTGGCTATTTTCAATTGAGGTCCACACACCCTTAACACATTTTATTAATTTAATTTAATTATGTATGGATCTACTCTATCTTTTTTAAATATTATGAAATCTCTAAATATTATCAAAGTCAACGATGATTCTTGTCCTCCCGGACAAAGGATGGTTGCCACAAATAAAACCTTTAACATTCACTCGTTATAAATTCATTAATATGTGTGATATAATTTAACATTTATATGATGATAATATATATTTAATAATAATTGTGTGTTGGTTATTATAAAGTTGAATTTGTTAAATTGATCAAATATAGTATAAATTTATTAGGTCTTATACATCTAAGAAAGTGTAGGACTTTAAAATATTGATACCAATTGTCTACATTACAATTTAATGATTAGCCGAATTAAGTCAAACTCACAAGTTATAAACATATTGTTGTGTTCATTAAATCAAAAAGTTAGAGAATGTCTCAAGTTGATGTTCACTTAGAAAATATAGAGAGTTTGATTTTCTCGTAAAGAAAATATTGAGAATCAAACGCAAAACAGGGAAAAAAAAATTATGGAAATAGAAACACTAAGATTTACGTGAAAAACCCTTATGAGAAAAAACTACAGGCATAAGAGAAATTCACTAATCAGAAATCAAAGTACAATAAGTTTTGCAACTCAAACATCAATATATAGAGAAAATAAATAACTCTAATATTAGATATGAGCCCAACCCGGCCCAACTAGAATTCGGGTCACACAGACCTCTAACAATCTCCACTTTGACACGAATTCCACATGAAAAGATCTAATATAAACTTCTCGGCCCACCCCAAAACGAATCCAGAACACTGAACTCTGATAATCCCCATCTTCAAAGAAATTCCAATGCAAGGCAAACGAATCCGCAAAACTCCAACAAAAATAACCTCCTCTTCCACAAAGGCCCCTATTGAACTAACTCAATATTTGATATTGATCAAGTTTAACCCCTGCTTAAACTTGAGAGACACATTCGGGAAGAAATCACATCACCTCCCTAGTACCACCGAATTATCAGAGTTGTCACAACGAACTACATTTGAATATGTTGAAGACTCCCCACTGGAATCAATACTCTCGAACACACTCAAAACATAACCAACTGAAGTAGTTTCACCATATCACTATGGAGCTTTACCCTTTCTCTTAGTTCTTCCTTTGACGATGCCACTCGAAACTGAAACTTGTGACGTTGTGGTGACTGTATCACCCTTAATATCTGTAATAAGCTGACATATTGGCTCTAATGTAGATTTAAATCCCAACTTGAACTTCACCTGAGAACCTGACTTCTTCTGAGTTTTCTCCAAAAAACCTTTAAAAGGTGAATTCACAAATTTTACAGCCTTATTAACTATCACTGTAGAACCCTGTAACACCTACAAATTCACAAAACTTCTGTATCCTTTTAACTTGACTAGAGCAGCCCTACTGATTTTTATATCTCCACCTATAGCGGTGAACTTGTACCTTTTCGACTCCAGCTATCTGGCAAGGTATGTTATTACTCATTAATACAACACCTCTTGAAATAGTCTCATATGTCGAAAACCACTCCCGATTGTAACACATGAAATGAACAAGCTGAATCTAGAATACAATCCTTGTTTGGTTTTGAGTTTCCTTCTAACACAATTAGAAGATCTCCATCACTATAGTCTTCTTCTTCTGCGACAACAACTTCACTAGATGTCATTGGTTGTTTTCTCTTCTCAACAGCTCTCTTTATTTCATTATGCAATTTACGGCACTCAACTTTAATGTGCCCATTCTTTTGACTGAAATAACAGGTTCTATTAGGGTTCTTTGACTTTGATCTGCCCTTTGAATTCTGAATATTATCACTGCTTTGTTGTTTGATTCTCTTGTTCTTCCCCGAACAACGAATTCCTCACCTCGAGACTTGGATCCAACAACAATCTGTTTCATTTTTTCCTTCAATAACAAAAAACCATAAAACTCTTATAGAGTTAGACTTTCTCTGCTGTATAAAATTGTATCTCTGAGCACCATATGAAGCAAGCAAAGAGCATAGTAGAGTCAACCCCAAATCCTCCTCATCGTACTTGCATCCCATAGTCTCTAAATCTGAAACTAACTTTTTGAATGAGGTCAAGTGTTCTTCAATAGAACCTCCTTTAATCAATTGATAAGAATAAAGTTTTTGCTTCAAATCTAACTTGCTAATTAGGGTTTCCTCATAAACAGTTCTAACTTGCTAATTAGGGTTTCCTCATACACAACTGTACCAATCTGAACTATAACTCAACGGCAGATTTCTCGTTCAAAACATCTTGCAAAATCTGATTTGACAAATGTAACATATCAAAGATAGAGCTTTTCGATCTTTTCAAAGTTTCTCTTATTCACTCCATGACGTGGGCATTTTATCGAGCCCTAGTAACACGTCGTCTAAATTCATCTGTGTGAGAACATCTTGTATCTTCACTTGCCATAACTGAAATCTTATATTCTGATCCAACAACGGAATATCAAATTTCAGCGAACTCATCTTCCTTAAAAATTTCATAAATTTCCTAAAAAATATATGAACCTAAAATATTCACCTTAAAAAATTTGATCCCCAAATAATTCCAGAACCAATAAAAAACTAATCCCAATTGAAAACAATAAATGTCCAAAAACTCATTCGTCAACAAATTTTAGAAATTGAATGTCTCAAAAATTCAATTTTCCAAAATATCCAAAAAACAAACAAGATTCAGAACAGTTTGAACCTTTGTTGAAAATCAAGTAAACAGACAACGTTGGTGACAGTTTGGCCAGGTAAGAGATCAGACATATGACAAACGACCAATTCTTCTCTGGATGGCATGCTTGGAAGGTCGCCAGGGAAAGGCGGTAATAGGACGATCGTCTTTGCTATTTAGCGGAAAAGTTTCAAGGCGCAAAAGTCTCTCCTCTGTTTCGAGGATGAAAGACATCTAACCCTACTCGATCGGCACAACGGCGAGTGCGGGAGGCTAGCAGCTGGTGCTTCTATTTGGTTGCAATTGCTCTCTCCTCAACGTAGGATGACAGCGGCTAGAGGCTTGGTAGACGGTGAGTTACAGGGGAGCTTCTCTGTTGAGGACGACAGAGGCGAAGCGGGAGAAGGAACAGAGTTGTAACGACCCACTTTTTATTTACCTTTAAAATTGCATACAATCTAAAACTTTTCTTTCTATAAAAACATTGGAAGATTTTTCTTTCATAAAATCCGATCGTTAAATTCTTTACTTAAAACTTTTTTATAAATTGCAGCAGAAGTAATAAAATTCTTTTCATTTATAGTTAAATACCTTGCATTATTAAAACGGTAATTACCTTTTAGAAAATACAGTGGAAGACTTATTAGTTAAACAAAACATTTAGGAATATTATATTACAAAACCTTTTACAATTTATTTCCATTTACTTCTTTTAATCCAACCAGGCACAAGATTCGCGCGGGCAAATCTTTCATCAATTGCTTCAAATCTGTTCTCGTACGTATACCTACATCACGGGGAAACCAATGAACCTAATGCTTAGTAAGAATTAGAATGGAATGCCATGCGGATGCTATGCGTGTCATACGATGCGTTACAGAAAAGAACCTATCTTTTTATGGTATTTGAGAGAAATGATACATCTTATGGTCATGTGGCTATCCGTTATTCCAGTAAGGAGATACATCCAATGGCATCACCACCATGACTATCACCATTCTCTTTTGTTAAAGACGTTGGGGATTTCCATACAAGAGAAGATGATACATCCTATGGTCCACGTGGTTAACCGTCACTCTGATGGGGAGATACATCCTATGGTGTCCCACCTCTGGATCGTCACCAAATCTCTTGAACACCCACACGCCTATTTACATATATTATGCATGTCATACGATATGCTGACAATTTCATAAGCCCTAGGTATGATACATGTATGCCACGTACAGTTCACAACATTAGTACAAAAAGGAGACATAACATTTATCAATAATCATAGAGAGCAATTAAAAGTCAAAGAGACACTATCAACTAAGCTAAACATTTACTGGTAGTGTAATCTACAAGGGGTGATTCATGTTTACTGGCCAGAGACCAAAGCAATTATTAAATCAAGTCTTTATAATTATTAACAGGTAACCACACATGAATCATAGGGAGTTCAAAGGCAACAAAAGATTTGCTTATGTTATATCCAACAATTTACAAGTTCAATTCATGCTAACCCCAAGGATTTACAGGTTTACTTCATGAGTTACAGGTTTAGTTCATACTAAATACAACCCTCCCCAAAAGCCGTTCATAATGCCAGACCAAGAAGTACTTAAACATGAAACAAATACAAAAATTCACTTTCAAAGGTTGTTCAATATCAATATAGTAGTCATTCACAGTATAATCCCGACATCCAATCTAACAACTTAGTCTTTTATGCTCAAAGCTAGTCAACACTACTACATTAATTTACAACACAAAGACATTTCACGTTAAGTAAAGCATTTCAATGTCCATTATCAACAACCAGACAGTCCTGCATTTCACAGTGATTAAACCAAAGCAACATTCAATATCAAACCATAGACAAACCCGTGATGTAGGGCCTCCACTGGCCAACATACATCTTAATCCTTAACTTTAGTAGAATGTCACACCGCAGCAGCTTGTTCAAAGCAGCAACACCCAGGAGATTTCCTAACTGAAGCTCTCCACTTTTCTCACTCAGTCCACAGGGTACACCACACTTTCAGACTCAAAGCGTAGTAACCCTACCACTCCACTCAGTCATAGATCATATAGTAGGAAATGCAGAGTTCCAGAAGCGTCACCTATGCCATCAGTTATAGATGAGGGAGAGGGGGAGAGAGAGATGGATGCACGTGGGTGAAGGGGACAATCACCCATTCCAAATGAGGAGACCCAACCAGCCATTGCTGCGTGTGAGGTTCGCCACCGATAAGGGAGAGAAGAAGATTTTTTGGGGAGAAAAATGAAGATAGGGGGTGAGATTATGTAAGGCAGAAGCGGGATTCTTGCCATAAATTGATTTTTCGCAAAACATGTGGCTCTGTTATCTATCTCTAACGTCCGTCAGCCACCTCGTTGTAAGGGACGTCTGTTCTACAACAAGGAGTGTTTGTTTCCTTCATTATTTAGACGTCCGTCTTATCAAAAGAGATGTCCGTCAGCTTCTTTTCCATGATGGACGTCCGTTCCACAATGAGGGACGTCTGTTCCTCAGTGAGGGACGCCTGTTCCTCAATGAGGGACGCCTGTTCCTCAATGAGGAATGTCTGTTCTACTTAAGTCTTAACGCCGTTCTTCTATTTTTCCATTTCGGACGTCCGTTGTCCATAAAGGACGTCTAGCTTTCCCTTCAGCGATGTCGTTCCCTTTACATAGTAACACCCGCCTTCACAAGGGATGTCCGTACAGCTAAGGGACGTCCATTTCACCAAACGACGCCGCACCACCATTATTTTACTAAACACTTGCCATCCATAAGAACATCTGCCCAAATAAAAGGACGCCCATTTCCACATAGCGGACGTCCATCCCTCTATAAATGACATCCATTTTCTCCCCACTTTGAGCATCCATCATCTATAAAGGACATCTGTTGACCCTCTCACAATAATGGACGTCCGTCATTCTTATTTTCTTCCATTTTTGGACGTCCGTCTCTTCCCAAGAGACGTCTGTCGGTCAACAAATACTTATTTCGCCATTTATCGATAATTCCCTCAACTTATAATAATTATACTAACATCATTATTATCCAATTTAGCTCCCAATACCCCAAAATCATTTCTTAGATCTCATACATAGGCACTATGATAATATGGGGTTTTACAAGAGTTTTTCTTTTTGTTTTGTTCTTCTTTCCAAGGAGATGCAACAACAAAGAAAAAAATAAAAATTTTATTTTCTTTCTTTCAATTTCTTTTGCCAATTGCAATTTTTCAACAAAAATTGCAAACCCAAAAAATTAATTCGATCCGAGTACTGAAACTCTCAACTTTGCTGTGATACCAATTGTTAAAAATTGGAATAGAGAACCTCAACCAAGATCTGATACCAATTGTTGATAATCGAACGTTGTAATAACCTGACTTTTATATTGGAATTTAATGAGGATAATTGAACGGTAATTGGGGATATTGGTGTAATTGGTTAATGATCAGGGTATTACCAAAGACGTAATCGGCAATCATTATCATCGAGCGATATTTGGAATGAATCGAAAATTGGAATTGGGTTAAGAATAATTTAATTAAATGAAAGATTTAAGAAAATTATTAAAGAGGAATTTAATTGTATAAAATGGACTAATTGGGGTTAACAGTGTTAGGAGATTTAATAAATTGGATTAAGTGAGGATTAAATGAAGAATTAAGAAGAAGATGAGAAAATTAATTAAAAGAAGAAAAATAGATTATGGTTAATTATAATTAAAATGTAAGACTAAAAATTAAGTAAAGATTAAGGAAGAATTAAATATAAATGAATTTAATAGGATGGAGAGGAGGTGAATCGGTTTAGGATAAACCATGGGTCCGGTTCAAGTGGTGGTCCTTGCTGGTCCAGCTAGTCAGCATAAGAGGAAGAAGTTTCATCTGGCCCTTGGCCATTTTCGAAGAACAGATAGTAAGGGAGAAAGGTAGCTTTAGCCGACTCTATTCTGGACCAAGAGGGAGAGAAGGAGGATGTCCCTGGCGAGAATAGTCCTGAGCAAGTGAGGACCTCTGCTGGTTCATCAGCGAAATCGCAAACCGTGGTGAACAATGATTTAGAAAATCAGGGGAAATCAACCCATAGCCAATGGAGGTGTGATCCTCCGACACGAAGCCGCCCCACGACCCAACCAGCAGAGCCACCTCCTGCATATTCTCTGTGAAGCGTATGACTTGTCTACAGGAGGTGAGCCGTCCTTTTTAACTCTAGCCAATACCTCCTTCCCATAGCATCTCTTCCTTTCTTCTTCGTTCGGTCCTTTGTCTTTAGAGAATTTCCTCTACAGAGTGTGGAAATGGAGGATTCCTGCTGTCCGTAAGTCAATCGCCAACAAAGGGTAAGGATTAAAGGTGGTCTTGGCCATTTGGAAGCCCTACACCCAAGTAATGTGTTTGTGCGTGTGCTTGTCATCTGCAGTTGAATTTCTAGAAAATTCTTAGTCGTACTTGGATGCTTGAATTTATTGGATATAGTTACTGTTGTTTCTTTTGTCATTAATAAACACATTGTTGCTGCTGTGTTAGTCGATAATAAACCTGCACTTCGTTGCTCTGTTCGGATACAGTCACAACTATTTTTAGTCATTAATAAACCTGCTTTTTGTTGCTCTATTCAGATATACTTGTTGTTTTAGTCGTTAAGAGCCTATAGTTGCTGCTGTTTTTAGTCATAAATAAGCATGATTTTCACTGCTTTGTTCGAATATTGTTGCTGCTTTGTTAGTCGTTAATAAATCTGCTCTTCGCTGCTCTGTTCAGATACTGTCACTACTATTTTTAGTCGTTAATAAACCTGCTTTTTGCTGCTTTGTTCAGATATACTTGCTACTATTTTAGTCGTTAATGAGCCTATAGTTGCTGCTATTTGTAGTCGTGAATAAGCATGATTTTCGTTGCTTTGTTCGGATATTGTTGCTGCTGTGTTAGTCATTAATAAATCTGCTCTTCACTGCTCTGTTCGGATACCGTCAATGCTGTTTTTAGTCGTTAATAAACCTGCTTTTTTGCTGCTCTGCTCAGATATACTTGCTATTGTTTTAGTTGTTAATGAGCCTATAATTGCTGCTGTTTTAAGTCGTGAATAAGCATGATTTTCGCTGCTTTGTTAGGATATTGTTGCTGCTGTGTTAGTCATTAATAAACCTGCTCTTCACTGCTCTATTTGGATACCATCACTGCTATTTTTTTTAGTCGTTAATAAACCTGCTTTTTGCTGCTCCATTCAGATATACTTGCTGTTGTTTTAGTCGTTAATGAGCCAATAGTTGCTGCTATTTTTAGTAGTGAATAAGCATGATTTTCGCTGCTTTTTTTGGATGTTGTTGCTGCTGTGTTAGTCGTTAATAAACCTGCTCTTCGCTACTCTGTTCGGATACCGTCACTGCTGGTTTTAGTCGTTAATAAACCAGCTTTTTTGCTGCTTTGTTCATATATACTTGCTGCAGTTTTAGTCGTTAATAAGCCTATAGTTGCTGTTGTTTTTAGTCGTGAATAAGCATGTTTTTCGCTGCTTTGTTCAGAAATTGTTGTTGCTGTTTTTTGTCATTAATAAGCCTGTAGTTGCTGCTATTTTTAGTCATTGATAAACATGATTTTCACTGCTCTGTTCGGATATAGTTACTGCTGTTTTTAATCGTTGATAAACATGATTTTCACTGCTCTGTTTAGACATAGTTGCTACTGTTTTTAGTTGTTAATAAGCCTATAGTTGCTGCTGTTTTTAGTCGTTAATAAACATGATTTTTGTTGCTTTGTTCAGATATAGTTGCTGTTGTTTTTAATCGTTGATAAGCATGATTTTCACTACTCTGTTTAGACATAGTTGCTACTGTTTTTAATCGTTAATGAGCCTATAGTTGCTGCTGTTTTTAGTCATTAAAAGACCTATAGTTGCTACTGTTTTTAGTCGTTAATAAGCATATTGTTTCTGCTATTTTTAGATTTTTAAAAGGCATGTTTTGCTGATTTAATTGTCGTCTAAAGCTTGTTCCGTAGTGTTATTTTGTTGATGTACACTGTTGTTTTATTTCTGCTTCGTATTGTCTATTCGCTACCAAAGGATGTAAATGCAATGCTTGCTTGGATTGTTGCTGTAGCTAGATCTAGACTTGACTATGACATCTGTTTAGTAGCATGCCTTAATCTACACAGTTATACGTTTCCTTTATAATTGTCTTATAATTATTTCGGATATGTCATGTGTGTTAACTCTTGCCATATAACGATTTATTGTCATTCCTTTAAACCTTTTTCATTTATTATCCTGTATGCGTTATTTAACTTGAAAGTGTCATCATGCATCACGATAATAGAAATAACTAGGGGGTGCCACCTTGGGGTGGTACCCACACGCCTTAAGTGAGGAAAAGAAATTAAAGAAAAATGATGGAAGTTGGGGGATGGGGGGATAAGTACGGATCAGTCAAGTAGACAGGATTAAAAGAAACGTTAACCTTCCTTTGTCAGGACTGCGAGACTGTTTACCCTAGGTGGCTGAAGCCGACAAAGACT